>JAFEMH010001783.1:0-419982 GCA_022495995.1 Adenophora triphylla var. japonica | reverse complement strand
AGCCTTAGCCCTGGAAAAAACAGTCGTAAGGCCCATGAGGAACAGCAAGCCACGCTCATTGAAGCGCTTCGTCGTCATGGAGTTCAAATAGTGGTCGAGCCCAACGGTTCCTTGGTGATGATAGAAGATGAGCCTCCAGAAGCAGCCATCTCAGCTCCATCAACCTATAACCAATGCCCTCCTCCATCCTCATACGATCCCTTATCCAGGATTACTCCCTCTTCAGTCCTTTCCAACATCTCAAGCCATCAGGATCCTGACACCCCTCACCTCCTCAAATGAGACCCAGCTTTGTTCCCCTATCAACAGAAAGCAAACGCCTCGCCTATCCCGGTTACGCAGCCTCTGCATTACCCCATGGGATTCACTCCCTCTCCTCGCATGGGCCATCCCATGCATTCCCTAGGCCTCAAAATCAGCTCAATGATCCTTTCAATTCATGTCCCGCACACAAAGCAGATCTTCCACCTCCAACTTTGCCAACACGTACCCCCGTGCAGGTTCCGTATCCTTTTTCCTACTTCGGAAATTATGAGCCTAATTCCTATGCCTCCGGCCCGTCTCACGGGAACACCGGACCCGGGTCAAGTTTACACTTACTTCCCCTCCAAAGATCCCCAAGCCTTGGTACCAGCCTACCACCGTGCCACTCTACCGTCCTTCCACCCAAATCGATAAGCCTTCTCCGGAATCGAGCAATCCTAAACCATCCCCGACTCCGACACGGCTTGGCTAATGGAACAAGTTAGGTCCATGCAAGAGAAGTTTGGGGAAATAGACACCAAGAGGACAAAGCATACCGTATCACCGATCCCAAAGAAAGTTGTCCCTCTCCCTCCAAAATTCCGAATGCCGAAATTGAAAAGTTCAACGGCACCGATTGTCCCCGGACTCACATTGAAAGCTACATTCTTGCCATGAGAGCCAAAGATTGTACACAAAGAACAAATGGCCGATCATTTTCGCTATCATTAAAAGGTTCACCTCTTAGGTGGTTCCCGCATGTGAAACCAGAGGCCCGAGCTACTGGGACCGCATCAAGGAAGCGTTCCTAGAAAAGTATAAGGCCAATTTGAATTGGGAAACCAGCCGGAATGACCTACTGTGGTACCCTACAACGTTCAGGATGAGCCAAGTAAGTGAATTCTACAAGAGATGGAATTGGAAGCTCATGAAATGATGACCCCACTCAATGAAGAGGAACAGATGGAGATCTTCCAATCTTGCTTGAAACCTCAACTAAGAGTCCAAATTGGCAATTACTACTATCCCGACCTTCGGGCAATGGTAAATGCCGGCACCAAGTTTGAGAATGCCTTCAATATGGCCCGGCCACAGAACAAAGCTTCTTATCGCTACAAAGCACCTAGGTGTCAAATGCCCCAAATCTGCCACTTGTGAAAGGAAAAGAAGTGATTGGCGCCGTAATTACATTCGAATGAGAAAGCGGGACGTAATGCAGCCAAGCCGCTGCAAAGCCAAAGCTCCCTTTCTATACCGTCGAAGATTTCGGAATGCCACTAGAAAAGGTCTTCGACGGGGTTTGGTAGCCCAAGGACTCATCGTACCTTTGGAAAACCGGGAAGCCCAGAACCCCAAGATCGTAATGGACGAGACCAAACACCGCCCGCTTTCACAATTATCATGGCCATAACACTAATGATTGCACCTACCCGAAGCTTCCCGATCTCTCGCCTAGTTGAAGAAGGCAAGCTAGAACCACCTCGGGGTCCCAATGTGGTCAAGAATCCTCTTCCCGCTAACAATCGAGTCAACATGATCGAGTTCGGAGGAACGAATGGAAACGGTTTTTGGAAATCCAGAGGTCATAGATATCCCGAAATTCAATGTTCCTTATGCCGAATTACAAGGGAAATGGAAAGCATCCGATTAATGCCGCCGCCATGGAGGGACAGCTTTGGACCCATAGTCGGAACCGATTTCGTTAATGTTGTCGTAGCTCGGCCTCTTTTCTACGACATCGAACCGCAACCATGGTCAAGATTACGTAAGAAAGGCTCACTTATGAAGACTGCATGAGTTTGAAGTAAAACAAGCCATGTTAATGAAAGTCTCTCCGTAACCCTTCATCACCCATGATGAGCATAATGTGTTTGTAATGGCTCTTACTACTCCCGAGGATCATTCCCAACCCCCGTTTGGGAAAAGGTAGAGAGAAGAGTGAACAAGCCGAAGACTTTGGGATGAAGAAAGCCGTATCTCGTATGCCGAAAGCACAACCGGTCCTACCGCCCCAGAGGTACAAATGGATGAAGTTAAGTTCGTAAAGGAGATTCCGCCGTATCGCCCGAGTACTTCCTATGGAATTGGTGTCGACAAAGGCAATAATGATCCGCAGAGTGCACAATCAAATGACAACGCCGGCAAGACCGCTACTCCCTGTGGCAACAAAGAAGCAAGGAGTGAGATCCCGGTCCAACCCTTGTCAAGTCCCCTCGAGTCAATAAGTAGCGTAGGGTCCAGAGTCGTAGCGTCTATTCGCCGAGTCAGAATCTTTGAATTCCAAATTCTCGTAGTCATCCGAAGGCCTCACGCCCGAGGATTATGAAAATGTAATCGATGTCATCTTTCCCCTTATTTTGAATGAAATGACAAATCTTTCTCGATTATCCTCTTATTGCCAACTTAACAAATGATAAATTAACTCAAAACTTAACAACAAGCTTAATAATGAATCATTTGAACAAGATGCAAACACACTAAACGAACAATACATTAAAGAAATCTTTAAGGTGTTTCGTAAAAGAGGAAAACCGGGCCCAAGCCGCCGAGGAGGTTTTGATAAGTGTGAACTTGGGTACTATTGAGGAACCTAAAGAGACACAGATTGGAAGCTTCTTCCAGGGGGTTGAAAGGGACGATTGATCGAGCCGCTCGTAGAATACGTCGACGTGTTTGCATGGTCATACAAGGATATGCCGGGGCTAGACAGCCGATAGTAGAACACGTAATCCCTCTAGCACCGCATGCTAAGCCGCAGCGTAAACCGAGAAAGATTAAGCCTAATGGTCTCTACAGTCAAAGAAGAAATTGAGAAGCTACCGCGGGTAGGGTTCATCGTAGTCATCAATACCCGACATGGTTGTCCAACATCGTGACCGTAACCAAGGCCAATGGGAAGGTGCGCCGCCGTGTGGATTTCCGAGATCCGAACAAGGCCAGCCCCAAAGACGACTACCCTCGCCAAACATAGACATCCCGGTGGACTCCACCGCCAACTACGAAGTCAAATCCTTCGTTGATGGTTTTGCAGTGCTACAACCGCATCAAGATGGCCGAGGAAGACCAAGAAAAGACAGCCTTCACCACACCACGGGGAACCTACCGTTATACGCAATGCCATTCGGCTCAAGAATGCCGGGCTACTTACCAAAGGGCGCGACCGCGCTTTTTCATGACATGATCCACAAGGAGATTGAGGTCTACGTAGATGATATGATAATCCACTCCAAAGGAGAGGGTGGGCAGCACTTTGTTGACCTACGAAAATTCTTCGAGAGGTTGAGACAAAGATTCCATGAGACTAAACCCCGCCAAAATGCACCTTCGGAGTGACAAGGGGAAAAGTGCTTGGGTATATGGTCACGTAGCGAGGTATAGAAGTTGACCCCGAAAGATCAAAGCCATCATGGATATGAGGCCACCTCAAACCTGCACGTAAGTCAAGAGCTTCATGGGTAAATTGCAAGACATCGCCCGTTTCGTCAATCGCTGACCACTATGTGCGAGCCCATCTTCAAGCTCATGAAGAAGAATGTGGACACGTAATGGACCGAAGAATGCCAAGATGCCTTCACCGTATCAAGGCATACTTAGTACATCCCCGTACTATGCTCCCCACATAGACAAAGCCTCTTCTCGCTCTATCTCACCGTCGCAGACACGGCAGCTGGGGCTATGCTTGCTCAGAAAAGAAAGACTCTCGGGTAGAAAATGCCATTTACTTTGTCACCGGAAGCTGCTGTGGGAGTGAGCTCAATTACTCAAAGCATGTGAAAAGACTCCGTGCAGATCGGGTCCGGGTAGTCGGCAAATTGAAGCATTATATGCAAGCCCACCCCGTGAATTTGGTCTCGAAAATGGACCCCATCAAGTACATCTTTGACAAGCCTTCCTCTCGATGCGTTTAGCGAAGTGGTCCTTCTTCTTGGCGTAATACGACATCAACTATGTGACCGTAAAGGCCATCAAGGGTCAAGCATTGTCGATCACCCGGCGAACTTCCCGCAATGAAGACAGAGGGCCTCGAACCCCAATTCCTGCATGAAGGGATCTTTGCAGCTTGAGCCTCGAGAATAGATGGCAATTGTTCTTTGACGGAGCCGCTTAACAAAAGAGGAAATGGTGTAGGAATGCTATTGGTCGATCCGAAAGATGAGCATACCCCCATAGCCCTCAAGTTGAACTTTCCCGCCACGAACAATGTCGCCGAGTATGAAGCCCGCATTGCCGGTTTGGAGGCCGCCTTAGAAAGAAATGTCAAGGAGCTCGAAGTTTACGGAGACTCGGCCTCGATCATCAACCAAGTCTCCAACAAGTGGAAGACTCGTGGACCCTAATCTCGCAACGGTATCATGCCCATATGGAGGAGTTGACTGGACAGCCGTAGAGGAAGTGACTTTCCACTACTTGCCGAGGGAAAAGAACAGATTCGCAGATGCCCTAGCTACTCTAGCCTCATTGGTAGAGATCCCCGAGGGAAAAGCCATAAAGCCCTTCAGAGTGGGTAGAAGAGAAGCCCCCAAACTCTTCGTTGTGAAGGGACTGGGACCCGAGCCTATAAAGGAACCTTAGTACAATCAGATTTACCAATTCCTCAAAGACGGAGAGTCGCCTTTTAGAGACGAAGAAGGTAGACCAAAAGAAGGTGTCGAGCCAAAAGCTTGCGAGCCCCGAAAAGGTTGGCCTCCCATTATGTCATCCTAGGAGGCAACCCGTACAAGAAACGCTATCAAGGACCACTCCTCTTATGTGTCACTCAAGAAAGAGCCAGAGTTGATGACCGAAGTCCACAATGGTCCTTGCGGTCCTCACATGAATGCCGAGCCCCGATGCAAGTGATCCTCGAATGGGTTACTACCGGATCTCCATGGAGACAGACCGCATCCAAAGACGTCCGAACTCGCGACAAGTGCCGCCGGTTTGCCAACCTCAACCATCTCCCACCTCATGACTCCGTACCGCATGACGACTCCTTGGCCGTTTGCAACTTGGGGCATTGACGTGATAGGGAAAATAGCCCCGACAGAAGCAATGGGCACGAGTTCGTGTTGGTAGCCATCGACTACTTCACCAAGTGGGTAGAGGCCAAGTCCTACAAGGTCCTCACTTCCGTAAAAGTGGCCCAGCTTCATCAAAGAAAACATAATGTGCAGTATATGGGGTGCCCAACGAGATCATTTCGATAATGGGTCACACTTCGAAGGAGATTGCGATAGACCGCCGTCGTTCGAATTCCGGAGTTACTCGCCACAAGTCGTCCCCGCATGCACCTCGCACCAATGGAGCCGTGGAAGCCGCTAATAAGACACTCGAGCGGATCATCCGGAAGATGGCCACCCGTGGTCGTGATTGGCCCGAAAAGCCGCACCTAGCACTCGGGGCTACGTAACGTCTCTGTCGAATAGCCACAGGAGAAACTCCTTTTGCCCTAACTTACGGGATGGAAGCAAAGTGTTACCAAAGTGGAGTTGGAAATCCCGTCATTAAGGGTCCTCCCGGAAAACAGTGTCAACGAAGTGAAATGGTTGCGTGCACCGTGCATGATGAGTTAGCCCCGCTTGACGAGAGAAGGCTAAAAGCCATGGAACACACCCGAGCCTACCAGAGGCGAATGGCCGAGCGTTTGATAAAAAGGTCAAGGCCGTAGACATCAAAGAGGGTGACTTAGTGCCGAAAGTAAAGCCCCTACCAGAGACAACCCCGGGAAAATGGGAACCCGTTTTGGATCGGCCCTTACGTAGTGCGTAAGATACTATCAGGAGGAGCAATGAAGCTTGCGTACTTGGACGGCAATCCCTTTGTCCACCCAAATAACGGTGATAAGCTCAAAAGATACTATATCTAAAAAAAAAAAAAAATAAAAAAAGAGTGCAAAAAGAGTAATACCCACTAGGGCCGAAAACCCCAAAAAGGGCGGTCTAGGCAAAAGACAAATGGTTGCACATAAAAAAAAAAAAAAAAAAAAATCTTAGTGCAAAAAGAGTAATGCCCACTAGGCCGAAAACCCCAAAAAGGGCGGTCTAGGCAAAAACAGGGCTGCACATGAAAAAATTAGTTCACCAGAATGAACTACGTAGACCTGAGCCCCTTAGCCTTTCTTGTAAAAGGGGAACATAGGCAGCCATATATGGTTCGGTCTAAACAATAAAAAGGATGATTAAGTTTCCATGAAATGTGTCCTGATCAATAAAAAAAAGACATATGAATTTCCATGAAATGTGTCTTGACTAATTTCTAAAATAATATTTCTTGTTCATTACAAGTTAAAAAACTTCTTGATGAGTTCAAGCACGGTCTACCTCTTGACTCTGCTAACCTGCTAAAAGGATCTAAAATACAATAAAATGCCTAAATAAACTAATGTGTTTGCAAATGGCAATAAGAGGATCTTGAGAAAAGACTTGTCAGTCGTCATTCGCTGAGTCTTCTTCAGTCTTCTTCCCTTTTCCTCGGCCTCGTCGAGTCTTCTTCCTTTTCTTCTCGATAATGTCGGTATCCCTCATCCCGACCTCTGGTATCCTCACTGGAGCCTCCACCAAACCCGTGTCAATAAGTGCTCTCTCTATCCGAGCACGAGTCCGCACCTCCTCCCTCTGAGCCTCAGTCAAAGGAGCGACCTCGGACAACCTCTTGTACCGAGCCTCCATGTCCCTGACCAAGTCACTCCGACCGGTTATGGCAACTCGCCTTAGCCTCGCCTCCTCGTAGTCCTACTCGAGTCGTGGCCGCCTCCCAATAAAGCTCGACGTCTCTCCTCCAAGATGACTCCGAGTCGCTCCCATCTCCCTCTCGTACTACCCAAGTAGACAAAGGGTCAAGATCGTGCTCTTCCCCGCTTCCTAAAGATAGCCCCGGGTGGGAAAGCAAGATGTGTCCAAGCCCTCGAGAAGAAAGAGAAGCCGGCCGGATCCTCATGTCCAATGACACCACCTCCATGGTCCGGATGTCCTCCCGGGCCACTCAATGGCTCCCGTAAAGCCCCAAACCGCCCGGATACCAAGCAGTGGTATGTAGAAGGATGACCAAAGGTAATCCCGGAACCCTCACAACATAAGACTCCCGAAATATCCTCCCGGGTCTCGCAACCTCCAGCAGTGGTATCCACCAACGGATGTCCGAAGTGGATAGCCTAGCCATCATCGCCTCCCAGCCTACCCCGTTCCTCGCCGCCTAGGCGCACCTCTCCGAGAAATCACCCAAGGGCACCGAGTCGGCAAAGCCCTGTGCAAAGCCCCGAGCCTCTCCTCGCAGCCTATAAAGTCAACATAGCCGGACTCCCTGACCTCATGAAATGGTCTCCCGAGCCATCCCGTCGATCCCATGCAAAGTCTCCCCAAAACCAAACTGGGACGATATCCTTCCCACCCGCAGCCTTCGACCATGTCCAGGAGACCACCGTGACAAATCCCCACGGATTCAAAGAAGGAATGAACGTAGAATACGCAGAATGAAAGCATCCATAGCCACCGCGGTAGCAGCCATAGCCGGAGATCCAAACTCCGCCCGGATATCGAAAGGTCAATCCTATCCGGGCTACCATCATCCTCTCACCTCTCTCCTGCAGGAATCTCGTAAAAGATGCAAGCTTTACCGCCACCGGCACGTCTCCGATCAGCGGAATAGATATAGCCTCGCCTCGGGACCCCAATCAAGGCTCAAGTCTTCGTGCGTTGGGACGATTTCGTTGTAAGAAAAGCAAGAACATGTCTCCTGACGTCCTAACTTTGCCGGCTCTCAACAGGTCCCAATCGGGCGGGAGATCCCTCAAATGCCATAAAGACTTGATCTTGAAGGAAGAATCAAACAGCCCCTTGTGATTTTGGAAGTTATGTCTCGCCCAAGATTGAAGAAGACCTGGATAGAAAATGGTCTCGCTTCCCCTTTGCAATCCGACGGGCTTCTCCATCGCAAAGTGATCAAAGATGGTGCTTTTAGGTCCAAAATATGCTCGGGAACAATTGGGACAAGTCTAGAGTGAAAATGAAATGAAATGGCCAAGCCTTGCTTTTATTCGTAAAATAACCAGCTCGTACAGTAACCGTGAGCCGCACGGCTTCATTTGCCCTCAAGGCCATGCCGCACGGCTACATTAGCCCTCTCGCAGAAAAATTCTGCAGCAACCAAAGTTGCTGCCCAAGGGAGTTTTCACCCCACTTTTTCAACCAAAACCCGTACAAAAACATATCCGTAAGCCATTCAAGCATTTATACACCATTATAAATCATTTTTGGTCCAACCAAATTTCCGATTCCAAGCAAAAATCGCCCCAAGGCTCGCATAATATGCAAATTGAAAAAGCATGAATTAGAAAAGCAAATAAAGCATAAGTACAATGTCTTCGCCTCATCGGCGCCCAAATAAAGCAAAAAATAAGCAAGTTGTGCATAAAAATTGTTCATTGTTTGTTTTTGTTCCAAATCTACTCTAGAGACCCCCTAGGCCTCAGATTCTTCTTCTTCCTCATCGCTGCTCAGCTCATAGACGCTAGGCTCTCTCATCACGTCCTCCCGGTCGCCGCATCGGAAAGAGGGATGTTGTCGTGCTCGTACTCCGCCACCGCTCCAAGATATCGCATTAGGACCTCGCCCCGAGGCCTCGGCACCGGATGAGTACTCCGGCCGAGGAAGAGGATGCCGCGCCCGACATGCCTCCTTGCGCACAGCTCCTCGCACGCCGGTTGACGCTTAGTAGCGCAGCGCCTTCTTGACCAAGGATCGGCACACGTCTTTCCAGCCCCGTTTCTACCCGACCAACCCGTCATATGTGCGAGCCGGAACCCGAGAAAAGAAAAGAAAATCTCGTAAAATCTCGTAAAAATCTTAAAATTGCAAAAAGCGTAAAATCAAAGCTAAAAAGGGAATAAGACCCTAAGAGTATACTCACAAAGTGCTATCAGTGGCGGTGGTATACCGGGGCTCCCTCGTGTCGTGGACAGAATCCTCATCCTCCCTGCACTCCGTGTACGACGTATGAGAGGTGTGCAGGAGGGATAGGCGGCCGCAGGCTCATCCTCCCCATATCCCCGAGTGACCGCCGCCTTCGCGCCTTCGTGGCGTCCTCAGCGCCGCTCCACAAACACGGCGTAGGGGTACCCATGTCAAAATACTCCTCCGCAGCCTATACCTCCTCGGTACCTCTCAATCTCATCCGCCCGCGCTCCCTCGGGCCGCAGCATCCGTGCCGGGAGGATCGTGTGGAGTAATAGCGTCCAATGGAGGGACATGACCATGCCGCCTCGAGAAACGGTCCTCCAGTATATGATGTCGCAAGTCGCCCAGTGAGCCACCTCCTCTCGCCTTGTCACCTCGACAGCATCTCCCAAAGAAAAATCTCCTGATACCGCCTCTGTGGGTAGAAGTCCACTCCATCCGGTCCATCCTTGTTGAGCACATGTGCTTCACCATCTTGTAGTCGAAAGTGATCCGGGTCTTCCCCGTGAACCTATCCCTCACATCTCCCCTCCAAATGAACCATCGCAGGGAAAATGGTGATATCACTCGCCGGTTCCAAGGAAAGAACCCGATCACCTCGCAGAACCAGCTCGCATATTCAAAGCATCAAAAGGTCATTCTCTCTCATAAAAGTCTCAAGACAGAAAAGAGAAAAGAGAAAAGAAAGGAGACTACCTCAAGGGAAAATGAGAAGCAGTCCATAGAAGCAGCTTTGTTTCGACTGTACATGTCCAGCAAGAAGTACAACTCCGCCAATCCGGCCTCTCCCCAAGAGACCGTCCCTATCCCATCAACATCCTCCAGAGAGTCGAGGAGGCAAGTCATGGCGGCGTCCTGCACTAGCAAAGATAGTGACCGATAGCATCAACCATATGAATGTTTCTAGCTACCGGGCCAAGGGGCCACATCATTAGCAGCAAAGCTCTGCATGCAAGTCTGAACTGCCACCTCGACAGTGATATGGTCTCTCCAAGTCACGGGCCTCCCGGTGAACTGCAGGCCATTAACCGCTGTGAAATCGGCAGGAGTCACAGTAAGCTCTCCCCAGCTCAGGTGGAAATTACTATGAGTAGAGTCCCACCAAAACTCAGAAAGAGCCTGGACCAAGCCCTTGCTCTTAGACGTGATGTGAATCCTCGTGCCGATGGCCTCCACAAATGAATCCAGGCCGGTAGCCCTCACCAAATTCTTGGGGTTCACCCCATTCTTCTCAAAATCCGGCATCCTCTGCCAAAGCCTGACCGCTATCTCAGATGGTCCTCTAGACTTGTTCTCCTGTAGACAAGCACAACAAAAAGAAGTGTGTCAATCATTCATTTCAAAAGCATGCATATATTCACGAAAGTGCACATGTTTTCAAAAGAAAAGCATTCACAAAAGTTTTTTTTTTTAGCATCATTTGCATCAAAAAACGTGACTTTCATCATTTGAAACGCGTCATTTTAAGCACGTTGTTTTCCTAAAGCACAAAATCATAATTTTCACGATTCTTTGCACATAAGCATTATTTTCCAAATAAAATGGCATGCATGAATCATTTTCATCTTCCAAAATCATGTTTTCTCAAAATTTTGACCTAGTTCTAGCACAAGGCAAGAACTCCGTCTCATATTTAGACAATTCTCATTCTTACTTCATTTTGCGAGAAAAAAGTGAGTCATTCTCATAATTTTCATCAAATAAATTGCACATGCATATTCTTAGCCTCATAGGTTGTTCATGCATCTCAAAATCATTCAAAAATCATTCAAAAATCCTAGAAAAATCCTAGAATTTGGGTCAAGCCCTAAATCATTCAAAAATCAAGCAAAATCATCGGATTTGAGCAAAATGAGAATGCTTACCCCAACCGATCGAGGGTTCGTTGATTTATGCTCCCTTCTCCCCGGATAGAGCTCCGACGGAGGCGTAAGAAAGTCATACTTTCTTTCCGTTCGCACGAGCTCCTTCCTCCTCCATCTAGCAGCCGCGGAGATGTTCCTTCTTGCTTGCCTCGGTATGGGATTGCCCTCCGGATCCATTCCAATCGATAGAAGCAAAGGGAATTGAAGAATTTTGAAGAAATTCTCTCCTTTCTCTCTCTCTTCCTCGGCAGTTCTTGGGCGGCAATAATGCCCAATGCCCGTTCAAACCTGTTTTAAATAATCTGGAAAAACAGGGTCTCTAGCCGTACGGCTCCTTTTTCTCCATCTCATGCCGGGCGGCTTCATTCGCTCTGAGCAGAAATTACAATCCTGCCCCTGGACCTTCCACTTGGGCATGCAATTTCCGTTATCTTTTAACCAAGATAACATTTTTTTTAGAAAATATCCCTTATCTCTTTAGCAATCAAGCTCTATTCCCAGTCGCCTCCGTTAAATCCGTTATAACGGGATAACGCTAGGTGACAACCTCCGAATTATCAAAACTCTAAACTGAGCCTACCTCTATCCCGAATAGTGACGTACGCTCAAGTTTCTCTCAACTTAAGCTACCTCTATCCAGAATAGTGACGTATGCTAAGTTTCTATCAACTTAAGCTACCTCTATCCCGAATAGTGACGTATGCTAAGTTTCTATCAACTTAAGCTACCTCTATCCCGAATAGTGACGTACGCTCAAGTTTCTATTAACTTAAGCTACCTCTATCCCGAATAGTGACGTATGCTTAAGTCATTCTAGCCCTGGCAACCCATATCTCTGATTCGAAAGAGATTGAGACGTATGCTCAAGTTTTTCAAACTTTAGCAACCCATATCTCTGATTCGAAAGAGATTGAGACGTATGCTCAAGTTCACCAAACTCTAGCTACCTCTATCCACTCGATAGTGATGTAAGCTCTAGTTTCAATCAGGTGACATCCTCCATTAATTGTCAATCAGGTGACAGCCTCCATTAATTGTCAAAATCTCAAGAATCCTAGACATCGTTCCTAACTATCTAGTGATGCTTGAACTACGATCAAGGCTTGATTCCTCCGGGATACGTAGGTAGCCTTTTATAAAAGGTCCAGCCATTCGACCACTTTGGTCACCCTGTTTCTTTGTCACTCCTCGGTGATAAAGCGGCCCCTCATAGAGGTTCGTATATCCGACCACCTTGGTCACTCCTAGCATATCCCCGGTAGGATCAATTGCTTGGCCTCCTAGGTCATTCTCTCTTCTATTTCCCCAAAGAAGAGACCCGCTTCTCTTCTTCCTCCCCCAGCGGATCCTAATTCCGAACTACGGCCTGGCTTGATTCCTCCGGATACGTAGGTAGCCTTCCGAGAGGTTCACCCACTCGACCACCTCGTCACCCAATCCGTCTCGGCATTCGCCGCATCGGATCCTTTCTATCGACAACCCCACTCGCCTTGCAAGTGACGTTGCCGAGGGGCTTCTGTAAGTACCCAAATCTGGCTCATGCCTTCCGGTTAAATTTCCCGGCAATTTCGGTAAGTTTCCCGGTAATTCCCCGGACCTTCCTAGTGTTCCGGAAATGTTCTGGAACAGTCCAAATCAAATTTAGGGCTGAAGGGAGTCTTCCTAGTTAAGAAAACACGTTTTTCTTAATTAGGAAGAAGGTTCTAGAAATTGCCACCTTGCATGGTTCTAGAAATGCTGAGTCACAATGGATAAGCCCGCACGGCTGCATTAGCTCGCTGCCCCTAGCCGCACGGCTTCATTAGCCTTATCCAGACTGCCTATAAATAGAGCCCTCCTCTACCCATTTAATCATGAACAATACACACAATCCATAGCAATACACTCACTCCCAAGACGTGAAGAATATTGGTGAAGGCTCAAGAAGGTGAAGAAGAAGGCCAAGAAGCTCCCTCCCTCCTCCTTGAAGATCCAAGACCAACCTCTCCACCTAGCTCCGACCAAAGAAGCAAAGGAAGCAATTGGTAACCTCGCACGCCCTAACCTTGCTTTTAATTGATATACTTGCTCATTGCATTCATATATCTTGCTTGGGACTTGGCATTTATTCATAAAGATCACATCTTTATCACCCCCTTCCCCTTTTGCATGCATTAAGACCTCATTTGTCATAAAAATGTAGTCTTTTTCATAAAGGTGCATCCTTTGCACCTAAAACCCCCATTTTCAAATAAAAATGTCATTTTTATGCATCATTTGCATATAAAAACTCAATCTTTTCAATAAAAATGCATCCTTCGCATTCAAAACCCCTTGTTCAAGCATCATTTGCTTTAAAGACCATGTCTTTACCATAAACTAGCATCATATGCTTTTCAAAATGCAATCTTTATGCATCATTTGCATAATGAATGCCAATTTCTTCAACAAAAATGCATCATTTGCATAAAAATCAAATCTTTATGCATCATTTGCAATAAAGATTATTTCTTTAAACTAAATGCATCATTTGCAATCCAAAAATGTCATCTTTTCATTAAAGTGTCATTTTTCATCATGCATTTCCCCCTTTCCCCCAACCTAGGAATGGACCGGTGTAAAAGATCCTATCTTTACATCGTTCCTTCCATTAAAGGTTCTATATTTCTTTAGAAAGGGACACCTTGAACCCTATATCTCCGATTATCGCTTAAGAAAGAGTATGAAGCCTCTATACGAGCTCGACCGTCTTAAAGCGTAGGATTGATGGGCTAAGGACCCTCCTTTTCTAAAGAACCTCATCTTTGACCAAAAGAGAGTCATTCTCTCGATCACGCAAGTCCCGAGGGTCCCAAGGTTTAAAATGCGATGATCACAAGTCATAAGATGAGGACGGGATCATAATCCCAAATACATAAAAATTCCAAGGAATCCCGAGCGACAACCAACAAATGGTTTGTACGTCCGGAAGATGACTTGGGACATTCCCTCCTTATTTTCAAACACATGCACACAAGAAAGCACGCAAGCAAGCACGATTACTGAAATCTTGGGAGACTTGCTCCGGCAAGGCACTTTGGGTGAACGCCAAACGTTCTTCCCAAGGGGTAACTTAACCTCCGAACCAAGTAAAAACCTTTTTTTCAAAGTTTTGAGGTAATCAAAATGGCGTGGCGACTCCATTTTTCAAATTAAACTCGGATGTCTTCAAACTCGCGTGAATCCAAACACAAAATTTGGGCACCACATTCACACTCGTGCAGAGTTAAGCTGAGGAGATTTGCTGGAGTAAATGACGTAGTAGTCAAACTTTCCTGATGGTTCTCCAAGGGTTCCAACTGTGGGGTCGCCGGATTCGTATCTCTTCTTCAGTTTTTGTTGAGAAGAGGGTTTCTTCTTTCTTCGAGGGCGGCCCTCGTTCATTTCATCTTGGAATTCCATTTCCAGACAAGTGGTTTCAATCGCAGACGTCCCACCAGATGTGTTCGTTGTTCGGTGGTGGTATCGGGACCTCGAGATGTTGACCAGACATGTCCTCCCCCAGGGGGTCTTGTGGCTTTATGTCGTAGTTGCATGGCTCATATGAGGGCAACATGTTGACTTCTGGGAGACCATGAGAGACGTTAGAGACTGTAGGAGCAGGTGTGCCTTTGGAAGTCCCAGGTGGCTGGGTGGCTAATGTCCCGAAGTGGTGCATGGCACCTTCGATCCAGGCTTGTTGTTCACCTTGGCATGATCGGGTCAAGAGTTCGGCATGACCTCTCTTTACCTTGCTTGCGCAAGGGATCTGTGACGTTAGGCGTTGGCTGGGTCATATCGTCATGGCTGACGTATTAAAGGCTTGATGACATGGTGTCATGCGAGCATGGATGTATATCCGGGACAGAACATCGTCTCGGTGTAGCTTCGGAAAATCAAGATCAGGTCAAGATTTTAGCATGACCTTTCATCGCTTTGCTTGTGCAAGGGATCTTGAGTTCCGAGCTTCGACTCAGAAAATGGCCGGCATGGGATATGTATCCAAGCTTGTATGACACGGACTGGGTAAAAACCAACCGAGTCTGGACAGAGTGTGACTCAAGACTCAAACATGCAGGGTTGACGCTTGGCTAGGATGGGATGTTTGGAATGATCCCGTGCGCGTCCAAGAGGCCTAGGAAGACCAAACGGACTGCAACTGAGACCACTCCGGGTTAAGGGTTGTAGTGTGCAGTGTATCCGAGGCAGCAGTGCGTGTAGCGTGCGAAGGTGTAACCGAGGCACGGTGAAGGTAGTGTGCGGTGTCACCGAGGCAGCAGTGCGAGTAGTGTGCGGTCACTAAAATTCTTTTTTCTGAGTAAAACAGAAGTTTTTCGAAGAATTTTAAATATATGTACATAGATGTATATTGATGCATTTTTTTGTATTTTTATTTTTTTTTTGTAAAATAAAAAAAGGTAAAGCACCTACAAACACACACAACAGTTAAAGAAAGGGGTAAAAATGAAAGTTTGACCCTCATCATTGTTTTAAAAAAATCTTTTGTTTTGTTTAAAAGTTTTTTTTAAAAAACAAAATATCCCCAGCAGAGTCGCCAACTGAAATTACCCGGATCCGGCTCGCGCGCGGAGCCCCGGCATCTCGCATTTTGTCGCCGTTGGAAATTGCCCGGATCCAAGAGGCAGCACAATCGCACCCCGACATCTGGCATTTCCGCTTTGCGGCGTTTGTTGGTGGATGTGTCTCGCTGTGTTTTTGCTTGTAGAGTCGCCACGCCGTTTTTTATTAAGTCCAAAACATTGAAAAAGGGCATCAGTTTAAAAATAAACTGTTTTTGTGTGATGAGATTTTTGAGTTCGGAGGTCAGATGACTCCTCGGGAAGAGAATATTAGAATCTTAGAGCTCACCCGAGTCGCCTCATAAAAACGAGTCTTTCGGATACCCCTAATATTCTTTAACTGTTGTGTGTATGTGTGTATGTGCTTTTAAAATTGTATGCTGTATCGGATGTCTACATTGTACACTGCTTTATTGAAATGTATTGAAATAGTGTAGGAAGGAAGCCTTACCAATATTGGTTCGTGTCTGTCTTCCGCTGGGGAATAGTGTTTAAGGACGGAATAGTGTTCCGGTACGGACCGGGATTGCTTAGAGAGGAGCCGGTTGTCTGCGGACAGAGTTTCGGCGTGCGTCGGGATTGTAGGTTGCGTTCGGGCAGAGGTTCGGCGTGCGTTGGGATCGCAGGGATCACTCGGGCAGAGGTTCGGCGTGCGTTGAGATGGAAAAAGTAACTCGGGCAGAGGTTCGGCGTGCGTTCAAGTTGCCGGTTTGACTCGAAAAGAGCCGGACGCGTTGGGAAAGACCAGGCAAGGCCTCGGAGTACCACGAGGGGACTCAGAGTACCTCGAGAGTGCCTCGGGGCAGCACGGGAGCATCGCGGGAGCGCTCGGAGAGGCTTCAGAGCACCACAAGGGGGCTCGGAAGGCCTCGAAAGGATCCGAAAGGGGTCGGGATCACCCTGAAGGGTCTTAGAGGGGTGCCTAAAGGCTGGGGGGAGAGGAGAGAAGAGGGAGATGTGTGAAATGAGGGAGGGGGAGCCCTCTACTTATAGTGTAGGAAAATCTGCAATAAGGTCCGTACGGACCTTGTAGGTAATCCAAATTTTTAGTTTTTCTCGATTTGAGGGAATATGTGGACTTTAAGAGGATTCTGAAATGATGATGTCTGGTTGCAATAAGGTCCGTACGGACCAACCTGGCATGCAATAAGGTCCGTACGGACCAACCATGTATTTCAGTAATGATGCACTCCGGGATTTGAGGGAATATATTGGACTTTAAGGGGATTCAGTAATCATTGAAGCAAAGAGGTCCGTACGGACCATGTATGCTTTTCTAATTTCTAAAAAATTCCTAAAAGGTCCTTTTGTCCCTTTTTGTCCCAGAAAGGTCCCTCCCTTGGTTTGGCTGGGGTTTTTTGAGGGTTTTGAGTGTCAAGGGTCTTCGAGACTGCGTTTGTGAGTCTGCGGTGTTTCCCGTGTGCTCGAAAGAGGGTGATCCAGATTGGGGTACTTACAACATGGGGAATTGACATCATCGGGAAAATCGCCCCGCCAGGTAGCAACGGCCACGAGTTCGTCCTGGTAGCCATCGACTACTTCACAAAATGGGTCGAAGCCAAGTCCTACAAGGTGCTCACCTCCAAGAAAGTGACACATTTCCTCAAGGAAAACATCATCTGCCGATACGGCATCCCGAACGAGGTCATATCAGACAACGGCTCCCATTTCGAAGGAGAATGTGACAGACTGCTGGCCGAATTCAAGATCACACGCCACAAGTCTTCTCCCTACCGGCCACAAACGAACGGTGCCGTGGAAGCAGCAAACAAGACCCTCGAATGGATCATCCGAAAAATGACCACCCGAGGACGTGATTGGCCCGAGAAGCTGCACCTTGCACATTGGGGCTACCGAACATCAGTGAGAACAGCCACGGGAGAAACTCCATTCGCCCTGACATACGGGATGGAAGCAGTACTGCCCGTTGAGTTGGAAATTCCCTCACTTCGAGTGCTGCTGGAAAACGAAATCAACGAAGTCGAATGGCTCCGAAGCCGACACGACGAACTGGCTCTGCTAGACGAGCGACGACTCAAGGCCATGGAACACGTCCGAGCCTAACAAAGCAGAATGGCTAGAGCTTTCGACAAGAAAGTCAAGTCCCGAGACATCAGGGAAGGCGATCTGGTACTAAAAGAAAAGCCTCCCACTCGAACCAACCCACTGGGAAAATGGGAACCAACATGGATCGGCCCTTTCGTGGTTCAAAAGATCTTCTCCGGAGGTGCCATGAAGCTGACAGACCTAGACGGCAATCCCTTCATGAATCCAGTCAACGGAAGCAAACTTCGCAGATACTTCGCCTAAAGAAGAACAACTGTGCATCTCTTGGCACTCCATTGTAGTGTCGAACTACGCAGATCTGAGCCCTCTAGTCCGGGGGAACGTAGGCAACCTTAATTGGTCCGGTCTAAAAACACACAAAAAAAGTCAAAAGTTTGAATGTCAATCAAGACATCCATCAAACTACACACTTTTCAAGACATGCCCCCAACATCACCTTGACCAAGTCAAACGACGGCGGCAACATCAAAGGACATCCGAGGGTCACTCAGCGTCAAACGACTGACCCATGTCAATTTCCAAGCCAGGGGCTTGTCCTCGCCCTCACGCGCTTCAAAAAAAAAATCTCAAGCAAAAGCTCTAAAAAAAAAAAAAAAAGCTCAAGCAGAAGCTACAAAAAAAGAGGCCAAGAGCCCAACGCCAACAAACAAGAGGCAAGGAAGCCACGGAAAATACCGTCAAAACGACTTCTCAAGGGATCCTCCAACCTCCCATACAAATACAAAACCCAGGCGAAAAGGGATTGCCGTCAAGGCCCAGGCTGCTTCAGTCCGCAAATGTAACAGAAAGGTCCAAACATGGACGCCATCAGGGCTCACTAAAGAAACAAAAGGCGAATAAGAGATCTTGCGTCTCGAAAAATCTTTAAAAGTAAATCACAAAATCACTAACGATTACAACATTTCTTGATGAGTTCAAGCACGGTCTACTCTCGAGTTCACAACATGCTAAAAGACAGCTTAATACATTTAACAAATAATGTGTTTACAATGCAATGAATAGATACCTAGGAGGTCATTCCGCGCCATCTGCGCTTGTCCCCTCGCCATTCTTCCCTTTCTTAGCCTCGTCCCCGGTGAGTCTTCTTTAGCTCCACGCGAGCCAGCTCTGCATCTCTCAGTCTGAGATTAGGGGTCCTCCCCGTAGAGTCAAACAACTCAGTAGCTCGCAGGGCTTCATTCGCCCGTGGTTCGGCTCGGATCTCCTCCCTGCGAGTATACAAAAGAGGACCTCTCTCCGTCACTCGGTCAACTCTAGTCTCGTAGTCAAACAAAGTGTCTCCCGTAACATCCTAAGGGTCAGACCAGGCTTCGGCACTCCTAAGGCAATAGCTGCGACGGCAATCGGGCCCCGGAATCGCTTCACGCCTGCTCCCCAAAATCACTTGGGACTGCCCAACACGATGCTCGTACCAATCCAGCTACTCGGTGGTCAATACAACGCTCTCTCGACGTCGAAGGAGCACCACAGGAGGGAAAGCGGAATACTTCCATACCCTCAAAAAATACGAAAGAGCACCTGGAGTTGCCATACAAAGAGGAGCTACCTCTGCAGTGGCAAGGTCATCCCAGCCTAACAAAGGCTCCTGTCTCATCCCAAACTGTCGGGAAACAAGTGACGGAATGTAGAAGAAGGACCAAGACAAACCTGTAACTCTGACAACGTAGGACCCTTGCTGAAAGGCCCTCCTAGTCTCGATTCTCCAATGCGGAACCTACCAACGGATCTGATGCGTACCAAGCTATGCCATCCATCTCTCCCAAGCGGACTGGTCCATATCTAATACAAGAGGACGCTGAGCAAATGTCCACAGGCTAAACAACGTCGGAGCCTCGGGCATAGCCTAAAGTCTCTCTCGCATCCACAAGGTGAGCAAAGCGGGGCTTCCCCCTCTCATAAACCTATCCCCAGTCGCCAGACGATCAATGCTGAAGGGTCTCCCCCAGCACCAACAGAACAATATCCTCTCCAGCTCTACAGCGTCCTACCACATCCAGCAAAGCACCATCACAAACCCCAAGGGAGCTGACCATGAAAAGCGTCGCTATCACGCATAAGGCAAATGCAACCCACGAGATGTCACTCTCATCATCACTCATAAACCGCTCCGGCAGCGCAGAAATGTCAATATGACCCGAATCAAAGGTCATACCCTGCACTTCTTCCAACGAAGTCCGAAGAAAGTATGCAAGCTTCATGCTCACGGCAGCACCGCCAATCAAAGGAAGCGAGATGGCTTCCACCTTCTGTCCTCCCATCAAAGCTCAAAAATCCTCCAAAGTAGGCGTCACTTCATTGTAGGAGAAGCTATACACATGCCTCCTAACGTCCCAGAACCTCGCGGCAGCCTGCAAAAATTCCCAATCAGGAACCAACTCCTTAAGGGACCAAACCGAGCAGAGTCGAAACCTCACCTCGAAAGCCTGCCTTTGATGCCTCATACGGTGTCGCATCCACATTTTCAGCCGCTCAAGGAAGTATGCTTGCCTCTCCTTCGAAAGCCTCGGCAAAACTCGTGGAACGTACAAAGAATCCATGGCAAAAATGGAGGTTCCTAGAGAAAATGGGGAAGAAAGCTCGAAATGACTGCAAATGGAAAGTGGGGGAAGTTCAGACATCCTGAAAACACTTATTCTCTCCCCAAAAGCAAAGAAGATCTGTACGGACCTTTTTGCATGCCTAGGTGGTCCGTACGGACCTTCTTGCAACCTTGGTCCCACATTTCCAGCAAACAGTACAATAGCCACTGTTCCCAGCAGGACCTTGCTCCAAACTGTCCAAACTCTGGCCAAAGCCATTTCCGGCAAGCATACACTACCCACAAACGCACCCCCAGCTCACGTGGCATGCACAAATAATAAACTAGCAACAATTCCTAGGACAATCCCCGGGAATCACGAAATGCGACATTACATCTTAATATAAAATGCTTTGCTGTGCAAATACAAGTGTTTTATTACAGGTACCAAAATGTCTGTTGCTAAACAAAAAAAAATGGAAAGAGGGAAAGCAAATGAGCCCTACTCCAACTCCTCATCATCAACCTCATCAAACGTGAAGTCGGGCATATCGGTAAACTCGCCAGTCACGCCCTCGTCATCCGAATACTGGACCCCCTCCTGAGGCAAGTACTCGAAGTAATCCGCAGGATCGAGCCCGGTAAAAGGATCAAAGAAGGAAGTCTCCGACGAACCCTCTCCCTGAGACCCCTGCGCCGGCAAGAACTGGTGAAAAATCGGCGGCCTCGAATCCCCGAAGACGTCCCGGCATCCATGCTATGCCGCCCCCAAACGGGCCCCTCCTGCTGCGGCCCTGGCTCAGCTCTCGATGGAGGAACATCAAGAGAATGCCTCGAAGGCATCGGCTCATATGCCGGCACACGTCGCGAAGACCGGCAAGACAGCTTCCCCGCCATCTTCTTCACAAAAGACCTCAATGCCACGTAGCGGCGGGTCAACGTGTCAAAAGATCTCCCTGAGACCTGCACAAACAAACAGCCAAAGAAATGCTAAGCAAAAGAGATACAGTCATATTCAACAAAAGAGAAAAATACAGAAAAGATACAAGATGGAAAAGAGTAAGCATACTCACCGGCGCATACGGGTCAACCCGATAGGCAGCAGGAGCCTGCTCAGGGACGGGTACCGACACCCTCCGCCTCGACAAATCCCCCCGTACATATGTAAAGTCCGGCCCAGGCACCAGAACATCTGGAGGACGTGGTGGGCCATCCCGCCTCTCTCTCGCCAACACCTGTGGCGTCCTCAGCTTCCTCCTAATGAAGGACCCGTACTCCTCATACAAAATAAACTCCTCGGCACTCACGCCGCCCAAGTACCTGTCGTACTCTAAGACATCCATGTCATGGGGATTCATCATCCCAAAGGGCGGATCCCTCGGAGCCATAGGGGGCACACCTGGGCCATGCTGCCAGAAGACCCTCTCCCCCAAATACATAACATCACAAGTCAGGCCCCGCAGCATCTTCCTCTGCACCGTCACCACGGGACCACCCTTAAGCTCGTCGCGGCCATACCGAGTCAGGGATACAGCTCAAACTCCGCCGAGCTATCCTTCTCCAGGAACTCCTGCACATCCCGATAGGCAATGGTGAGCTTCCCCCTATTCGTCCTCCTCCTCCTCAACTGACGGGCCCAGCCCAGCATAGCAGGATAGGCCTCCATGGCCTCAGCATCTCGATCCCACGGAAAACACCGGAAGATCTCACAAAACCAACACCGGCCGTCATCGTAAGCCCGAACCTCGCCCACTAAATGGTAAAACAAACACAAAAGGTGCAAACGCCTCCAAACACAAGTCCCAAGGCACAAAATGCCCCCTCGCCCATAAAACGGTGAACCAAACACCGGCCATGAAAGTAAGGCTGAAATAACCTCCTTAGCGGACAAAACTCAAACGGGAACTCTTGAAAGCCCATACGAGACTGCGCATCCCCAATAGATGAACACCGACAGTCATCGTAAGTCCAACCTTTCCCCAGCGGACAAAACACGAGGCAATCACGCCTCTCACAATCAAAGCACAAGGCAATCACGCCTCACAAAAGGCCTCGCCAGGTTCATACTCCTGAACCAAGCTCCAACTTAAGTTCATACTCCTGAACTAAGTCTCAAACGCCAGGTTCATACTCCTGAACCAAGCTCCAACTTAAGTTCAGACTCCTGAACTAAGTCTCAAATGCCAGGTTCATACTCCTGAACCAAGCTCCAACTTAGGTTCATACTCCTGAACCAAAACCCACAGTCAGAGGACACAACACATCCTCACGCACGACACAACCACAAGTCACAGGGCATAACACGTCCTCATCACTATCCGAAGCCCAGAAGGCTTTAAACCACTCGGTCTGGAAGGCCATATAAACCTCCCAAATCACTATCCGCAGCCCGGAAGGCTTTAAACCACTTTGTCCGGGAGACCACATAAATCAGCCAAATCACTATCCGCAGCCCGGAAGGCTTTAAACCACTCGGTCCGGAAGACCGTATAAACCTCCCAAATCATTATCTCCAGCCCGAAAGGCTTTAAATTACCCGGTTCGGAAAACCGTAAAATTTCCATCTCAGGACACCACCACGTCCTCACAGTCGACCTCAGCGGTCACACGACACTTCAGGGCACCACCACGCCCGCATACACTCACAATTTCACGAAGTCGGAACTACGATCAGGCTTGATTCCCGCCAGGGATACGTAGGAATCCTATCACAGGGTCCAGCCAACCGACCTATACGGTCACACAGGACGCCACCACGTCCACACAATCAACCTATACGGTCACACAGGACGCCACCACGTCCACACAACCGACCTATACGGTCACACACACAGGACGCCACCACGTCCACACAATCGACCTATACGGTCACACAGGACGCCACCACGTCCACACAATCAACCTATACGGTCACACAGGACACCACCATGTCCACACAACCGACCTAAACGGTCACCCACAGGACACCGACATGTCCACTTCCCCCACACACCCGAACTACGATCAGGCTTGATTCCCGCTAGGGATACGTAGGAATCCTATCACAGGGTCCAACCAACTGACCTAAATGGTCACACCTCAGGACACCACCACGTCCTCACGCGATCTAGATCAGGACCCTTATCTTATCGACGACCCCACTTCCTCCGTAAGTGACGTCGTCGAGGGGCTTCTGTAAGTACCCCAATCTGGATCACCCTCTTCTGGACACCCGGGAAACACCGCAGACTCACTCAAACGCAGTCTCGAACACCCGAAACCCTCAAAAAACCCTCAAAACCCTTCAAAAAACCTCAAAGGCCCAAAAAACCACCAACCAAACCAAGGGGGGCCTTTCTGGGACAAAAAAACACAAAAGAACTTTTTGGGAATTATGCAAAAATTGGAAAAGCATAGAAGGTCCCTACGGACCTCTTTGCATGCTAAAAGGTCCGTACGGACCTCTTTCCTACCAAACCTCATAATTACTGAATCCCCTTAAAGTCCACGAGATTCCCCTAAATCTGGGAAAACTAAAACCTTGGATTACTTAGGAGGTCCGTACGGACCTTATTGTATTTTTTCCCACACTATAAATAGAGGGCTCTCCCTCCCATTTCATTCACACCATCCTCTTATCTTCTCTCCCTAAGCCTTCTGGCTTCCTCTCTGAGCCCTTCCGAGGCACTCTCGGTCCCTTTCGATTTCTTCCGAGGCCTTCCGAGCTCCCTAGTGGTGCTCCGAAGCCCTTCCGAGCACTCCCGAGATGCTCCCGCGCTACCCTGAGGCACTCTCAAGGTACTCTGAGGCCCCTCGTGGTACTCCGAGGCCTTGCCTGGTCTTTTCCATGGCGTCCCGGCTCTTTCCGAGTCAAACCGGCAATTCGGACGCACGCCGGAACTCTGCCCGAACGCAACCGACAATCCCGACGCACGCCGAACTTCTGCCCAAATCCAACTGAAGATCCATGCGATCCCAACGCACGCCGAAACTCTGCTCGAGTGCACACTTGACAGTCCCGAGGCACGCCGGAGCTCTGTCCGCAGACAACCAGCACATCCCGAAGCAATTCTAGTCCGTCCCGGAACACTATTCCATCTTCAAACACTATTTCCCAGCGGAAGATAGACACGAACCAATATTGATAAGGCTTCCTTCCTATACTATTTCAATACATTTCAATAAGCAGTGTACAATGTAGACATCCAACACAGCATGCATTTTTAAAAAGCACACACACACACAACATTTAAAGAAAGAAGGAGTGTCGAAAAACTCGTTTTTACAAGGCTACTCGGGTGAGCTCTAATATTCTAATATTCTCTTTCCGAGGAGTAACCTGACCTCCGAACTCAAAAATCTCATCACACAAAAAATAGTTTATTATTAAATTGATGCCTTTTTTCAATGTTTTGGGCTTAATCAAAATGGCGTGGCGACTCTACAAGCAAAACACAGCGAGACACTTCTAATGCGACACAACGCAAATGAAAAACGCAAATGCGAAAATGCCAGATGCCGGGGCGCGATCGCGCTGCCTCTCGGATCCGGGCAATTTCATCTGCGTAGTAGGCTTTTCCTTGAGCATCAAGTCACCTTCTCTGATGTCTCGGATCTTGACTTTCTTATCAAATGCTCGAGCCATTCTGCTTTGGTAGGCACGAGTATGCTCCATGGCTTTTAATCTGCGCTCGTCGAGTAGAGCTAGTTCGTCGTGACGGCTCTGGAGCCATTCGACTTCATTGATTCCATTTTCCAAGAGGACTCGGAGGGATGGAATTTCCAATTCCACTGGTAACATTGCTTTCATTTCGTATGTAAGTGCGAAAGGAGTCTCCCCTGTGACGATTCTGACTGATATTCTGTATCCCCAGAGCGCTAGATGTAGCTTCTCGAGCCAATCCCGACCTATGACGGTCATTTTTCTGATTATCATTGCGAGAGTCTTGTTTGCTGCCTCTACTGCACCATTAGTTTGTGGTCTGTAGGGAGAAGACTTGTGGCGTGTGATTCTGAACTCGGTCAACAGTTGGTCACAATCTCCTTCAAAGTGGGTCCCATTGTTAGACATGATCTCGTTGGGCACCCCGTATCTGCATATGATGTTCTCTTTGATGAACTCGGCCACCTTCTTAGAATTCAGTACCTTGTATGATCTGGCTTCTACCCACTTGGTGAAGTAGTCGACTGCGACTAATATGAACTCGTGACCATTGCTCCCTGGCGGAGTGATTTTATCGATGACGTCGATTCCCCATGTGGCGAAAGGCCATAGCATAGTCATGCAATAGAGTTCATGAGGAGGGATGTGATTGAGGTTGGAGAACCGTTGACATTTGTCACAGCTTCGGACGAACTGGATGCAGTCTGTTTCTATTGATACCCAATTGTATCCCATACGGAGGATGATCTGTGTCAATGCTCTGGCATTCATGTGCGGATCGCAGGTTTCGTTGTGAACTTCGTTCATTAGCTCGCTGGCCTTTTCTTTATTTACACATCGAAGGAGTGGCCCTTGGTGGCACTTCTTGTACAACATACCCCCCAAAATGACGAAACGGGATGCTAGGCGTTTTAGTGCCATCATGTTTTTGGCTTTGATCCCTTCTTTGTATTTCCATCTTCACTTGTGAAGGAAGCTTCTCCGTTTTGGAGGTACTGGTAGATTTGATTATACCAGGGTTCGTCGATCGGTTCATTTTTAACTTCGATCTCACAGCAATAAGCAGGTGTTTCCCATCTGCCTATTCTAAGGGGTTTTACTGATTTCCCGTCGGGAATTTCGACAAGAGATGCGAGGGTAGCTAGGGCATCTGCGAAGCGATTCCTGTCTCTTGGCAAATAATGGAAAGAGATGTCCTTGAACTGATAAATGAGCTCCTCCATGTACGTGTGGTACTTCTGGAGGCCAGAATATATCGTCTTCCATTTGTTGGACACTTGATTGATGATCAATGTTGAGTCTCCATATACTTCCAGTTCTGAGATGTTGCGCTCAAGAGCGGCTTCTAGACCGGCTGCACAAGCTTCATACTCTGCTGCATTGTTGGTTGTTTCAAAATTCAATTTGATGGCTATGGGAGTGTGCTCGTCCTTGGGATCGACAAGGAGCATTCCAATACCATTTCCCTTCTTGTTGGCTGCCCCATCAAAGAAGAGTTGCCAGCGGTTTGCGCTGTCGAGTGAAAAGATTCTGTCATCCGCGAATTGCGGATCAGGACCCTTGGGTTCACTGCTTGGGAAGTCTGTCAGCTGATCTGCCATTACTCTGCCCTTTGTTGATTTTCTGACCATGTACTTGATGTCGAACTCAGCCAGGAAGAATGACCACTTGGCTAGTCGCATTGACAGGGATAGCTTGTCGAAGAGATATCGGACGGGTCCATCTTAGAGACCAGGAGCACTGAATGTGACTGCATGTAGTGTTTCAGTTTCCCGACTACCCATACCAAGGCGGTACAAGTTTTCTATAATGCTGAGTAGCAGAGTTCACTTCCTTGAAGCTTTCGGCTTACGAAGTAGATTGCATGCTCAACCTTGGAATCTTTCTGTTCTTGTGCCAACATTGCTCCGATTGATGTATCTGTCACCGTCAGGTACAGGATAAGTGGCTTGTCTTCATGTGGCGGGCACAGAATTTGGGGATTCACCAAGTATGTCTTGATTTTCTCGAAAGCTGTCTGGCACTCGGAGTCCCATTTGATGTCGGCATTTTTCTTCATCAGTTTGAACATTGGCTCACAGAGAGATGTCAACTGGTTGATGAAGCGACTGATGTACTGAAGTGTTCCCATGAAACTTTTCACTTCTGTCATTGTCTGAGGCGGCTTCATGTCGATGATGGCCTTGATTTTCTTGGGATCGACTTCGATACCTCTTTCTGTAACCATGTACCCCAATACTTTGCCTCGCTTGACGCCGAAGGTGCACTTTGCAAGGTTCAATCTCATGGAGTGCTTTCTGAGTCTGTTGAAGAACTTTCTCAGATTCGTCATGTGCTGCATGTCTGATCCTCTGGAATGGATGATCATGTCGTCGACATACACTTCGATTTCCTTGTGAATCATGTCGTGGAAGAGGGCTGTTGCAGCCCGCTGGTAGGTAGCCCCAGTGTTCTTTAAACTGAACGACATGACCGTGTAGCAGTATGTCCCCCACGGAGTGGTGAAAGTAGTCTTGGCTTGATCTTCCTCGGACATTTTGATCTGATTGTATCCGGCAAACCCATCCATGAAGGACTTTACTTCGAAATTTGCCGTGGTGTCGACTAGCATGTCGATGTTGGGCAATGGAAAATCATCTTTAAGGCTGGCCTTGTTGAGATCTCGGAAATCCACACAGCATCTGACCTTTCCATTGGTCTTGGTGACCGTCACGATGTTGGAGAGCCAGGTCGGGTACTCAATTACTCGGATGAAGCCGACGTGGAGCATTTTCTCAATTTCTTCTTTAACTTGCAAGGACCACTCTGGCTTGATCTTGTGCAATTTCTGCTTGATAGGCTTGGATTCTGGATCCAGGGGAATT
Source organism: Adenophora triphylla var. japonica (assembly GCA_022495995.1). Taxonomy (NCBI): domain Eukaryota; kingdom Viridiplantae; phylum Streptophyta; class Magnoliopsida; order Asterales; family Campanulaceae; genus Adenophora; species Adenophora triphylla. The sequence goes on along the minus strand of JAFEMH010001783.1, from coordinate 392,276 downwards.
CTGTGCTCTACGATTGAGGGATCGAGTCCTGGCATGTCCTGATATGACCAAACGTTGAAAAACGGCTTTAGTGAAAAGGGTGTCGTTTTTATTGGTAGCAAAAACTTAGGAAAAGACTTTGAAATGGGGTGTCATTTTCATTGGTAGCGAAAACGAGAAAAAAGCTATTTTAGTACCAGAGATTGTTAGGTTCGGAGGTCACGTTACGTTTCGGGAAGTGTATTTTGAGATCACCCGAAACGCCTCGTACGACGAGTCTTTCTACCTTTCTCGAAAATGTGTGCGTGTGTGTGGGGGGTTTGCATTTTGAAAATGGGGTCTTGAATGACAAGCTTAATCTTGGTTTGAATGCCAAACGTTGATTTTTGTGATTCCTTTTAGAAAAAGCAAGCGTTTGAATGACAAACGTCGGTTTTGGAGTTTTTAGGAAAAAGTGGCGCGAGTGATGATTTTGAACTGTTAACTTAAGTGTCAAATGTTGACTTTTAAGAAAGGAGCGTTTGAATGTCAAACGTCGGATTTTGAGTTTGAAGATGATCGTTTGGATGCCAAACGTCATCTTGCGTGTTTTGAAAGAGAGTTCGAATGTCGAACTCCGGTTTTGAACCGGGCATTTCATTGTTAGCGATTTTACGGGAAAAAAAGCATTAAATGAGATTTTAATGTCAAATGTCGGGTTTTGAGTTTGAAGATGATCGTTTGGATGCCAAACGTCATCTTGCGCGTTTTGAAAGAGAGTTCGAATGTCGAACTCCGGTTTTGAACCAGGCATTACATTGTTAGCGATTTTACGGGAAAAAATCATTAAATGATATGCGATCAACAAATCGTTTTGTGACTCGAACTTTGATAAGTAAATACTATCACGAGCCAAACGGCTCGGACTTATAAATGACAGTATTTAAAGTGCGGTATCGACGGAATCAAACGACCCGAATTTTAAAGGTGCGTTAAGTAAATAGCATTCAACGGATCAAACGATCCGGACCGTTAAATGACTATCACGAACCAAACGGTTCGGACCATAAATTTGCGTAAAGTAAATGACGTTCAACGGATCAAACGATCCGAAATTGTAAATGACATGAAAAGTAAAGGAACGGGCCGGAACGCCGTTTTAACCCGAGATTACTTCTCTTACGAGAAGAGAAGAGGATCCGGGACTAAAATGTATCGAACCCTGTTGACGGTGACGTCTACATTTCAACAACGTTCGACCGAAATGGTTGTAGCGACTGGCGCGTAAACCGAGACGGAACGAGTGCTTAGGGAGAGAGAGTGTTACCTATGGCTAGAGGTTGACTCTTTTGGCTTGGGAGGCATATACGGGATACGATTTAGTGTTTGGAACGGTGTTTCGAGGTTGTTTGGTTTGTATTTGGTTGAAATACGAAATTTTCACGCGAATCAAGGCAAAATGGGGCTCGGGAGAGGGTGAAACCAGTTTGGGCCGTGGCTATTGGTGAAAATGGATAAGTTTTTTCCTCTTTCAAAATGTTTGACAGCCCTCTGTATTTATAGGTGAAATTTGCAAAAGTGTACGGACGGACTCAACCTGAATTTCAGGGGGTCTTTTGGTCTTTTGGAAACTGGAAGGGCTTGTTGGCAATTCTGGTTTTTCCTGCAAAAGAGTCCGGACAGACTGTGACAACATTCCAGGGGTATTTTGGTCTTTTCACACTAAAATCTGATTGATGTTGACCGGAGGGATGTGGCATGCGTCCCACGTGCCCCTGTGACTCACCAGGGCATGGTTTTTTGTGCCATTATTCTCGGTTTTATCTATTTTTTAAATAACTGTCCGGAAAATGTTTGAAACGCCCCCGAAAAGTGCCGAAAAGTGCGTTTTTCAGGAGAAGCTGTACTTTTATGTGCGACGACGTGTGTTGAGTATGCTTTGACATTGGGATGCACGGGGCAGTCCCGAAACGTCTTGTTGGCTTGAGAACGGGGAGCTTAACAGGTTCCAGTTAACCTGGAGCGGGCCAATTAACGGATTCCGGTTAACTTCTAACGGATTTTGGCGATCCGGATTTGGGTACTTACAAAAACATCTCTCTTTCGAGGGACAAATTCCATCTTGACTTATCATCCTTCCCATCATGAATCCGATCATGTCAAAGATAGCTTTTATAAATATCGTGTTAAGATATCGTTTGACTAAAATTAAACATAACTTTCATCATATGTAATGTCATGATAATCTCAGGTCTAGGGACTAAATGAAGTGACCATATGAGATTTAATTATGACATTTGACCATGACATAAATTTCATACGGGTCAAGTCCAGTGACTTGTTCTCTAACAAGTACCCATAAATTTAATGTGCATCTCCATGCATATAATCATCATATGATTATCCATTAACATTTATACTAATTATTCACTTAATAATTAGGGACGGAGATTATTACAAATAAATATGAAAAACATATAATAATCAAATAATAAACTTTTTCATATAATAATAAATAATGTCAACATATAGGTCTATCAACTATAGGCCTAGGGCATAACACTAACAGTCTCCCACTTGCACTAGGCCCAATCTTCCATGTATCGAATACCCATGGACCTAACATGTCCATCATGCTTAGCTTGCGGGAGAGCCTTAGTTAATGGGTCCGCCACGTTGTCATTAGTGTCTACTCTGCATATCTTTACGTCTTCCCTTTCGCATATCTTTCGGATAATGTGGAAACGTCAAAGTATGTGTTTGGATCTCTGATGTGACCTTGGTTCCTTTGCTTGTGCAATGGCACCATTATTGTCACAGTAAAGTTCAATAGAATCATTGATGCTTGGAACAACTTCCAAATCACTAATGAACTTTTTGATCCAAATGAAATTTTCTTAGCGCATCAGAGATGCTGCTATGTACTCAGCTTCGGTTGTAGAATCAGCGACGATACTTTGCTTGGAACTTTTCCAACTGACAGTGCCTCCATTCAGCGTAAACAAAAATCCTGTCTGCGATCTGTAATCATCTTTGTCGGTTTGGAAGCTAGCATCTGTGTAACCTCGTACAACAAGATCTTCTTTCATTCCTTCAAAGACTAAGAATACATTCTTAGTTCTTCGTAAGTACTTGAAGATATTCTTGACTGCTATCCAATGTGGTTCGCCGGGATCCGATTGGTACCTACTCGTCATGCTTAGAGCACACGAGACATCGGGTCTAGTACATAACATAGCATACATGATAGACCCAATTGCCGAAGCATATGGAATACCATTCATTCTCTTTTGCTCATCATTAGTCTTAGGACTTTGAGTCTTGCTAAGAGATACACCATGCAACATTGGCAAGTTTCCTCTTTTAGAATTTTCCATTTGGAATTTTCTAAGAACCTTGTCAATGTAAGTACTTTAACTTAAACCAATCATCCTTTTATATCTATCTCTATAGATCTTGATACCAAGGATATATGCAGCTTCGCCCATATCTTTCATTGAAAAGCACATTTCCAACCAAGACTTGACAGTCTGTAGTGCAGGAATGTCATTTCCAATGAGTAGGATATCATCGACATACAACACTAGAAATAGTGTTGCGCTCTCACTAATTTTCTTGTATACACAAGGTTCATCTTCGTTCTTGATAAAGCCAAACTCTTTGATTGCTTCGTCAAAACGTAGATTTCAACTCCTAGAAGCTTGCTTCAATCCATATATGGATCTCTGCAACTTACACACCTTATTAGAATTTTCTGGACGGACAAAACCTTCAGGTTGTATCATGTATACATCCTCAAGTAACTTCCCATTTAGGAAAGCTGTCTTGACATCCATTTACCATATCTCATAGTCATAATATGAGGCTATGGCAATTAAAATTCTAATAGACTTAAGCATAGCTACAGGCGAAAAGGTTTCATCATAGTCGATACCATGAATCTGCCTATATCCCTTATCTACAAGTCTAGCCTTATAGGTGTGCACCTTCCCATCCATGTCGGTCTTTTTCTTGAAGACCCATTTGCACCCTATGGTTTTTACACCTTCGGGTGGATCAATCAAGTTTCAAACTTGATTATCAGCCATGGATTGTAATTCGGACTTCATGGCCTCTTGCCATTTTTCCGAATCAGGAGAAGACATCGCTTCTTGATAGCAAGTAGGTTCATCGTTTTCGATTAACTCCACTTTAACACTTTTCGTGACGAGAAATCCATATCTCTCATGTTCGGATCATGACCTACCACTTCTGCGAAGGACTTGTGCATCTTGAACCGGTTCCACAACTCCTTGTGAACTTGGTTCAGTTTCTACCATTGGTTCAATGTTGTTTTCGGGTTCTCGGATTTTTCGAGATCTATTTTACTCCCACTGGTTCCTTTGCGAAGAAACTCCTTTTCTAAGAAGGTACCATTTCGAGCAACAAACACTTTGTTCTCGTTTCGGTTGTAGAAATAGTATCCTTTAGTTTCCTTAGGATAACCCACGAAAACACATTTGTCAGACTTAGGTGCTAGCTTGTCAGAAGTTAACTTCTTGACATATGCATCGCAACCCCAAATCTTCATGAAAGACAAACTGGGTTTTCTTACATGCCACATCTCATATGGGGTCTTTTGAACTGATTTGGTAGGAACTGTGTTTATAGTGAAAGCAGTAGTTTCTAGTGCATGTCCCCAAAAGGATAAAGGAATCTCAACTTGACTCATCATAGAACGAACCATGTCCAACAAAGTTCTATTCCTCCTTTCAGACACACCATTCCATTGTGGTGTTTTGGGTGGAGAGAGTTCTGAAACGATTCCACAACTCTTAAGATGACTGTCAAATTCTTGGCTCAAATATTCGCCACCTCGATCGGATCGAAGTACTTTAATAGTTTTGCCAAGTTGATTTTGCACCTCATTTTGAAATATTCGAAATATCTCAAACGATTCACTTTTATGTTTCATTAGATAAACATATCCAAATCTACTATAATCATCAGTGAATGTTATGAAGTACTGAAATCCTCCCCTAGCATTGCTACTCATAGGTCCACATACATCAGTATGTATGAGGCCTAATAAGTCGCCCGCCCTTTCACCAGTTTTGGTATATGGGTCCTTGGTCATCTTGCCAAGTAAACAAGATTCGCATGTCTCATATGATTCATAATCATGTGAGTCTAAAAATCCATCTTTATGGAGTTTAGAAATGCGTTTCTCATTTATATGGCCAAGACGACAATGCCATAAGTAAGTGTGGTTTACATCATTGGGTTTAGATTTCTTGTTAATGTTATAGATATCATTATCACGATTTTCAACATCAAGGATATAAAGGCCATTGAATGAAATAGCAGTACAATAATGCATATCACTCTTGTAAATAGAAAACTTCTTATCACATATAAGAAAATTAAAACCTTCATTATTCAAACTTGAAATCGAAATAATATTCCTACTTAAAGCTGAAACGTAATAACAATTGTTCAAAACAAGTATTAGTCCACTAGGTAAAGTAACTTCATAAGTTCCTACGGCTAATGCAGCAACTCTTGCTCCATTCCCCACACGTAGGTCCACTTCACCATCTTCAAGCATCCTTCTGTTCTTTAGACCCTGCACATTTAAACAAATTTGAGATCCACATCCGGTATCCAATACCCAAGAACTAGAAGTAGATAGGAATATATCTATAACAAAGATACCTGAAGTCGAAGCAACACCTTTGCTCTTCTTTAGTGCTTCCTTGTATTTTAAGCAATTTCTCCTCCAATGTCCAATCTCATTGCAATGGAAGCAGACTGCGTCCTCTTGGGACTTGGGCTTAGCCTCTTTAGGTTTGGCCGCCTCTTTGGGTTTGGCAACATTTGCCTTAGGATTAGAAACTTTTGCCTTTCCCTTACCCTTGAAACCCTTCCCTTTGTTAACCATCAGCACTTGATCGGTTTTCTTTTTGACGATATTGGTTTTCGCAGTGTTCAACATTTGAATTAGCTCGAAAAGGTTCTTATTCATGCCCCCCATGTTATAGTTCATTATGAAATTACTAAAACCTTCAGGCAATGAATTCAATATCATGTCAATAGCCAACTCTTGGCTAATTGGAAAATCGAGCCTCTCAAGATGCTCGATGTGGCCCTTCATCTTTAGAGCATGGAGACCAACAGCTTGTCCTTCACTCATCTTGCATGAGGTTAGGGCTTTAACTGTGTTATACCTTTCCTGCCTTGGTTGAACTTGGAACATTTCCATCAGTCGATTGTTTAGATCAACTGTCCCCAAGTGCTCAAGATCCTTCTGAAGGCTCTTGCACATGGCGAAGAGCATGAGGCAACCAACATCAGTAGCATCACGCTTATGCTTCAGATATTGATCCTTCACTACCCTAGTAGCATTGGCAGCAGGTTCAGGTGGAACAGGTTCCTCGAGAATGTACAACTTTTCCTCTTGCCTGAGAACAATTCTCACGCTACGGATCCAATTCATATAGTTTGTACCATTCTCTTCCAACTTTTCCTTCTCAAGGATAGATCGCAGTGACAGATGATTATTGTTTGATGCCATTTATTCTACAAAAAGATATACATAAAATATGAACACATATAAGTAAACATATTATATGAAAAGAATAATGCATTTACATGAAAATAAATGCTCCCACTAAATTATAGACATTCCAATGCAAATAAACATAATATATATTTAATGGGTTAAGATCCAACTTTAATTTAATTTCAAGTTTGCTATGGCAAACCACTCAAAACTAAATTAATTAGGTAGAAACATCAATCATATCACATATATGACTCTTAGATCTTTTATGAGATTTATTTAAGACATCATATGTCTAAGCATATTTTAATCTCATCTTATGCCTTGGGTCCAAAACCATTTTGATAACCCAATTAAGTTCATCTACTTTAAACGCATAGGAACCACCATTTCCTCATCTTGCTTGCAAACGAATAGAATCAAAGTACCTTGCTATGGCAAGCCCACCCAAAACTATTCGAGTGGTCTCAAGTGTTTTAATCATGGATTGGCATAAAGAACTTAAAAGTTAAATGAAGGTTCTTTAAAGCAGATTATAAGCATATCAGCAAAGATAATCATAATCGCGCACCAGGTAAGTTCCCAGGAAGATAGGTGAGCCACAAGGACTACTGAAGTACCAAATCTCTCCTTCGACAGAACTCTCCTAGACATGCACAATTAGAATATCAGCTCTGATTTGCAACATAATCAATCCTTTGTATATTGACTTGTTTCTCACAAACAATCAGATAACCATCAAATTTTGCGTAAACTGACTTGTTTCTCATAAACAATCAGAAAACAAAATTTTAATGTTTCAATTTAAACATTCAGGAAATTATAATTCAATGTTTCAACTAAACATCTAACAAAGCTCTTAACACGTAAGAACATATAATTCATGCATCGCAACAATTAATAAAATCATATTTAAATTAATTAAGCATGCATAAACAATGAATTAATCTAGCATAGCCCTATAAATTTAATTTCCAGAAATTTATAGCAACTAGATTAAACCAGAAACATATCAGATTATAAACATAATCACAGATTAGCAAGAAAAATTAACAAACTGATTCTGCCCAGATCAGGCAAAGTCTGTCGCGTGACATAAGCTTCCAGAAAGCCTGATCTGTCGCGCGACCAGACGAGGCCATTCGACTGCCCATGGCCAACTCTTGTCGCGTGACATTGAGTTGCCATGGCCAACTCTATCGCGTGACAGAAGCCAACTTGCAGATTTTCCAAACTTCAATCAATTTCAATCATAAAGCAATTAAATCATATAAAACAACCTTTTAACAGATTTAATTCAACATAATCAGAAAATGATTTTCACATTGTTTCACATAAACAATCAAAATTCTACCGCATACAAAAACATGCAACGAACATATAAACAATTTATATAAACATTCTAGCATGTTAATTCAAACTTAACCATACGAACGGGGCTCTGATACCACTGTTGGGTTTTATGGGTCCATGCGCTGCGAAATTAGCATCTAAATAACACAAAACCCAAGAGCCCTAAGATCCGTTCTATACAATTAAATTGAATTCCTATGAGATAGAATTAACCAACCTTAATTGCTTTCCATTCTTGAGCTATCGAACAATCTATCGATGTGATTTTGAATCACAAACTTCGATCTTCAAAAACTTGAAACTTCAAATTCGAACTCTAGGCCTTGATCGTCGTACGAGCGAAGACCCTCTAGTAGTATCCACACCTTTGAATGAACCAAGAATGGTTCTTGAGGATTGCTAGATCCTTAAATCCTAGGAAGAATATTGAGAAACCTTTGTTGTGATTTTTCCTTAGAAAATTCGGCTAGGCTATTAGGATTCACAGACCTCATATTTATACTACATTAGTATTAGTATTTATTTCCTAATCGAATTAGGAAACAGTCTGTAAACCGCCTCAGGCACATCCTATCGCGTGACCCCCAACAGCCTATGGGCAAGTTATGTCGCGCGATGACACTTGCCACATCAGGACTACTCAATTTTCTTCCTTTGATTTAACCAATTCATTCTAGTTGTGTGTGACCCAATAGGATTATATTATGTTGGCAATGAGCCCGATCATATCGACCCTCATAAAACATAAGCGGACTCTAGCAAGCCATTATGTCTACCCAATTAATATAACGTAAGATTTCACGTCCAATGGTACACTTCCATTTCTCCCTTTGTCTCACGATGTTATATTTAACACAAGTCATGGTCCACGTCAACTTGTATTTGTTCAATGCTTTCTTGATCTTGAGTATAATGATAATCCAATCGCATTGGGGTATGGCCATACACTTTCATCATTATCACTCATCGAGGGGCCCAAGCAAAACATCTCTCTTTCGAGGTACAAATTCCATCTTAACTTATCATCCTTCCCATCATGAATCCGATCATGCCAAAGATAGCATTTATAAATATCGTGTTAAAATATCATTTGACTAAAATCAAACATAACTTTCATCATATGTAAGGTCATGATAATCTCATGTCTAGGAACTAAATGAAGTGACCATATGAGATTTAATTATGACATTTGACCATGACATAAATCTCATACGGGTCAAGTCCAGTCACTTGTTCTCTAACAAGTACCCATAAATTTAATGTGCATCTCCATGCATATAAGTATCATATGATTATCCATTAACATTTATACTAATTATTCACTTAATAATTAGGGATGGAGATTATTACAAATAAATATGCAAAACATATAATAATCAAATAATAAACTTTTTCATATAATAATAAATAATGTCAACATATATGTCTATCAACTATAGGCCTAGGGCATAACACTAACATGTTCATGAAGGACCTTGTGAGGTGTATTCTAGGAACATGGATAAGATGGAGCAGGTTGGTGATAACCAGGAAGGAGGGAGAATGGACAAAGGCAAAGGTGTTTCTTTTGATTGAAGGGGCTTTTCTTTTCTTTTTAGAATGTGAGATGTTACATATGTCCACTTGGAACATTCTGATGACGATCCTTTATGTTCAGAAATAACATGCCAATAAATGGAAAAGACGTTTAGCTTTTCATTCTGATGTCCGTTAGGTAACATGCTAATGTCACAACCAATGATTTCAACTTGAGTTCATAATCTTAACTAAGAGAAAGGAGGTAATCAATATGTACTTTACATATTGGCCCACCTACTTCTTAGCTAAAACATGAAAATCGTGCGCCCAGGCGAAGGTGTAAATAACCTTAAAAACTTGAGAAAGATGTAAGACCTTTGAACCTTTTAGAAGGAGTGTACCTTTTTTCTTGAGGACAAGTATTGAATAGGCTTAAGTTCGGCCCAATAAGCTGTGATCTAAAAATGTGTTGTGTAGAGATTTACCATTTTCTGATATGCTTGAACAACTTGACGTATCTTTTGTCTGGTTGACCTGAGTTCGCAAGAGTTGCTAGTGTCGTCCCATCTTGCAAAACAAAAACAGGTTAGGGTGGGTGTTAGCTTGGCTAACACCCCTCCGATGCTTAAGTCAGTAGGAGTTTGAAATATATAAATTAAATTGAAAGAACAAAATAGAGTAAAATGAATCATACCTGATCCTTGGAACAAAGACTGATAGGTTCATAACTTACATGAAGTACAACTTGAGGTGGACAGCATTCCAGTTCCGCATAATTCTCACGCCATCTAAGGTTGACAGGCTATATGCTCCATTTCCAGCTTCTGCATCAATTAAGTAAGGACCTTCCCACTTAGATGAAAATTTGCCATCATTGGGTTCCTTCGTGTTCTGAAATACCTTCCTTAGGACCATATCTAGTCGTGGGGATTGAGAATTCCACAAGGAGAACAGCTTCGGTACCGAACACAAGGGAATATGGTGTCTGCCCAGTTGCACTCTTTGGGGTGGTTCTGTCAGCCCAAAGTACCAGGGGTAGCTCTTCGGCCCATCTTCCCTTCTTTTGATCAATTCATTTTTTCAGGTTGTTCATTATCAGCTTGTTGCTGGATTCAGCTTGCCCATTCGCTTGAGGATGCACGGGTGTAGACATTATTAGTTTAATCCCCCATCTTTTGCAAAAATCTTGTGTCTTTTTGCTAATAAACTGGTAGCCATTGTCACATATGATTTCGGATGGGACTCCGAATCTATTGATGATGTTCCTCTTTATGAATGATATTACTTCTTTATCCCTGATTTGTACGTAGGCTTCAGCTTCAATCCACTTCGAGAAGTAGTCCGTCATGGCCAGCATGAACACTTTGCCTCCGGGTGCCCGTGGAAGTTTACCTACTATATCCATTCCCCATTGCATAAAGGGCCAAGGTGACAAGATGGGGTGCATTTGTTCAGCGGGTTGATGCAGGATGTTGCTATGTTTCTGACATGCATCACATTTTTGGACGTACTTGACTGCATCTTGCCGCATGGTTGGCCAATAATAACCCGTTCTTAATGCCTTTGTAGATAGCGATTTGCCCCCAGCATGGCTGCCACACTCACCTTCATGCAACTCCCTTAGAACTTCTTCGGCTTGTTCTGGTTCCAGGCATCTCAAGTATATACCTGTAAAGGATTTTCTGAACAAGATATTATCTATCAAAATGAACCGAGATACCTTTATCCTAAAGGACCGTGGAATTTTCACATCAACTGGGATTGTGCCATCCTGCAAGTACTGAATTATGGGCATCGTCCAAGGTGTAGAGTTGTTGATAGGCATGATCACGGCATCAGGCTGTTCATTAAATTGGCACGCATCAATCTGGTCTATAGCAGGATGCATGACGTGGATGATTGGGATAGTATTGTTCAACATGCTTTGGCAACTTGAACCCAGATTGGCTAGGGCATCTGCTTCAGTATTTTCCTCTCATGGGATCTGCTCGAAGACGAAGTCTTCAAATTGCCCAGCTAACATGTTGGAGGTAACTTCTCATTTTAACCTGCTTAGCTGTATACGATCCATTGAAGTAGTTAACTAGTAACAGGGAATCAGTAAATACATTAATGTGCTTAACATTTAAATTTAAAGCAGTAGTTAATCCCATAATGAGGGCCTCATACTCAGCCTCGTTGTTTGTTGCCCTGAACTCGCAAGCCACAGCTTGAGGAATGAGGTCTCCTTGAGGGGATTTTAGGACGATTCCCAAACCTGTGCCCCTAGCTTTTGAAGCCCCGTCCGTGTATAGTGTCCAGTATCTAGGAGAGCCAAGGCCTTCAAGTTGCTGGACTTCGAGTTCAACCTCGGACTGCAAACTGGGACTGAAATCTGCTACAAAGTCCACCAAAGCTTGCGACTTGATGGCAATCCTTGCTTTATATTGTATGTCATAAGTACTAAGTTGTACTGACCATTTAGCCATCCTACCTAACATCTCAGGTTTTTCTCATCACGCTTCTGATAGGATAGTTAGTCTTGACAATAATAACATGGGTTTCAAAGTAGTGGCGTAACTTTCTAGAAGCAGTGATTAAAGCAAGTATCAATTTTTCAAGATGAGAATACCTGGTTTCAGCATCAAGTAGAGATTTACTTACATAGTAAACGGGATGCTGTGCACCATCTTGCTCTTTTGCTAAGACTGCACTGACTGAAGTTTCAGATACCGCGAGGTAGAGGAGCAGTGGTTCCCCTTGCTCTGGTTTGGATAATAACGGTGGGGTTGTGAGGTATTCTTTAAGTTGAACGAAGGCCGCTTTGTGTTCGCTGGTCCACTGGAACAACTTGTTTTTTCGGAGCACCTCTGTGAGTACCCCAATCTGGGTCGTTAATGTTCCGTCAGCCCAAATTAATGATTTATGATCATTTAGGGGCATTTTGGACATTATTTTGATAATTTGAATGAGGAAGGACCTTTTAGAAATAAAAAAATGGACCATTACCTCGCTGGAAGTCTGTCATTCCCAATAAAATGGATTATTGACCATTTTAGATAAGCCAAAACTGCCAGAAACAACATTCTGCAAAAACAGGCACGCCTACTGGGGTCATCCGCGCTAATGAGATTGTACCTACAATCTTGTCCATGCGGATAAGATCAGCAGCCAGGCAACCTATAAATACCCCCTTCTCCCTCAGTTTAATCCCCAAAAAATACGAAAACCTACTGTCACTCTGCCCAAATCAACCCTCAAATAACCATTTCCACCTTCAAAACTCAAATTCCACACCATATTCATCCAAAAATCCACTCCAAAACCACTCCTAATCCTTTGAAATCCTTCAAATCCTAAACAACAAACCCAAGACAATTGGTAAACCCTCAACCTTTTCACTCATAACCCTCTCATTTATGCATACACTCCATGTAAAAATGATGTGATCCTACTTACTATCTTTTGCTCAACTCCCCTTCCCCTTTGTCCCAAGGATCCAATAGGATCTCCATGAAATTCATTTCCATGGATGATTCTCTACATGGGTCCATATTTTATTTATGCATTTCCCTTTGCCCTCCTTTTTATTATCAAGTTCTTGCTTATTACTTGCTCATTTGACCTAAATGTGGTCATCTTGGAGTTCATCTCCATAGATGATCACTCCAAGTGGTCCACATTTTACTTTCATGTCTCTTTATATTTCTAGTCAATGTTTGTTCATTTGACCTAGAAGATGGTCACCTTGGAGTCCATCTCCATGGATGACCACTTCATTTGGTCCATAATCTTTACTTTCATGTCAAATCCCCTTCCCTAGTCTAAGATGCTCACCTTGGAATACTTTCCATGGATGAACATCATCTAGACATCACAAAATGGGTCACACAAGATGTACAAGATACACTTGAGTATAGGTCTCAAGGATGGTCTTCCTATGACCACCTTAGAGATCTTCCTCTAAAGGTTGATACATCTTGACCCATCCTTTGTCAAAATTACTTTTATGTCAAATCCCCCTTCTTCCCTAGCAAATGAAGTGTTTTCAAAGTCCTAACGTACCCCCGGGATGGCTTGGTTAAGTGGATTCATCACTCATGACCACTAATCAAAGTCTAGGGAAAGAGAGGACAAAACATGGATGCCAAAAATCCATTTAATTCCTTCATTTTCTGTTTTTTCAGTTACAATTCCAGTTAAGTCCTGTAAATCCAGTTAACTTTCTGGAAATTACAGTGACTAAACTGGAAATTGTAAAAATAGTGAGACTGCAGCCCTATCCGCGCGGATAAGATTGCACTACAATCTTGTCCACGCGGACAACACTGTCATCTGCAAACAGTCCCTCAAATTTTCTGTTATTTCCAGTTTAATCCCTGTTTTCAGACTGTTTTTCAGTTCAGTCCTTATAATTTCATTTATTTTCAGAAAATCCCTTTTAACACACACACACACAAAATCTCAAGTGAGGAAGACTCGTCGTACGAGGCATTCCGGGTGAACACTAACGTTCTTCCCGTAGTGTAACGTGACCTCCGAACCCATTTTCTCTAATTCTGGGTATTTTTCAAAGTTTTGACCCTTAAATAAAAAACGGCGTGGCGACTCCGAAAACGATTTTTTAAAAGGTCCGATAAAGATTTTCCAAAACTTTTTCAAAGAAACAAGCAAGAGTCTTGTCGGGCGGCTCAAAAGAAAAAAAGGAAAAATCGTACACTCGCGGATACACATCATCACAGTGGCGACTCCGCTGGGGAATCATAAAATAAGCTTTTAAAAAAATAATAATAATAAAAAAATGATGCTCGGTATATAGGTGGAAACCATTAAATTTCCTCTTCAACGCCTCCTTGTGGAGTCGGGGATAAATTATGGTAGAACAATGCCACGTACCGGTATCATTTAAAAAAAAAAAAAAGCTTTTGTGGGTCAAAATTCCGTCCCAACACTTGAGACTTTTTTTTGGTTTTGTGTGTGTGTATTTTTCCCATTGTGCTTTGTTGTTGTTTTGACCGTCCCGGAAAAGTCAAATTTTGACTGTCGGGTCGATTCTTCTAACTGCCTAGAATTCTATGTGCTTATGTGTTTACATGTTTCTCAAAAAAAAATCTTTTTTGCATGCATCATGCTTTTAAGACACATTTGAAAATTTCTGTTTTTACTCAAAAAGAAAAATAGACCGCCGCACACTACGCGCACGTTGACCTTACACTGCACACTACGTCCTTAACCCGGGAAATCTCAGTAGCAGTCTGGGAGGCCTTCCTACGCCTCTTGGTGCGAGCACGGGACGACCCAAACAGCCATTGGTTTACCCTCGTGTCGACCCTGCACATGTCCGTGACACACTTTGTCTGAGACTCGGTTGGTTTTTGGTCTGGTTCGTGTCAGACTGCGTCAGTGCATGCCCCGTGTAGGTCAAACCCTAGTCAACATACCAATTCAGGATCCCCCACGAACCTAACTCAGTCGAATCCATACCGATTTTCCGTCATGAACTTTGACCCGATCTTGACTGGGACTCGGACTTTGGTTTTGATTCGCACGGCTCATACATCGGCTCCCGGTATGACACCGAGTCATCTAGGATTAACGCTCAATCCATGTCTAATTACTGCTTAACCAACGACGAAGTCAAGAACCCTGGCAGACCATTATCAGTCAAAGTCATGCCATTTTTCCGTCAGGCACTTTGACTCGATCTTGACCCTCGACGCTGGCCTTGCCGGTAATTTACATCGAATGTGCGTTAAGTCTTTATGATCCGCCAGACCTTAGGTTCGTTTTCCTTTTCGGTCGGTGGGACCCGCTTGCCCTACGAAACCCTTGTTCGGGGTTACAGGTTGAGGGTCCGCAGACATAGTGATGGGTCCCACTGATCCAGGACTTAGAATAGTTAAAAAAAAAAAAAAAGAGAAGAGCAATCTTTTCCAACCGCTTAGGTTTTAATAAAACACGTTTTAAGTAAACGAAAACAAATAACCGCATGTTGCATGAGCCCTGAGCCCAAACACCTACCCTTTTTTTCCACCCCCAAAGTCTGAACCTCCCTTGTATCTTCCTCCCGCAGCACCTCGCAAGGCTTGGGTACGGACAACGGGTCACCGTCTGACTAGTTGGGAAGAATCAAGTGCATCGTCAGCTTCACCGTTTGCTTCAACTCCGATTTTCAGAATGTCTGCATCAGCTGGTAACAATGGGGACAACACCACTCCGCCTCCCGGGACTCCCCAGACAGAATAGCAGTGGAATCAGTTGGCCGAACAAATGAGACTGCGACAGGAAGCACAGATGAACAGCCTTCTGGAGGCTATTAGGAGCCATGGCTTGGCCGCCAGTCTTAATCCCGACGGCATATTCACCGTGGAAGAAGAGGAGGACCCCAATCCCACTCTTGGTCGCCCTGACTACTCCAGGATGCCACCGCCAGCCTCCTATGGTACTACTACCGGAGCCCATGCTTCTCGATCTATGGGTCAGCCAGCTCCTCAACCACAGACTACTGGACCCATACAGTCTGGCGGGACAAGCCAGTTCGCAGTTCCTCAGTGGGGACAAAATCAGTACGGAATGTCTTCCCATGGTTGGGGGTACCTCGGAATGCCGCAGCAAGTTGGGATCCCACCGCAGTTTGGAATCGATCAGTCCGGACCTTCACAACAACAGTTCAGAGTACCACAGCAACAGTTTGGAATGCCGCCACCACAGTTTGGTCTAGGGCAACAGTCAGGAGCCCCTCCTCAAAATGATGTTGGTCCAGCTGCCCCTAACACCTCGCCAGCTTCCACAAACCCATTTCTCACTCAAGGTCCAATGGGCCAGCAAGCCCCCATCCCAGTCTCATCAGAATCACCAGGACCGCAGTACCCTCCCGGTTATACACCATCACCACAGCCAGGCATGCAGTTCAACAACCAGGGATCACAGCCCGCATTTAAGCCTACTTATGAGTCTCACCCCGGGAACCCGAGCTACCCGACCACCTCAGGTCTGCCACCACCCTCTTTGCCAATTGGAAGCCAACAACAAGCCGCTGGGTTCTATCCCTTTGCCCAGGCTCCTACTTACACTCCCCAGGGTAATTTGGGCCAAGGACAGGTTTTCACCTATGTCCCAAGACCGTCTATCCCTTCCACCAATGTGCCACCAATGGTAACTCCTTTTTCCAGCTCAGTCACTGGTTTGAACGCTACGGCTCCACCACAGGACCCTCATCTTGCTTGGTTCATGGAACAACACAAGGAAATGAAGGCACAGATTGCCGAGCTGACAAGAAAGAAGGCCGCCCTCCGGCACACAGATCCTGATTCTATTGTGCCTTTACCCCACAAGTTCGTGATGCCTAGCTTGGAACTGTTTGATGGAACTGCCTGCCCAAAAAGCCACCTTGACACCTACACCCTAGCTATGAAAGCCAAAGGATGCACGAACCACCAGTTGGCCGATTACTTCAACCTCTCTTTGAAACTGGGGGCTCTGAAATGGTTCTTTCGGTTGAAACCCGAGTCCAGGGCCACTTGGGAACAGATCACCAACGCCTTCACCGAAAAGTACAAGGCCAACCTGGAATGGGAGACGAATCGGGTAGACTTGCAAACAACTGTGCAACGCCCTGATGAGAATATTGGTGACTTTTACAAACGTTGGAACCTTAAGCTGAGTGAAATGGCCATCCCTCCTTCTGATGAAGAACAGTTGGACATCTTTCAGTCATGTTTGAAGCCTCACCTAAGAGCATCCCTCAGCAATTTCCACTATCCAGATCTGCGTGTCATGGTCAGCTCTGGGGCTAAGTTTGAAAAAGCCTACAATCAGCAACAAGCAACTGCTCCTACTTATCGGTACCGAGCCGCTATCGTCAATCCTGTTCCTGCCCTGCCCAAGGGCAAAGAAGCTGTCAACTTTGCCGGACAGAATTGCAACAATGCCACTCCTTTCGTGCCTAGGAAAGTCGAGATGCCCAAGCCTCAGAATATAAATTTCAGTAACTTTGGAATGCCCCTGAGTGAAGTTTTCAGAGGACTAGTCAAGGAGGGTTTGATTCGGCCTTTGGATAATTACCAGCCCAGGGATCCCAGCGTCCCTTTGGACACCACCAAACATTGTGCTTTTCATCAGTATCACGGGCACCTTACGGAAGATTGCATAGTGCTGAGGAAGGCCATACGAGGGCTAATTGAGAAGGGAAAGCTAGAAGTACCCAAGGGGCCCAACACAGTAACCAATCCATTCCCTAGGAATAACAACAGGGTGAACATGATTGAGATCGGAGAGCCCTCTCATGCCAAGGAAGATTTGAATGATGAGCCAGACGAAGATTCCCAAATACCCCTGATCAACTTGGTCGAGGACCCCGAATTTGGATTCCCACTCAGCCTCGAGAATGAGGGACAGGCTGATTCCCCCTGGTCTCATGTTAACAGCTCCTTGCTCGACTATGAGGCTCGCTACTTCTCAGAAGAAGGGATAGCCGACACTGAAGAACTGGGACCATTCAGATCAAACTATGAGAAAACTATTTACATAAGAAGGCTAGAGCACTCAAGAAAAATTGAGCAGGAGAGCTTTAGACGGGTACCCGTATTAGGGCTTATTAGTAAAGAGGCCAAAGCACATCTCGAGCTAGTACACTTCTGTATAATGGTCCTGGGAGAAGCCGAATACGGTTTTGAGGATAGTGAAGATGAAAAATCAGATGAGGAGGATTGCTTCCATATCCTGCCTGGAGTCAAATATGTGTCGCCCCTCTCGCTCTTCCCCGCAGTTCCTGGGAGGAAAAGCCGAGTCGCAGCTAACACTTCCAGCATTGGGGGCCTATGACAACTTCTGTGGTTGCACACACCCGTCCTCTCCTAACGGATATGATCGGTGCTCTCTCCTAGCCGAAGTTCGGATAATATGGGATGATGATGATTCTGATGACAGTGACGATGACTCTGACGACAGTGGTGACGACGAGAGTGAAGACTCAACTGAACCCCAAGACCCAGAATCCATTTGGAACAATCACACCGGAAATGACCGCATTGGTGCTAGGCACAAAGGGTGGTTGTCGGCCAGTAACAATGAAGAGCCGCCAGAGAATGTGGATCAGGAACCAATGCAAACTGACCCCTATGAGGAGTTTTTCTCAAGGTGCAACTGTGGTCAATGTCCAAACACATCAGAGGATGAGGAGCAACAAACTCCATCCGAAGAGGAATATGGATCTGAAATCCTGGAGCACAACGTCCCCTATGAAAAACTAGTAGGCGAATGGAGAAGTTTTATTGAAGCACTAATTGAAAAGGCAGGCTTCCAGCCTCCAGCGGACAATGAGTTTGTGAATGTCATTGGATCCATTTCTTCCTCCCCTAGGATGGACGGCATCACTGCTATAAGAGTCACTGCTGAACCTCTCGAGCACACTGAATGCCTGGAATCGCTAAAAAGGGTCATGGATCTGGAAGCCACTCCAGTTGCCTTCATACCCATGGATCCCCATGACGCCTTTCTAGTAGCCCCAATACCCAGGAACGGACCCCGAGAACTCCTCATTTGGACTCAGGTGTCACGAACCCCCGCTTTGGGCCAGACAAACGGGCACTGCCAATCCTTCACTTGTGGTTGCTTAGCCTGCAAAAATGAGAGGAAATTGGTGTACGACGAGATGGAAGACGACAGTCAGAAAATTGAGGAAACTTCAGGAGACGACTACGTGACCGAAGACATGAAAGCCATGGATTTTCCTGGGGCTGAGTATGTAGACGTCGTGGAATTCAACACCACTTACCGTACTTTGGGGAAAGGATTCTCGAGCATCCGTTCTAAGCAGATAGTCGAAATCCTGCTAGAAAAGGGACGGCTGACCCCTATCCTCCCCAGTGAGAAAGTAACCATTGTCAGATCAAGCCCACCCGAAGGCAAAGTAACAATCCTCGTCAGGATTACCAGGGAAGAAGTCACTTTTCCCGAGTGTATCTCAGCCCTGAGAGAGGTTCTGGACACTGGCATGATACCTGATGCACCTCCCGTACAGAATGCCATAATTATCTCTAGCACTGAGTATTATAAAAGGGAGTCGGGACTGCTACATAAAGCCGAAAACGAAAGAGGAAAGCCACCAAGCTCAGGAGACAATAGTTCCTGCTGCATGCTAACCGTGGGCAAGCTCAGGAAGGCATGGGATAATGCAGACCCTGATCAGGATGAATCGGAAGACGCCCTAGCCCTGTGGGCTATCCAAGGAACAACAACGCAATCTCAGGTTCAGAAACCCATAAATTGGGAAGCAATCCGGAAGACTGCCCACTCAGAAGCCAGTCATACCCAATATCCCCGAGCTCAGCCCCTCACCATTGCTAAACTCCAAGAGACTTGCAACAAAATCAGTCAGAATCGGTGGCCAGTTGCTAAGCAAGCTCCTCCTTTGACCCTAGCAGCATTAAAAGAGTCCTGCAAAGAGGCGACAGATAAGTCAGAGGGAGAAGTAAACCTGTTGACTAGATCCGGGCAGATCCATCAGAGTAATCCCAAGGCAGATAAGAAGTCAGCAGACCTGGCACCCAGGGAGAACCGTAACCCCTATGCCAAGACAGCTGAAACTCCTGACCCCCAGAAAGAAGATCCTGTACTCACTCAGTTGAAGCAGACTCAAGCCAATATCTCTCTGTGGTCTTTACTCACTTCATCTTATCCCCACAAGTTGAAGCTAGAAGAAAGTATGGCCCGCACACTGGTCCCTATTGATGCTACTCCTGATGACATGGTGCAATTAATTGGGAACATCCACTACGAAAACATAGTCACCTTCACAGACCTAGATCTCCCTTAGTTCGGAGCCGATCATAATGAGCCCCTCTTCATCACGGTCCAGCTAGATGAACGGCGTCTCCCTCAAGTTTTAGTTGACAATGGGTCCAGGATGAACATCCTCCCAGCAAAGATCATGAGCCTGCTTAGCATCAAGCCCAATGATCTGAAGCCTTCCTCCCTCACAGTCAAGGCCTACGACTCAACGTCCCGTACTTTACTTGGGGCTGCCACTTTAAACCTCTGGTTCGGCAAGAAAATGATACCCGTATAATTCTAAGTCATTGATATCCCAATCACCTTTAATGCTCTATTGGGAAGACCTTGGCTACACCAGGTTAACGGGGTCGCCTCGAGCCTTCATCAGTATGTAAAGTTCGTTTCAGATGGGGATCTAACAACCATTTATGGGGACCTAGTCACTTTGGAAGGTACCGACAGGGGTAGAATACCCATCCTGGAGATCAAACATGATGAGGACGGTTTCATGCCGACTGGCTTCACAGTCGAGTCTCCTAAGGTCCAAGTTTGCAACGTGGATTTGACTGTCACCCGGGACAAAATCCCTCCTGCAATGAGGATGATGAGAAAGATGAATTACCTGCCTGGTCTGGGTCTCGGGAAGCACCTACAAGGAACTCACAAAGTCATTGAGGTAAAGGAACAGAAAACTCGCCATGGCCCGGGATATGAGCCAACCTCAGAGGGGATTGCAAAAGAGAACGAGATTGCTCGAAAAAGAAAGGAAGCTGCTACAGGGAAAGTCCCTTTCAACGGCCCCAAATCTCCCTCCTTCAGTCTTGACATGACTGACTACTTTGTGAAAGGCGCTCCACAGCTGGATAATGCCACAGCCAAAGAGCCCACTCCTACAGAAGGCTGGATGAAGCTACAAGAGAACCTCAGCAAGTTAAGGGGAACCAGAGCCAACCCGGTTCGAAGAATGTTTCTCGATTTACCCAAGATACCTAGGGCTACTACCACCATGAAGAGTAAGTACACTATCAAAGGGGTACCAGAGCTGGTAAAGCAGTTTGAGAAGCTCAACGAAGTCATTCCAACTGTCGAGAAGGCCACAACAGATGAGTTTGAACTGGTCACGCCAAAGGCCAAGACCCCAAAATTCTCACTAGATGAATGGGACGGTCCCGTCATGCAGCAAATGTTTGGGGAAGAAGTGCACATTCCAGACCTGATTGACTGCGGCTTAGTGAAAGAAATGGTTGCAGTAATTGAAGCAGGAGGAAAGAAGCCGCTAGATCTCTGGGCCATGGTCATGCAGTCTGCCATGCCCTTGAAGAATTGGGAAACTCTCTCCGGTCTGTCTGCGAGCAAAGAAGAAATGGTCACGAAGGTTGGATTGGTCCCCCGTCCCCTTGTGTCCACCTACTTCAAGTCCTCCGAGTCTCTTGTCGTCGAATTCGAGTCCCTAGAGTCGTCTGATGGCCTTACGCCAGAAGACTATGAAATTGTAGCCAAAGTTGTACTTCCTTTTACTTTGAATGAAATGATCGACCTTTCCGAGTAACCCCTGATTGCCACTTTAACTAATGATAAATTAACTAATAACTTAAAAACGGTTAATAATGATTCACTAGATAAAGATACAGACACACTAAACGAACAATACATTGAAGAAATCTTTAAGCAGGTTGTTGAGAAAGAGAAAAACTGACCCCTAGCTGCCGAGGAGGTTTTAACTCGTGTGAATCTGGGAACTACAGAAGAGCCTAAAGAGACGCAGATTGGCAGTTTCTTCGACGGGCCCGAACAAGCAACTCTGACGGAACTACTCAGGGAATTTGTGGACGTGTTTGCATGGTCTTATAAGGATATGCCCGGCCTCGATCCCTCCATAGTGGAGCACCGAATACCATTAGATCCAGAAGTCAAGCCAGTCAAACAGAAGCTGATAAAGATCAAACCGGAGTGGTCGTTACAAGTAAAGGAAGAGATTGAGAAGATGCTCAAAGCAGGATTCATCTGGGTCATTGAATACCCCACCTGGCTCTCCAACATCGTAACAGTCACCAAGGCTAATGGAAAAGTCCGATGTTGTGTGGATTTCATAGATCTTAACAAAGCCAGCCCCAAGGATGACTTCCCCCTGCCCAACATTGACATGCTGGCAGACACCACGGCCAATTACGAGGTCAAGTCTTTCGTTAACGATTTCGCCGGCTACAACCAGATCAAAATGGCTGAAGAGGACCAAGCTAAGACGGCTTTTACTACCCCCTGGGGAACATATTGCTATACTGTCATGCCGTTCGGTCTGAAGAACGCTGGGGCTACCTACCAGAGGGCTGCCACTGCCCTATTCCACGACATGATTCATAAAGAAATAGAGGTCTACGTGGATGACATGATAGTCCACTCCAAAGGATCCGATGGCCAGCACTTCGTCAATTTGAGAAAGTTCTTCGACCGCCTCAGAGAGCATTCCATGAGGCTGAATCCAGCTAAATGCTCCTTCGGCATCAAGCGAGGTAAAGTATTGGGATACATGGTGACTGAACGGGGAATCAAAGTGGACCCGTAAAAGATCAAAGCCATAGTCGAAATGAAACCACCTCGAACACTGACAGAAGTTAAATCTTTCATGGGAAGGTTACAGTACATAAGCCGCTTCGTGAATCAACTGACCTCCATCTGCGAGCCTATCTTTAAGTTGATGAAGAAGAGCACATCCACTAAATGGAACCAGAATGCCAGTTTGCTTTTGTAA
Source organism: Adenophora triphylla var. japonica (assembly GCA_022495995.1). Taxonomy (NCBI): domain Eukaryota; kingdom Viridiplantae; phylum Streptophyta; class Magnoliopsida; order Asterales; family Campanulaceae; genus Adenophora; species Adenophora triphylla. The sequence continues at coordinate 369,405 of JAFEMH010001783.1, read as the reverse complement.
AGATCAAGGCATACCTTGTGAATCCTCCGATCCTCTGTTCCCCGCATCGGCAAAAGCCACTACTGCTGTACCTGATTGTCACAGACACCGCAATTGGGGCTATGCTGACACAGGAGCAGAAAGACTCCAAGGTTGAAAGCGCCATCTATTTTGTGAGCAGGAAGCTACACGACAGTGAACTCAATTACTCAGTTTGTGAGAAGACCTGCGCAGGCCTGGTATGGGTAGTGGGAAAGTTAAAGCACTACATGCAGTCTCATTCGGTGCACTTGGTCTTGAAATTGGATCCCATCAAATACCTGTTCGACAAGCCCTCCCTCTTTATGAGATTGGCAAAGTGGTCATTCTTTCTGGCCGAATACGATATCACTTATGTGACGAGAAAGTCCGTGAAAGGGCGAGTAATGGTAAACCAACTAGCTGACTTTCCAAGTGATGAATGCCAAGGACCTGAACCTCAATTTCCTGATGAAGGAATTTTCGCTCTAGAAGGAGAAAATCGTTTACAACTCTTCTTTGACGGGGCAGCTAATAAACGGTGGAATGGGATAGGAATGCTTCTGGTCGACCCCACTGATGAACATACTCCCATAGCCATAAAGCTCAACTTCGAGGTCACTAATAATGCCGCCGAGTATAAAGCCTGCATAGCTGAATTGGAGGCAGCCCTGGAAAGAAACATCAAGGAGTTGGAAGTATACGGTGACTCTGCTCTCATCATCAACAAAGTATCCAACAAGTGGAAAACAATTGATCCGGGCTTGCAAAAGTATCACGCCTATATGGAAGACCTCGCAGCCCAGTTCAAGGAGGTTAGCTTCCACTACCTGCCCAGAGACCGCAACAGGTTCGCAGATGCCCTGGCAACACTAGCCTCCCTTGTCGAAATACCCGAAGGAAAATCAGTCAAACCCTTCAGGGTTGGGAGAAGAGAAAACCCAACCTACTGCTTTGACATTGAGGCAGAGAGGGAACGGGTAGATGACCCGTGGTATGCTCAAATTTACCAATACTTAAAAAGCGGTGAAGCCTCCTTCAAAGATGAAGACGGGGAATACAAAGAAGGGATCAAGGCAAAAAGTATGATGGCTCTGAAACGCTTGGCTTCCCACTACGTCCTTCTGGGAGACACGCTATACAAAAGGCGCTACCAAGGTCCCCTCTTATGCTGTATCAGCAAACAAAGGGCTGCCGAGATAATGAACGAAGTACATGGCGGTACCTGTGGCCCCCATATGAATGCTCGAGCCTTAATGCAGGTCATCCTGAGAATGGGCTACTTCTGGATCTCTATGGAGATGGATTGCATCCAGTTCATGAGAAGCTGCGACAAATGTCAGCGCTATTCGAATCTCAACCATTTGCCTCCGCACGACCTCTATTACATGACAACCCCTTGGCCCTTTGTTACCTGGGGAATCGACGTCATTGGCAAATTTACACCACCAGGAAGTAACAGTCACGAGTTCGTCCTGGTAACCATAGACTATTTCACCAAATGGGTCTAGGCCAAGTCCTACAAAGTCCTCAATTCCAAGAAGGTATCCCTCTTCATCAAAGAAAACATCATGTGCAGATACGGATTGCCAGCTGAGGTGGTTTCCGACAATGGTTCTCATTTCGAGGGAGAATGCGACAGATTGTTGGCGGAATTCAAAATCACCCATCACAAGTCATCCCCTTATCGGCCCCAAACCAACGGTGCTGTTGAAGCGGCAAACAAAACTCTAGAAAACATCATCAGGAAGATGGCCGTCCGAGGCAGAGATTGGCCAGACAAGCTCCACCTCGCCCTCTGGGGATACAGGACATCTGTCAGAACTGCCACAGGGGAAACGCCATTTGCCCTCACTTACAGAATGGAGGCCATGCTCCCTATCGAATTGGAAATTCCCTCACTCCGCGTGTTGTTGGAAAATTAGATCAACGAAGTCGAATGGATCCAGAGTCGCCACGATGAGTTGGCCCTGCTAGACGAAAGTCGTCTAAAAGCCATGGAACACACCCGGGCCTACAAAGCAAGAATGGACAGGGCCTTTGACAAGAAAGTGAAACATCGGGACATCTGATAAGGCAACCTCGTGCTAAAAGGTAAACCTCCAACCTACGCCAATCCACTTGGCAAATGGGAGCCCGTCTGGATCGGACCCTATGTAGTTCAGAAGATCTTCTCTGGGGGAGCCATGCAGCTCGCAGACTTAGACGAAAATCCCTTTGTGCATCCAGTGAACGGAGACAAGCTCCGCAGATACTATGCCTAAAGATCGTGTCATCCCCCCCAAAAAGTGCCAAAAGAGTAATACCCAACTAGGTCGAAAACCCGAAAGGGCGGCCTAGGTAAAAAACAGGGTCGCACTTCTCTTTACCCCTCTAAAAAAACAAACAAACAAACAACAACAACAACTCATAGGGTCAAACTACGGAGACCTGAGCCCCTTAGTCCACTTGTAAGAGGGAAACGTAGGCAGCCGGAAACGGTTCGGTAGAAAACATAAATAAACATCAAATTTTGTCATCAATGCAATGATCACCTCGTATCAGCATCTCGAAAAACACTAATGCAATTCACTTATTCATTACAGTTAAAAACTTCTTGATTAGTTCAAGCCCGGTCTACTCTTAAACTCACAACTGCGCTAAAAGAAAAGACATAAAAAAACTACATAACTAAAAACTAATGTGTCTGCAAGGGCAATCAATGGATACTCAAGAGTCTAGCTGCTAGTACCATCATCTCCCTCTGTCCTCCTCCGTCTCCTCCCACCATGACTTGTGTTCTTCCTAGGCACGGGAATGATGTCCGACCTCCTCCTCCCTAGCTCCGGCATAGGGGTCGGGTCCATTAAGCTCGCCTCTATCAAAGCTCTGGTTGCCTGGGCCTCATCTCTGATTTCCTGCCTCCTGGGTAGCGTCATGGGGACCCTGTCCCTCTGTCGTTCCACTCTCATCTCGCAGTCAAACATGTCATCTCCACTCCTGTTATATGGGCTGGCCCTCGCCTCAGCTCTCCTCAACACTGACACGCGAACATCTTTTGGTCCCACCATGGCCTCACGCCTCCTCACAAGAGCCACCTGAATCTCCCCCATGTGTCCCTCGTACCAATCCAAGTACCAAGTGGACAGATAAATGCGCTCCGGACACCTGAGAAGGACTACAGGAGGAAAAGCATGATACCTCCACACTCGGGAAAAGAAGGGAAATACAGATGGATCATCCATAGAGACAGACATCACCACCGGGGTGGCAATATCATCGCAGCCCTCCAAAGGCACCTGCTCCATCCCAAACTGCCTGAGAACTAAAGCTGGAATGTAGAAAGTAGACCAACTGAGCCCCGAAAGCATGACTACCTGAGATCCCTCCTGAAGTGTCCTCCTGGTCTCTATCTGCCAGTATGGAATCCACCATCGGATGTCCTGAGTGCGACGCTGAGCCATCCAGCGCTCCCACGAGGCCTAATCCTCGATCTCAACTGTAACTACCCTCCTGGCAAAGGTCCATGGCTTGAATACAAGTGGAGCCTCCCGCAAGATCCCCAGCCTCTCCATCAGCCACATCGACAATAGAAACGGGCTTCCCCCGTGCATGTACCTCTTCCCGGCAGCTAACCGGTCAATAGCATGTAAGGTTTCTCCCAAGATCAAGGGAACTATATCCTGGCCCGACCGACAGTGCACAACAACGTCCAGCAGGGACTGGTGGCACATTCCGAAGGAGCAAACCATAAACAAGGACCCGATTGCACAAAGGGAAAAGGCATCCCAATAAAAATCACCAACAATGCCCAAGCCCCTAAACCTATCTGGGAGACTAGAAATGTCAAAATAGTCATGTCCTCAAATCATACCTTGATCTTCCTCCGGAGGAATTTGGAGGAAACTGGACAATTTGTTGGCAAAAGACATCCCTCTGGGTAAGGGAAGTGCAACCTCCTCCACTTCGGGTCCTCTAAGCAACGCCTTGAAATCCTCAATGGTGGGAACCACTTCGTTGTAGGAGAAACAAAAGACATGTCTCTGAGTGTCCCAGAACGCAGCAGAAGCCCTCATCAAGTCATAATCCGGAATGAGCTCCTTGAGAGACCATAGGGACTTGATCTTGTATCTCTCTTCAAAGAAGCCCCTATTCCCATGCATGACCTCCATAGACCATTCCTTGAACTTGTCAAAGAAGATCATTTGCAACTCTTTTGGCAATTTAGGAGAATTTTTCGTGTTTTCCATGGCTTTCTATGGTGTTTGGTCGTGATTTCAGAAAGAACAGAGAAGAAGATGAAGTTGAGTGATGAAAACCCAACCTGAGGTGAAATTTAAATAAACCTGCCAGGTGATGCCCTTGTCCGCGTGGATGAGATTGCAGCCTCAATCTCATCCACGCGGATAAGATTGTTTCCCAGTCCAAAAACTTTTTTGACAAAAATGAAATCTGCCTGCCCAAATGAGGAAATCCTTCCCCAAACGGCCAAACATGAGAATATACTTATTCCCCATGATTTTCATCCAAAAATCCCCACAAAGATCCCTCTTTTGTCCCATAAAACACAAAATCGGGCTCATGCAACTTGTATTCAGTACAGAATTAACAGAACAAAAAAAATATATGTACAAAAATACTTAACAAAATAAAATGTAGTAATTACATCCCTAACATAAAAAAATAATGTGCATACATATTGTCTTTCTCTGCCCTAACAAGTACTCTCAGTCATAGTCATTATCCGAATCAGGAGCGAGATCCTCCTCCCTCATAATCTCCTTGCCGCGCCTCCGCACCCTCCGTTGAGCCGCGCTCGGCCCCTCCGCCGCTGCCTCCGGGAAAGCCATCTCCGGCTCTATGTCATCCTCCTCGACATCATAATATCGGTCCTCAGGATCGGCCGGCACACCCCGATATGGCACCCCAATGTCGGCAAAGAAGTCATACCCGAAGGAAAAGGCATCGTAACTCTGGCCGTATGTCCCCTGGGTCTGTAAGGGAGTTCCGTAACCTCCCTGCGGCTCAAAAGCGCTGTAACCACCGCCATGAGAAGAAGAGCCCTCGCCGGTCCCGCCCTGTACAAAGCCTGGTCCCTCCATGCCGCCATAGTTGATATGGTCTCGGGAAAGCTCCACGCTCCTGTCCATATAGCCAGAGGGAGAAACATTCGTCGACCTCCTGGGCTGAGTGCGAGGAGTCTCCATGGACCTCCTGCCTGGCATAGTCCCGCTGGCAGGAATGAGGGACCTCTCCTGCATAGTGGCACTAGATCCCAGCTGCGCTGCCCTCTCTGAGCCCCGAGTATTCCCTCGCGTCACGAGGTTACGAATAAACCTCTTTGCCCCGATGACCTGGCGCAAAAGTTGATCCACAACCCGGGACGAGTACTGCAAAGAGGGAACAGAAGCAGTAAAAGGCAATCGAAACAATGACGAAGGAAGTACAAAACCAAAACAACCCAAACGCGATCAGCACATACCTGAGCATTCGGTCGGGGTCGGAAAGCTCTCGGCGTCACCGCTGGGAGGGGTATCTGTGCCTTCATCCTGACCCCATCCTGGGTATAAGAAAAGTCTGCTCGAGGGATCCTCACCACCAAATCCCCCTCCCTCACCAGCACATGAGGTGTCCTCAGCCTACGCCTCACGAACTGCTGGTAAGGCTCCTCAGTAACGAACTCCAGGGCAGGCCGCCCACCTCTGAACCAATCCCAGTTCGCTGTCCCTTCCCGGGGAAACAGCAGGTCAGCCGGAGGCTCAGCCGGTGCTAGAGCAGCCAATCCCAGACCATGCTGCCTCGTCACCCTCTCCCCCAAATAGTAGACATCACAGGTGAGTCCCCGCATGATCCACCTCTAGCCCGTTCAGCGATCAGCGCTACCCAGCTGGTCCACCTCGAACCGGTCCCAAGGGTAAAATTAACTCTGTCACTAGTCTCCACCCGCAAAGATGGTACCACATCACTGTACCTCAGCTTAACCCTAGTCCTGCTCGTCCTCTTCACCTGAGCATCCTTCGTCTACCAAAGCATGGCCGGGTATGCAAAGTTCTCCCCCGGGACATGGTCCCACAAAGCGCAGCAAAAAATCTCCAAGGCCTAAACCTGCATCCAACAAAAGAAACCCGTAAAAAACCGAAAGTGCATACACCATATGTACGAAGGGATAAAGGGAAAAGGAAAAGAGTGTACCTCTAGTGGAAACTCAAAGCAGGTCAGGGAGGTGGACGCCTTCCTGCTATATCTGTCCAAGGCGAAGTACAACTCCGCCAATCCCGCCTCTCCCCAGGCGTACTCATCGATCCTGTCTATATCCGCCAAGGATCCCAACAAGGCAAACATAGCAGTGCCCTCCGCGTGCCCAAACAGAGTGCTGGAAAGGGCAAACCACAAGAAACATCGAGCGATCTGCTCATCTGTGATGGTCTGGTCCCCCCTCTCACATCTGGCTATGCTATCAGCCTGCTTGACCTCAATCACGGCATACTCCATGTCATCCCCTTCCATGGCACGATGACAATCCCCAGCAGATTCATCAGCTCTGCATCCGTATACCCGTCGTGCCACTCCAAGCTGAGCCCCTTAAAGAACAAGCCAGTAATAGCTGGATAATCAGTAAGGGTCATGGTAACCTCCCCCCAGAAGAAGTGAAAAGTGTGGGTAACGTCCCACCAATACTCCGCCAGCGCCAATAAGAGCCCCTTGCTCTTATGCAACCCAGCCACCCCTCACAGGTTCTCAACAAAACCATAAAGATTCGAAGCCACCACGAGCTGGCGAGGACTCCGATAACCCGGCCTACCGGCAGTGGGCAAAGCATCCCAAAGCCTGACAACCGCTTCCATGGACCCCCACGTCTTCAGCTAATCCAACTTGCGTTGGATAATATCGCCTCTCTCCTGAGAACAAACACAACACAAATATGTCATCAAAATTGCCAAGGTGATATAAACAACAAAAGAAAAAGAAAAGAAAGAAAATAAACTCCGTCCCATTTTCGGATACATTTTTCTACACACATTCTTTTCTCACATACAATTCAAGAGTCCATTCCAAATTCGGCAAATTTGTGTTCATCTTAAAATACAATTTCATTCAAAATCTCTCATTCAAGAGTCCGTTCCAAATTCGGCAAATTTGTACATTCTCACATTCATGCATTACGTCATCAAACATGCATTCACGAAAAACAAATTTTCATCACAAAAATCTCTTATCCAAGAGTCCGTCCCAAATTCGGCAAATTTGTACCCACTTTGTTTTTACATTATGCAAACTACTCATGTTTCTCATAAACAAATTGCATATTCTTTCTACCCACAACTTCAATTAAGCACATGCCTCATTAATTTCAATTTTTCATGGCAAAATAAACAAAAGCCCCAATTTTGACCATTCAAAGCCCTAAGTCTAACATATACCAATTTTGACAAAAATCAACAAAATAATCAAAAGTGAGTATCATACCATGCGGAGATCCTCGTCGGTGGCCCAATGTTGCCACATATCCGGATAAAACTCTTCGTTCATCGATTGAGAGAGTGTGTAATGGCGATGCATTCTCACCAATTCAAGCCTCCTCTCCGCCGCCTCTCGACTAACCCGACCTCGACGGAGTCCACGAGCTCCTCCCCTTTGCTCCATTGCCTTGATTTTGAAGGATCTTGCGAAGAAATTGTACAAAAATGGAGGTTTTCTACCTCTTTCTCTCTCATTTTCTCTCTCTGTTCTCGGCTGGTTTTTTGAATTGCAGGAGACAGACACGACTGTCTGTCCTCTTAAAACCAGGTGCCCTGCTGGTCCTATCCGCGCGAATAAGATTGCAGGGCGAAATTCCAGTTTTGCCCTTTTAATTCCTGGCCCTCTGCATTCAGATCCCCAGTTTAACAGGCAGTTAACTTCTTTAACGAAAACTTAACGAAGTCCATTTTACTTCCTAGTTTTCAACCCCGGCCATCATCGTAAGCCCGTCCTTTAACGAAAACTTAACGGATGTCCATTTCCTTCCTAGTTTTAAACCCCGGTCGTCATCGTAAGTCCGTCCTTTAGCGAAAACTTAACGGACGTCCATTTCATTCCTAGTTTTCAACCCCGGCCGTCATCGTAAGCCCGTCCTTTAACGAAAACTTAACGGAAGTCCACTTCCTTCCTAGTTTTCAACCCTGGCCATCATCGTAAGCCCGTCCTTTAACAAAAACTTAACGGAAGTCCATTTCCTTCCTAGTTTTCAACCCCGGTCGTCATCATAAGTCCGTACTTTAGCAAAAACTTAACGGAAGTCCATTTCCTTCCTAGTTTTCAACCCCGGCCGTCATCATAAGTCTGTCCTTTAGCAAAAACTTAACGGAAGTCCATTTCCTTCCTAGTTTTCAACCCCGGCCGTCATCGTAAGTCCGTCCCTTAGCAAAAACTTAACGGAAGTCCATTTCCTTCCTAGTTTTCAACCCCGGCCGTCATCGTAAGTCCGTCCTTTAGCAAAAACTTAACGGAAGTCCATTTCCTTCCTGGTTTTCAACCCCGGCCGTCATCGTAAGTCCGTCCTTTAGCAAAAACTTAACGGAAGTCCATTTCCTTCCTAGTTTTCAACCCCGGTCGTCATCGTAAGCCCGTCCTTTAGCGAAAACTTAACGGAAGTCCATTCCCTTCTTAGTTTTCAACCCCGGCCGTCATGGTAAGCCCGTCCTTTAATGAAAACTTAATGGAAGTCCATTTCCTTCCTAGTTTTCAACCCCGGCCGTCATCATAAGTCCGTCCTTTAAGCGAAAACTTAACGGAAGTCCATTTCCTTCCTAGTTTTCAACCCCGGCCGTCATCGTAAGCCCGTCCTTTAATGAAAACTTAACGAAAGTGCATTTCCTTCCTAGTTTTCAACCCCGGCCGTCATCGTAAGCCCGTTCATTTAACGAAAACCTAACGAAAGCCCATTTCCCTACCTTGTTTTCAAGCCCGCACCAAAAGTTCACATCCCCAGCAGTTTTTGAACTACGTCCAGGCTTGATTCCCATCTGGGATACGTAGGTAGCCTACCATAGGTTCAGCGACTTGACTAATACGGTCACCCTTTTCCCCGGCGATTATCGTAAGCCCGAATCTTCCCCAGCGAGAACACTTTCGAATAGCCTCCCAATTTAGGTTCATACTCCTGAACCGAACCTCGACTTAAGTTCATAATCCTGAACTAAGTCCCAATATAGCTCCCTCTAGGTCGAATACGTTTTCGGCAACGCTCCCGCTAGGTCTTATACGTCTTCGGCAGTGCTCCCGCTAGGTCGAATACGTCTTCGGCAGTGCTCCCGCTAGGTCGAATACGTCTTCGACAGCGCTCCCGCTAGGTCGAATACGTCTTTCGGCAGCGCTCCCGCTAGGTCGAATACGTCTTCGGCAGCGCTCCCGCTAGGTCGAATACGTCTTCGGCAGCGCTCCCGCTAGGTCGAATACGTCTTCGGACGCGCTCCCGCTAGGTCGAATACGTCTTCGGCAACGCTTCCGCTAGGTCGAATACGTCTTCGGCAATGCTTCCGTTAAGTCGAGTCTTCCTTCGATAATGCCTTCGTTAGTCAAGTCTACCTTCGACGACGAAAAAGTGGTGGGAGGTCCATTCGTTTGACCGCTCCTTTCCCCCGTAAGACCTGAACTACAACCGGCTTGATTCCCACAGGGATACGTAGGAATCCTTTCATTAAGGGTCCAGCCATTCGACCGCCTCGGTCACCTCCTCGCCCATCTCGGCAACGTTTGCCAGATTGGGGCCCTCATTTTGTCGATGACCCCACTTCCCCTGGAAGTACCGTCGCCGAGGGGCTACTATAAGTACCCCAATCGGGGTCGTTAATAATCCGTCAGCCCAAATTAATGATTTATGATCATTTAGGGGCATTTTGGACATTATTTTGACAATTTGAATGAGGAAGGACCTTTTAGGAATAAAAAAATGGACCATTACCTCGCTGGAAGTCTGTCATTCCCAATAAAATGGAATATTGACCATTTTAGATAAGCCAAAACTGCCAGAAACAGCTTTCTGCAAAAACAGGCACGCCTGCTGGGGTCATCCGCGCGGATGAGATTGTCCCTACAATCTTGTCCACGCAGGTAAGATCAGCAGCCAGGCAACCTATAAATACCCCCCTTCTCCCTCAGTTTAATATAGAGAAAAAGCCCCCAAAAAATACGAAAACCTACTGTCACTCTGCCCAAATCAACCCTCAAACAACCATTTCCACCTTCAAAACTCAAATTCCACACCATATTCATCCTAAAATCCACTCCAAAACCACTCCTAACCCTTTGAAATCCTTCAAATCCTAAACAACAAACCCAAGACAATTGGTAAACCCTCAACCTTTTCACTCATATCCCTCTCATTTATGCATACACTTCATGTAAAAATGATGTGATCCTACTTACTATCTTTTGCTCAACTCCCCTTCCCCTTTGTCCCAAGGATCCAAGAGGATCTCTATGGAATTCATTTTCATGGATGATTCTCTACATGGGTCCATATTTTATTTATGCATTTCCCTTCGCCCTCCTTTTTATTATCAAGTTCTTGTTTATTACTTGCTCATTTGACCTAGATGTGGTCATCTTGGAGTTCATCTCCATAGATGATCACTCCAAGTGGTCCACATTTTAATTTCATGTCTCTTTATATTTCTAGTCAATGTTTGTTCATTTGACCTAGAAGATGGTCACCTTGGAGTCCATCTCCATGGATGACCACTCCATTTGGTTCATAATCTTTACTTTCATGTCAAATCCCCTTTCCTAGTCTAAGATGCTCACCTTGAAATACTTTCCATGGTTGAACATCATCTAGACATCACAAAATGGGTCACACAAGATGTACAAGATACACTTGAGTATAGGTCTCAAGGATGGTCTTCCTATGACCACCTTAGAGATCTTCCTCTAAAGGTTGATACATCTTGACCCATCCTTTATCAAAATTACTTTTATGTTAAATCCCCCTTCTTCCCTAGCAAATGAAGTGTTTTCAAAGTCCTAACGTACCCCCGGGATGGCTTGGTTAAGTGGATTCATCACTCATGACCACTAATCAAAGTCTAGGGAAAGAGAGGACAAAACATGGATGCCAAAAATCCATTTAATTCCTTCATTTTCTATTTTTTCAGTTACAATTCCAGTTAAGTCTTGTAAATACAGTTAACTTTCTGGAAATTACAGTGACTAAACTGGAAACTGTAAAAATAGTGATACTGCAGCCCTATCCGTGCGAATAAGATTGCACTACAATCTTGTCCACGCGGATGACACTGTCATCTGCAAACAGTCCCTCAAATTTTCTGTTATTTCCATTTTAATCCCTGTTTTTAGACTGTTTTTCAGTTCAGTCCTTATAATTTCATTTATTTTCAGAAAATCCCTTTTAACACACACACACACACACAAAATCTCAAGTGGGGAAGACTCGTCGTACGAGGCATTCTAGGTGAACACCAACATTCTTCTCGGAATGTAACGTGACCTCCGAACCCATTTTCTCTAATTTTGGGTATTTTTCAAAGTTTTTACCCTTAAATAAAAAACGGCGTGGCGACTCCGAAAACGATTTTTTAAAATGTCCGATAAAGATTTTTCAAAACTTTTTCAAAGAAACAAGCAAGAGTCTTGTCGGGCGGCTCAAAAAAAAAAAGAAAAATCGTACACTCGCGGATACACATCATCACAACCTCATAGAACAACCTGTATTTATCTGAAGATTTAGAGATGAACCGGTTAAGGGCTGCCACCCTGCCGGTAAGCACTGTACGTCCTTAACGGTTCTAGGTGACTCTAAGTTGATGATAGCTTTGATCTGTTCAGGACTTGCTTCAATGCCCCTCTTGGTCACCATATAACCGAGGAACTTGCCAGCCTTGACTCCAAAATGGCACTTTGATGGATTGAGCTTCATGTTGAAAGTTTCCAAGATGTCAAATGCTTCACTGAGATGTTCGACATGATCTTCAATGTGCTTCGACTTCACTACCATTTGTTGATATAGACCTCCATGGTTTTTCCAAGCTGATCTTTAAACATCTTGTTTACCAACCTTTGATAAGTCGCACCTGCATTTTTTAGTCCGAATGGCATAGCAATATAACAGTTATACCTTCAGGAGTAATAAAAGTAGTGTCCTCTTTGTCTGAAGGTCCCATTTGGATCTTTTGATATCCTGAAGAAGCGTCCATGAAGGTCAGGATGTCGTGACCAGCCGTGGCATCCACCAGAGAATCGATATGAGGCAAAGGGAAGGGGTCTTTCGGGCATGCTCGGTTTAGGTCTGTGAAATCCACATATACCCGCCATTTGCCGTTCTTCTTTACGACGACTACCACATAGGCCAACCACCTTGGGTAATCAACCTCCCTAATCATATTGGCCTTATTAATCGTGCAACTTCTTCCTTTATAATCTGGTTGCGCTCATGTGCGAACTTCCTTCTCTTCTGGTGGACGGGTTTGACATTGGGATCAACATTCAACTTGTGTGTGATGATATCTTTGCTAATCCATGTCATGTCTTCGTGTTTCCAAGCGAAACAACTAGCTCTGGTCCTCAAGAACTCTAGTATACTATCCTCAAATTCATGAGTGATATCAGCCCCCAATAATACCTTGACATTGGGTCTGGAAGGGTCAAGCTGAACTTCTTTAATGTCACTTTCGGCCACTTCCAAGGCATCCCATGCCTTTTTCTTTAATTGATATGCCTGCCTGGGGACGCTTGTTGCTTTCATTGACACCTTGTAACATTCTTTTGCTGTCTGCTGATCTCCCTTCACCTTGACGACCCCCCAACGTGTGGGCAACTTGATACACTGGTGGTAAGTTGATGGAATTGCCTTCATGTTATGAATCCAGGGTCTTCCCAGAATGATGTTGTAAGATGACTTGCACTCGATGATGCAAAATTTCTCAATGGAATTCACTCCTTCCACATAAATGGGTAATTTGATTTCTCCGTAGGTATGCTTGGTCTCTCCACTGAACCCAACTAGAACGGACGAACTTCTAGTAACATGATCAAGCGGGATGTCCATACTTGCCAAACTGTCGGTGGTCACAATGTTGACGGAACTTTCGTTATCAATCAGGATGCGCTTCACCAAGTAGTTGGCTACTTGTAGGGTTACCACAAGTGTATCATGATGTGGATCCAAAATGTCACCCTTGTCGACTTCATCGAACGTGATTTCTTGGGCACTATCCTTCACTGATGATCTTGCTGGTAGGTTCAACCTGTCTTCCTTTGATTCTGAAGCATGGCGCTTGGCGGTCGAGTAGGAAGTACCGCATATGTCTGATCCTCCACTGATCATGTTGACCACCTTGGTTGGGACTGGAGGAGTTGGCGGATTCTCAGCCTGTTGTTCCTGGTTGTCATTTCGTCTACGCCAGTTGCCAAGTAGATCCTTGAGAAACCCCTTAGATAAGAGGTGGCTGATTTCTTTCCTTAGGGCAATGCAATTTTCGGTGGTATGCCCAAAATCTTCATGGTATGCACACCATTTGGACTTGTCTTTCCAACCGGAGGGCTTGTCAGACTTCTTAGGCCACCTTGCTTTCTCAGTTCGCTTCTCAGGCTCCATGGTTCGGAGGGGGTCAGCTTGCTTCCGCCAATTCTCGAGACCCACTTACCCCTGTGATACTGCAAGCTCACATGGGCAACCAGGCTTTTATCACCACTTCATCAAGCTCACCGTATTCACAACATCCTCCAAGCACTACCTCGCCCCTCCAGTTGGGAAGTCCAACAAGGCTAAATGGTCCTCATCCAATTCTTTACCCGGCTGTTACGCAAGCTGCTCCTGCTCATCAAGTACAATATGCACATTACTCTTCTAGTCACGTTCCTCAGTGTGGTCAAGACACGTTCATTCCTACTTTTACGGTGCCTCAAACCTCATATCTTCAGCAACCTTTTGGATCCGCACTCACTACTGCCTGGTATCCAACCATCACGAGCCATATATCCTCATCTTTGGCAGCTGCCAGACCTTATGAGGCCCCTTATAAGTCTCACCACCCCCGATCCTTTAGTCCGTATTCTTATGCTTCAAGTTTGACTTTTGAGGAGGGTTACGGTCACACTTTTAATGCTCAGACTGTCATTCCTCCCACCAGGGTACTTCCTACTGTGGTTTCGTTTGCTAATGCCAATCTTGTGGCAGGGTCATGCAGTCCTAGTGTTCCTACTGACTCGTTCGAAGGAATATTGGTAGAACCAATTAAGAAAATACAAGAAAAGCGTAGCAACGAGAGTATCAAAAATCGCTCGACTCGAGCCATCTCACCATACCAATCTCGCGTATCTGACACAAAGGAGTTTTACACAAAGTCAAATCTCGACGCTTACATCAATGGTTACATCGAAAGGGTTTGTGCACGGGGAAGCACTACTGGTCTAAACATGTCTCACCACTATAAACCTTACCCTTCCAACACGGCTGCAACATCCAGTAAAGGAAAGAAGGCATTGTGTACAATTAACGACATCCAAAAGGAACCAAGAAATAGTGGTCCTCTAAGGCAGCGAGAAAATTTTGATGATTTTGGGATACCCATGGGCTTAATTTTCAAGGCTTTATTAAAGGAAGGCCTTCTGGAGCCTCTCAGGGACTACCATCCAAGGAGCTCAAATGCACCCCTTGATAAGTGACTATTTTATAGTCATTTATAGCATTATTTCTTTAGTTTTTACTTAGTTTTTATTCCCTTTTAGTCTTAAAATAGTGTAATTTAGCTTCTTTTATCATTTTCTTTGATTTTACACTTGTTGGTGTAGTTCTAGTATATTTTACAGGTTTTAAGTCGAATTCATGAACAAATGAGGCTTTGGAAAAATTAAGGGATTAAAGGCAAGGAGGGATGGCTTCAAAATTGTCATCCAAGCAAAATCAATCTGGAGCGGCCGTGCAGCATTTATGGGAGCGGCCGTGCATATGGCCAGTTCAAAATCTCAATTTGGTGCCAAAATCACGCGGCCGTGCAGTTCTCTTGACTCGACCGTGCAGTCGCTGTACCTGTTCCAAAAAGGCACCTTTTGGAGGCACCACTTTGAAGAGTCCCAACCTTTAGCATAGATGTCTATATAAAGAAGCCTTTGTACTCAGTTTAGATCATCCGAAAATAGTCATAAACACATCCAGAAAGGATCATATTATACTTAGAATGTATAGCAAAAATACTTTAGCAATTTATACACGATGTTCAAATTGTATCAATAATTCGTGACAAGTCTTGTATACTCTTGAAGATGGTGAATGCAATACAAGGATTATTTTCCAGCCATTGTCTCTCTTTCATTATGAATAAGTATCTCTTTTCTTATCTCCATTTCTTACTTACTACTTTTATTATTTCAATGGTTTGAGTAATCCTCCATTTCTCGGAGTTGGAAACTCATTTATTTATATTCATGCTTCTCCTACATGTCATTTCAATTCTATTCTTATTAATCTTAAATACTTGCAATTAGGGAGACGTTCTTAATTGTATGGCCTCAGTTAATCGAGAGAAGGACCTAGCGGAGAATCTCGATTAGCGGAACTCTAAGAATGGAACTAGGTCAATAAATTACGGAAAGTAATTTAAAGACCTAGGGATGATCCTTTAGTGGAAAATACGTGAGATTAATAGACTTAATGGATTTTGATTTATACGGCACCCTCGAAAGGTGAGTCGGATTTTCCGCGTGACGAATGGGATTACACTAAGCCGAACCCTCGAGAGAAAAGCCGGTAAGTTTTAAAATATGTGTGCTAGTTAGCACAACTTAGCGTATCATCCTTGAACTTGGCACTTTTATCTTAAAACAATTTCTTTATATTATTCTTAAAATTGCCTGCAAATATGAAGACGTTTATATTTGTGGAATCATAGTTAATTGAGAGAAGGACCTAGCGGAGAATCTCAATTGATGAGACCTTATAAAGAAACTTGTCCATTGGTCACGAGAAGTCGTACAACGGTCTAGGGGTTTTCTTTGAATGGAAAGTATGTTGATTTTTGATCTTAATGGATTCTTACTAATTGTGGTTAGCTAGAGTTAAGCCGGAATGCCCGTTTGTGACAGAGCGGGAGTACTATAAACGGAAATCTCAAACAGTTAGGGCATAATTAGTGAAGAATACAACGCTATTGTCTTAATCCGAAGTAGTGTAAGCCTAGCATACTATCCTTGTTATTTTGATAAAAGCCTTTATCTAAAGCATATTTATTTGTTTTCAATCCCGAGAATACTATCATTATATGTTAGAGTAGTTTTCTGTATCTTCCTAGTATTTTATCTTACAAATTCTTATCTCCCCCCCAATCATTTTATCTATATATTTATATAAAGACAAATATCATCCCAAAGTAAACCCTGTCTCTGTGGGATCGACCCGTACTTGCACCCGATATATTACAATAGCCCATGCGCTTGCGGATATTAAATAAAACATTAGGTTAAAAGCCCAACAAATTTTTGGCGCCGTTGCCGGGGACAACGATTTACTTTTTGATATTTGTCTTTATTATTTATATTTTTATTTTATCTATATATTATTTATTATTATTATGTACTAACTCTATTTTGCAGATATTTGAAAAAAAAATTGTTGAAAATGGTGAACAGTAAATCGGAGCGGCCGTGCTCTATTAAGTGGAGCGGCCGTCCATTCAAAAGAATATGAAACTGAGTTAACTCAGATATATTGGTTCGGCCGTGCAGTTATATTGGTTCGTCCGTGCACCTCGGTTTTGGGAGACGTGTCGATTCAACCAAGCAGACGTGACTCTTCCCTCTTTCTCGTTCTTCACTACATCTCCATTCTTTTCTGCCTTCTTTCTCTCTGTAAAGCCCTCTCTATACCCACCTCCTTTCACCACCAAATTATCCCCAAACTCTCCATAAATTCCAGCAACTACAATCTCCCCCAACCTCAATTTACCATCCAAACATCATCCCCACCATCAACAACCCCATTTTCACCCCATCCCTAAATTTCGAAAATCCAAATACTATCCCCAAATCTCTCATCTCCGACCAAAACCCACCATTACTTCCGACCAAACAACCTTTATTCATCACAATTACATCTCCCTAACACCAAACCACCTCCAAAACCGAGATTAAACACCGAAATCCTCAAAAATTCGAAAACCTAATTCTTCCCCAAATTCAAAATTTTCGAATTTCTGTGACATTGAAAGTCCAAGAATCAATTTTTGGAAGGATTCAAGCTATTGAGGAAGGAAGAATTCAGATTCAAGGCCCATTCAAGCAATTTTCTGCATCACTTTTCGGGTAACGTAATTCTTTCTGTCTCCTCTATTTTTACATAGTTAGGTTTTTGCTAAGAAATGAACAAGATGAATACTAGAGGACAGGGTAAGGGACCCACCAGTAATCCACCCAAGAAACCCCATAAAGATGCCCCCAAGTTGACACCAATCCTTGTCAAAATAGGTGTTAAATTCAGAAATGAGATTGAGGTTGAAAAATTTACTAGGTTGAGTGGGAAAGATGTAAAACCCACACAAATTCCGGACCTTGATACAATGAGAACCTTAGGGATACATAACAACATTAGGAATTTGCACCAAGGGTTGAATGCCTGGGGTCTACGGACTTCCTGCACTTTAAAAAAAAAAATTGGGTGAAATTTGGTTTTGGTCATCCTCCATTGATTGGGCTTTCATATCTCTTATTCACTATACTAAGAAATTCAAGAGTGAGGCTTTTGTATAACATTAAGGGACGAGTCCAACATATTCACGAAAAAGTTGATAACTTGTATAATTATGCTTCGGATAATTGGACTAATTTCCCACCACCAACTATGTATGTATTTTATTTTCCCCCACCCCGTTCTCTTATTGTATTTTTCTTTGTCCTTGAAACATTGAGGACAATGTTTGTCTCAAGTGTGGGGGAGTATTTATCCACTTTTTAAATTACATCATATTTTCTTTCTTTCCATTGTATGCATGTTAGATTAGAATCATGTTTCATTTCTGTACTTGCATGTTATGTAGAGAAATTTTTCATATAAAAAGAAAAAAAAAATCTATAATTGCTCATTTTTATGCTTGCTTATTGCCTTAGATAATATATTTCCTTCCCTTCTCTTATTTTCTATAATCTTTGAATCATTAGAAAATGATTTGGGAATACTTTCTAGAAAGTAATTAAGGCATCATAAATCAATATAGCATTATTTAGGATTTTGTAAAGGAAAGCATACTTAGAATTTTTGAAATTTCCCGATCATCTTGAGCTTTTGGTTATTTTAAAAGTTTGTGAAAACTTATGCATTGTTTCTTTGAAATTGTACATTCTAAATTTTTGATTTTTATTCTCTTTTTAGGAATATTCTTAGGTATTTTGCATCTTTTTGAATCACAACCCTTCATGAAAATTCATCATTCCATTTCCACTAGATTGAATCAAGGCAAACAAAGTTTGATCTTAACTCTCAAATGTGACTGTGTCACTAAATTTGAAAAGAATTGCAAAAAGCTCTATTATTTCCTTAATAACTCGGGGCACGGCGTTCGCGGCGACGATGCACTCTTGCCAAATGGAAATAGTATATAAGTAAGTTTGAACTAAGTATTAGGAACATGGGGTTCGCGGCCACAATGTATCCTACTTGAAAGGTTCAAGTTCACTTAAGTCTTTTTGCAACTTTAACACGTTTAATGCAAGATAATTTTTTGTAGCCTTGATAAAATTTTCCACTACCATCATCCGTCTCCATCCACTACAAGAAACAGAGTTTTTAGGGTCGGCTCTTTCCCGTCCCAAATAGTCAGTTTGCCGTCCTTAATACTATTTAGGTCGGCAATTAGGTCGGGAAACGAGGGTCCTAAATAACATGCGACTCTAAAAGATTTAGGACCCCCGTCACCGTCTCAAATACTATATTTAGGACGGGATTTAGCCGACCCTAAAAATTAATTTTTTTTTTTTTGCGGGAATTTTTTGGAGCCAAATAGTTTTTGGTACCCGTTGTTAGGGACGAGATAGCCGACCCAAATAATATTTGGCGCCTTTTTTTTTTTGGAGGGAAATTATTAGGGACCCTATCGCCCGACCCAAACATATTTTTGCGCCAAAATCACATTTTTTGTGGGAAAGTAATTAGGTCGGATATAGACGACCCAAATAAAATTTGATGTCACAATGTGAATATTTACCATAATTATCAAACACTACTAATATTCTACTAATTATATATATACACATGCATACATTATACTTGTAAATATATCAAATTATAATTGTAAATGTATCAAAAGGAACTGACAATAAGAAAGTAATACATTAACTAAATTTAATCAACCACATCATCTAAATGAAAAGTTAACTGTTACCTAATAATTAAGGTAGATGAAATGGAAGGATTCAATACTCCTTTTAAAATAATTTGATATAAAACTATTCTCTAAGTCAAAATCATCATATTGCATATTGCATATTGCATATGTGGAACGTGCTCCCCCAAAACATAGTTGCTGATATCATTCCTCCATCATCGATCTTCACAAAATCGTACATTGATGGAGTCGAAGAAGGAAGTCATGCATTAAATCTGCAAGAACCATAAAAACAAGGGACAAGAACATCATCAGCATAACTATGCAAAACTAGCTTATTACATAAATATCATTAAGGATTACTCGATTGCAAGAGCAAATTAGAAGAGTCTCGACGAAAGGTCAGCTGAACTACTAAACTTTACTGCAAATGAGGAAAATTTTTCACATAAAACAGGCATCACAATTATATTACAAAAACTCGAGTACAAAACCATGGTGATCTCAGGAGGCAACATCAGTAAAACAGATTGGGGGCTCTATGTCCATTTCGACCTATGGTGAGATCTGGACTGATCTTGATTCTTGAGTGTAGATTCTCTCAAGGAAATGCACCCCAGGTCTTTCAGATCAAGAAGGAAATGATGGCATTGCAACAGGGTTCTATGTCCATTTCGACCTATTTTACAAAATTTAGGTCAGTCTGGGATGAATTTGAGGAAGTAAACAACTTGCCTAAGTGTGTTTGTGCATGTACATGTGGAGCTGCACAGAAAATTGAAGATTATGAGCACTTGCAGAAAGTGACTCAATTCATAATTGGCTTAAATGACAGTTACTCTGGGATTAGAAGCAATATTCTAACTCAAATCCATTACCAAACATTAGTTCTAAATGTCTCGTTACTTCGGGATGAAAACCGAGAGAATGCTCTTAAGCAAATAGCATCTCTCCCCTATCTGATCACACCACAACTTTATTTGCCAAAAACACTCTCAAATCTGACAATGTTTTAGGGAAAACAATTCCCCCCCCCTCTCACAAACACAAACCAAAAACAATGAAAAAAGGGTAGGGAAGCCCATTAACATCCCATCCCATCCACTTTGGCAGTAAACCCAAATTTTACATACTTAAGAAACATCCATCCATCACTCTTCCATCCCTCTTTTATCTCCAGATACACCGAAATAAACTTGAATTGCAAAAATACTTTGACATCAGCCCTTGCAAGAACGAAAATGCCACTTACCATTGCCGAAGCTCATGACCAATATAAGAGGGCGCATAGCTGAAACCCAAAAGGAAGCAGACCAATCTGAATCCAGTTGGAGAATTAAAATTTCTAAATTTTTATAGCCAGTATGTTTAGCACGTGCAAAATAGACTGGAAGATAAATAATACATACAAGACAGAATTTAAAGCTCATTAATGTGGCAGTCAAGGAGCCAGACATCAATTTGATCATGTTTTGTAGTTATAGCTGGAGTCAAACATTCGTTGAATCTCTACGGGAAAAAGAACTGTAACAAGATCAAGTAAAGAGCATAGATCAGCTTAACATTCATATTAAAATATGTTTCCTCTTTCTTTCTTTGTTTGGGTATAAACCACCGGTATCTGGTCACCCTATTGTGGGCCAACTAATCCAGTTTCAAGTCAGGTCGAAACACGAGGGAGGCAAAGCTCTCCCCACCACATTTTTAGGCATCATCATTCAAAGGGGCTCTAATCTGAGACCTTTGATTAAGCTATATACCAGCTGATATGCGCGCTTGGTGGCAAATCAAAATATGCACACAAATCAAATGGTTGTACTTTCTTATGTCATGAATGTATCATTCAAAATCACAATTTTTTTTTTTGAGTTGTATATATTGCAGGGACAGTTGTCTAAACATCACACTCAATGACCAAAAGGGTGCATAAATTGTTCAGAAAATAGAGTACCAGTTAATGTGAATGACCGTACCCATTTTGGTTCTATGGCATAATGTGTTACCTTCTAGCTAATAACTGATTGCACCATCATTACGCTACCATTTCTAAAAACAAAATCATATGACACTAGCACTACTCCTGAATTTATTTGACAATAGCTCGCACAGAAAAAAAAAAAGTGAAAAAAAATGGAGCTGGAAATCATTTTTAGCAAAATTAAAAGTGAAAGAAGCCTCAGAAATGTTCACATCCTGGTTAGGGAGAAAGCAGTCATGAACTGTAGTCCTTGCTAGTTGCAACTCAACTCGTATTGTCTATATTACTATATATATTAATTAAAAAAACATGCTCTCTGAACTCAATGAGCTAACATAAACCTTCCTGAATCAAAGGATATGTATTACTAACCTGTTGTCCTGTTGGTGCACTTATTCGCACATTCAGACATCGGGAACGGACTGCTTCAGTGAAATTTGAAGAGTCAAGCATTACGAAGAAAGAATCAAGCGGCATGATGCACTATATTTCTCCATTGTCCTTCGGAAAGAATGCTGGGCTTCTCCGGAAAGTTCATCAACCTCATTGAGTACTAACACTGACAAAAAACAAGATGACATGTCAGAAGATGGGACACGACAATTATGCATTCATGATAGCAATAAACTAGTTCTATAATTTGTTACAAAGCATTAATCTTGCTCCACCGACCTTTGAAAACCTTCTTCCCTTTGGTGTCAATTGGTCTGTTCTTTGCCATCTCTTTTATTATTTCTTGAATAATGTATCTATCCTGGAAGCCCGCATCACTTGGATTAAGTTCAACGCGGTGGGTGCTCGATAATGTAGCGAGCTCTAAATCAATTGTTCTAGATCCAGCCCGGCAAAGAAACATAAGTATCATTTTTTATTTTTATTTTTTGATAGGAAGAATCATGAATCTCATCACATCCCAATAGAACAAAAAACAACACAAACAAACAATATGCCTCAAGAGAACTCCAACCAGTTTACTACGTGTTAAACATTACCTAGACAAATTCACATAAAAAAGATACGACCTGCTACCCCATAAGAGTGTTACTTTCAGTAAGAGCATCGAAGTTAGAAAGAGCAAAGTGCAGCCCTGGTAAGTCTGTCATACAACCAATTTGCTAAAGGAAACAAATTTAAGACCTCAAATTGAAGGAAAATCATTTAGGCATAGAGGTAATAATGAATTTCCAAGTACATCTTCCAATATGTGAAAATCAATTAAAAACTCACATCAACTTTCCAGGTCTTATTCTCCACCTTAACCTGTACAACATTAACAAACAAGTATATGGTGATCATCAAACAAGTGCATAGGGAAACTGAAAATAAAGGAAATAAAAGAAAAGGCCAGACCTTTTCAAAGACCGCCGCACGGTCCAAACATCTGCCGGAGAAGGGCCATGATCAGGGTTTTCTTGCCCGAACCGCTTGGCCCATAGAAGAGCAAATGGGGGCAATCTTGCTCAGTGACCTAACAACAAAGCAAGAATCAAAACCATAGACTCAAACAAGTCCATGTATTATTTTTAAACATTTTCATGTACAAGTCTAAATCAAAGAAGACAAACGCGAAATTTCAACCATTAAAAATTAGACAATATACTCAGCAAATTGAGTGCACATAATTATAGGATAAAGAAAAAATTCCAAACAAGAAGTGTGTATTAATTTACTGAACAAACCCTGCCATTGATGATATTTCCAGGTTGGACAGAGGGGCATAGAATTATCAGGTGGACAGAAATAGAGGATTGCAATAGCAAGAGCCATTCTAACACCATGTTTGATATCGATTCTGTCATCAGTAGGCTTACATTAAGGGCGGCGTTGGCCAATTCCGTAAGGCAGTTTCAACATAAATTGCCATGATTCATAAAAAAGTAAACATTATTTTCAATTCAATGTAATTAATAGAGACGGATGAGAAATCGAACGAGGTTGTACTGATGAAGAAATTGAATGACGATGAAGAAATCGAACCTGATGAAGAAATCGAACGATGAAGAAATATTTGCAGCCGCTAATCGAACAAGCAGAGGAAGAAATCGAGCGAAGAGTGGATATTTGCAGCCGCTAGCTATTCATTCATGAATTTAGGGATTGAAAGAGAGGGAGTAAAGGGGAGGTTAAAGGAGAGGTGCGCGCAGGAGATGGGAGTGGGCGTCAATTAGGGGTTTTATTTGTTTTGTTTTTTAATTAAAAAAAAAAAATAACGGTCCCATCAATTAAATTGACCGACTCAAATAAAATAACTAATTAGCCGTCCTATTAAGAGAGTAATAGGGTTGGACCTAGACGGGCGACCCAAATAAGGTAGTCCCTAATAATCACTTTTTTTGTAGTGATCCTTGTGATTCAAAAGTGTATGTCAAATCCTTGAATACTTCTAACTTGTGAATAAAATCATCATTATTTTGTACACTTTCAAGCAATAATCTTTTCACAAAAACACTCTTAAATAGTGAAAGTTTCTCTATATACCAAGCTTGTGATCCAAAAGTTCATCTTTTCTATATTATGCTTTGCTTCATCAAATCCCATTTATGTTATAATGATTTATTGTTTTCCAAAATTACTCTCTTAAAAAATCTTCCTAAAATATTTTTCTAAATAATCTAAGGTTATAAAAAGTTTGAGAAAGTAAAAGAAAGGTGATATCTTTGTGGCAATTAAGGCTTGAAGCATTTGTATATTTTCTGAGGGATCATAGGTTAGATTGTTATCATTTATGCTTTTTCACCCTCTCCATCTTTTTATCCTAATCTTGTTTGGGGACAAGCAAGGTTTAAGTGTGGGGGAGTTTGATAAGTGACTATTTTATAGTCATTTATAGCATTATTTCTTTAGTTTTTACTTAGTTTTTATTCCCTTTTAGTCTTAAAATAGTGTAATTTAGCATCTTTTATCATTTTCTTTGATTTTACACTTGTTGGTGTAGTTCTAGTATATTTTACAGGTTTTAAGTCGAATTCATGAACAAATGAGGCTTTGGAAAAATTAAGGGATTAAAGGCAAGGAGGGATAGCTTCAAAATAGTCATCCAAGCAAAATCAAACTGGAGCGGCCGTGCAGCATTTATGGGAGCGGCCGTGCATATGGCCAGTTCTAAATCTCAATTTGGCGCCAAAATCACACGGCCGTGCAGTTCTCTTGACTCGGCCGTGCAGTCGATGTACCTGTTCCAAAAAGGCACCTTTTGGAGGCACCACTTTGAAGAGTCCCAACCTTTAGCATAGATGTCTATATAAAGAAGCCTTTGTACTCAGTTTAGATCATCCGAAAATAGTCATAAACACATCCAGAAAGGATCATATTATACTTAGAATGTATAGCAAAAATACTTTAGCAATTTATACACGATGTTCAAATTGTATCAATGATTCGTGACAAGTCTTGTATACTCTTGAAGATGGTGAATGCAATACAAGGATTATTTCCCAGCCATTGTCTCTCTTTCATTATGAATAAGTATCTCTTTTCTTATCTCCATTTCTTACTTACTACTTTTATTATTTCAATGGTTTGAGTAATCCTCCATTTCTCGGAGTTGGAAACTCATTTATTTATATTCATGCTTCTCCTACATGTCATTTCAATTCTATTCTTATTAATCTTAAATACTTGCAATTAGGGAGACGTTCTTAATTGTATGGCCTCAGTTAATCGAGAGAAGGACCTAGCGGAGAATCTCGATTAGCGGAACTCTAAGAATGGAACTAGGTCAATAAATTACGGAAAGTAATTTAAAGACCTAGGGATGATCCTTTAGTGGAAAATACGTGAGATTAATAGACTTAATGGATTTTGATTTATACGGTACCCTCGAAAGGTGAGTCGGATTTCCCGCGTGACGAACGGGATTACACTAAGCCGGACCCTCGAGAGAAAGGCCGGTGAGTCTTAAAATACATGTGCTAGTTAGCATAATTTAGCGTATCATCCTTGAACTTGGCACTTTTATCTTAAAACAATTTCTTTATATTATTCTTAAATTGCCTGCAAATATGGAGACGTTTATATTTGTGAAATCCTAATTGATTGAGAGAAGGAATTAGCGGAGAATCTCGATTGGCGAGACCTTATAAAGAAACTTGTCCATTGGTCACGAGAAATCGTACAACGGCCTAGGGGTGTTCTTTGAATGGAAAGTATGTTGATTTTTAATCTTAATGGATTCTTACTAATTATGGTTAGCTAGAGTTAAGCCGGAATGCCCGCTTGTGACAGGGCGGGAGTACCATAAACGGAAATCTCAAACAGTTAGGGCATAATTAGTGAAGAATACAACGCTACTGTCTTAACCCGAAGTAGTGTAAGCCTAGCATACCATCCTTGTTATTTTGATAAAAGCCTTTATCTAAAGCATATTTATTTGTTTTCAATCCCGAGAATACTATCATTATATGTTAGAGTAGTTTTCTGTATCTTCCTAGTATTTTATCTTACAAATTCTTATCTCCCTCCAATCATTTTATCTATATATTTATATAAAGACAAATATCATCCCAAAGTAAACCCTGTCTCTGTGGGATCGACCCGTGCGCTTGCGGATATTAAATAAACCGTTAGGTTAAAAGCCCAACACCCCTCGACATGAGCAAGCATTGCACCTTCCATAGTCATTATGGCCACATGACTGACAACTGCACAGCCTTGAAGAGAGCGGTTCAAGGGTTAATCGAAGCGGGCAAGCTTGAGCGCCCCAATGGACCAAAACCGGCAAACTCTGTTTAGAATAGCGACCAAGTCGATGACCAAGGCTCGAATCCAACAACAAAGAGTAGCTAGACTAGAGGCTACCCATCCTTAAATTAAAATGTTAAAACAGTCTTTTAGTCAACCTTCGTAGGTTCTAGTGTTTTTCTCTTTCACCTAAGTCCTTCCTGGACATTTGTTGTTTTGGTCCATTTTGGACATAGTAGTTACTTGTCTAACTTTTATATAAGTCTTTTTTCTTTTCTCGCTAGACTCAAGACATTATTTGCACACCTACATTACATCTAATGAAATGGTTTTATTTTAAATGATCACTCGCAGTGCTCAACAAATAATCTCCTGAAATGATTAAGATTTTAATTAATCGGTGCGAGAAAGTCAACTAATGCCCTCCCTATACACTTTCCTTATCTCACAAAGGCCTCCATCAAACCATACACTTTCCAAAACATATCCCCGCCATCACCATGACCAAGTCAACGACGGCGGCAATATCAAGGAACGACAAAAGTCACTCAGCATTGAAAGATTGACCCCATATCGACAACAACCTAGGGGCTTGCCTTCGCCCTCATGTGCATCAAGAAAGTTCAACCAGGGGCTTGCCTTCGTCCTCAAAGTGCTTCAAAAAAATGAAGCCAAGGACCCTGCATTGCCAATCAGAAGCTTGACAGATGAGCAAATTTAAAGCTCGAAGAATGGAAGTTGTCGATAACAAGGGAGCAGTTAAGGCAAAGGCAAAAGCATATAATAAGCCCTTAAGCTGTATCCAAATTCTTTCTCCCCTGATGAAAGACGACGATCAAGAAGCAATGGAATCATGGAAATAGCCATCAAAAAATGACTTGTCAAAGAATCATCTCAAGGCCCATGCCTCATCATCCAACCTCCCTATCCGAGCCTTTTCACCAAAGGGACCACAAATATTCATACCCTGTCCCAAAGCTAAACACAGCTCAAGCCCAAACTACGGCGACCTGAGCTCCTTATATTAAGGGGAACGTAGGTAATCAGAAATGGTCCGGTCATAAACACATTCAAATTCCATAAATTCGGTCTCCTCAATGGCCTCTCCTCTACACAATCTTTCTTCACAATTCGCCAACTTTGACTCTTGGTATTGGTCGACTTTCTCCTCATGATTAATCAAAATGTTTCTTGATATCGAGATTAGGGGTTGAATAACCGGAACACTAATAAAGGGTTTTAAGCAATCTTGTGATCATTTTTGAATAAAACATGTTTTTAGATATCTTGACAAGTCTTCTTTTTCTACATTATAAGGAAAATAGATCTAAACACTGATTTTCTGTCAGCAGGGGGAGGGGCTTCCATACACTTTTACGAACCTTTCTACACTTATGCTCTCTCAAAAGAGTCAAACCCAAAGCGATTTCTTTTGTGCCTTCATCAAATGAGGCCATCAAATAATACAAATCGGGGATTCGTCCCCACTTTTTGAAAATATGCCCCTGCAGGTATACATTTCTAAATTTTCCTTCTTTTACATTTTCTTCCGATTGACTAATTGACTAAAGAAAATAATAAAGTAAATATAGAAGGATGGGTTGCCTCTTTTTCTATATGACAATTCAATTTGCATTAGAGCTGCATTGGACTTTTTAAAGTGGGACTTTCGTCAAGTCATTTCGTTAGAGCGAGGCTTCTCTGGTCTTTCCGGGTCCACGTTGGTTCCCCTACTTTGCTACGAGATGGATTGAGTTTTTATCAGATTCATTTCAAGACCACTTTGCAATCAGGTTGAAGTTTTGCTCATGTCAGATGTACAACCATGAGACTGAGGCTTTACCAAGTCACTTCTTCAAAATCGAGACTTCGCCAAGACATTTCTTCAGACCAGGGCTTTGCCAAGCAAAGGGATATTTGATCGCCATATTGGTCATGGGCTTGTCAAGTGCAGTTCCTTGATGTCCAAGGTTGAGGATGGAATTTTAACCGGAACCAGGGATTCATTATGATTTTATGGCAAACGTTGGAATCCGAGTCCATAAAACTCTTTATACCAATCAGAATGAAGTTTCGATGATCATTTAACTATTGCCCTCAACCCTGATGGGACTTTCACGGTAGAAGAGGAAGGGGGTCCCCATCCCTCTCTTGGTCAGATAAACTACCGCCGAATGCCACCACCTTCCTTATATGGAACCTCCATCGGGCCACACTCTTCTCAACCTATGAATCATCCATCCTCTCAGCTCAGCCTGGTATACCTTCACAGTATGGTCCGGGACAGTCGTTTGGGGGAACAAATTGACTTCAATCCGATTTAGGCCAGTAATGCAGTCGGGGTCAGCTCGGTATGTCGCAGCAGTTTGGTATAGATCAGTCAGAGGCTTCTCAGTTACAGCGGCTTGGTATGACTTCTCAGTTGGGTTTGGGACGGCAGTCAACTACGGATCAGTTTGGAACTTCTCCGCCCCAGCAATTTGGGATGCCTCAACAACAATCCAGTTCAAGACAACCAGCCCCTGGCACAGCACAAGTTTCACAAGATCCCTTCATGACCGCCTCCATGGGACAGCAAACCTCTATTCCCGTCTCATCCAACTCATCCTATCTACAGTACCCTTCGGGTTTTTACTCAGCCACCCCGACCAGAAGTTCAATTCAGAATCAGGAGTCTCAGCCCTCCTTTAAACTACACTTTGAGCCTAGCCCTGGGCTACCCGGCCACCTCTGGTTTGCCTCCACCCTTCTTGCCGACAGGGAATCAACAACAAGCCTTCGGGCTCAATCCTTATGCTCAGGGTCCTATTTATACCCCTCAGGGCAACTTAGGCCAAGGAAAGGTTTACACTTACATCCCGGGTTCAGCCATCCCTTCCACCAGGGTGCCACCCATGGTGAATCCTTTCTCCAGCCCTGTCACCGGCCCGGCCATCTTGGCTCCGCCATTGGACTCTCAACTTGCTTGGTTCATGGAACAGCTGAAGTAAATAAAAGCATAGGTTGCTTAGTTGACAGGGAAAAAGGCCGCTCTCCGACCCACATATCCCAACTCCATTGTGCCTCTACCTCACATGTTCGTGATGCCCAATCTAGAGTTGTTTAATGAGACTGCATGTCCTAAGCCCCACTTGGATACTTAAACCCTAGCCATGAAAGTCAAAGGACGTACGAATCAGCAGTTAGATGACTACTCCAGTCTCTCCTTAAAGATGGGCGCTCTAAAATGATTCTTCTGGTTGAAGCCTGAGGCTAGGGCTACTCGGGAACAGATCACTAATGCTTTTACCGAGAAGTACAAAGCCAATTTGGAATGGGAAACAAATCGGGAAGACTTACAGACGACTGTACAATGTCCCGATGAGACTATTGGGGACTTTTACAAGCATTGAAACCTCAAGATGAGTGAGATGGAAATTCCCCCTTCCGATGAAGAACAGTCATATATTTTCCAAGCCTACTTAAAGCCTCATTTAAGAACATCCAAAGTGTGAATACCCCGTCCCGATGCAACGCGCATTCGGAGGTTTAAAATAATTAATCATATAATGTCGAATCGAAATAGGATATTCATTTAGTGACACTCGCTTTTAAACCATATTACAATATTAGTTTAATTTTGAGAGTCGCCACGCCACTTTGATATAGCCCAAAGCTTTGAAAAAAGGCTAAACCGTTAATTGGGTTCGGGGGTCAAGTTACAACAGAAGAAGAAACGCTATCACTCCTATTGCCCGACGGATCAGTCTTTCTAGCATATGGGGGTGTTGGTTGTGTGCGGTGTTTACAGGAATAGATAGAAGAAACGGGATCATGCATAAGGAGGAGGGGAGAGAAAGAATTAATTGATGATCATACCCTAGAACCTTTGATTTAGGCCCTCGAAAGGTGCACTAATCAACGTTCATCCTTGGGGGATTGTTGATCATGGGATTATTATTACTAAGGTGGAAGGTAAGAAATAGTTCCTAGATCCATTGGGTTTCTTGGGCGAAACCTTAGATCATCCTCGGCTATGCATACTTAAATATATTAAAACAATCCTAAATCTAGCATAAAGGAACAATTAAAATATAATAAGCATGCAAATATAATAAGACAATAATAATAATAGGGAACAAAATTAATATTAAAAAGAGTCTTACCAATTGTAGCAAGACTTTGGGGTCGAATCTAGGGCGATTCGAAGAGAGTAGGAAGAAGTATGGGTAAAATAAGAGTAGTCTCGTTTCTCCCGAGTGAATTGTGTGTTGAATATGGGAGCCGGTCACACTTATTTATAGTGCTTTGATACTTGGGCTGGGCCAGCTGAAGGGTCGATCGGCCTTATTTTAAATCGGCACAAAAGATAGGGTCGATCGGCACAATGATCTTGGGTTCGATCGGCACAAAAGAAGAGGTTCGATCGGCACAAAAGAAGAGGTTCGATCGGCCATACAATGGCTGAAGGGCCGATCGGCACTTTGCTTGGCGTACTTTCCACGAAGGCAAATGACGGCGGGGTACGGACGAAGGGATTTTAGGGATTTTTAGGGTTTCCAATTAATTAAACCGGGCCAGACATTAAGAATGCCTTTTTTCGGACCGGGTACTAACACACAGTAACTTTCCCTATCCAGATCTGTGTGCAATGGTCAGTTCTGGGGCTAAAATTTGACCAACATCTAGCCGCTGCTCCTACTTATCGGTACCGAGCTTCTGCCTCTAATCCAGCTCCCGTCCTGCCCAAAAGGCAAGGAAGCAATTAACTATGCGGGCCAGGATTGCAACAATGCC
Organism: Adenophora triphylla var. japonica; assembly: GCA_022495995.1. NCBI lineage: Eukaryota > Viridiplantae > Streptophyta > Magnoliopsida > Asterales > Campanulaceae > Adenophora > Adenophora triphylla. Next base: position 338,685 of record JAFEMH010001783.1, on the reverse strand, counting down.
ACTCCTTTCGTTCCAAGGAAAGGCGATACGCCCAGGCCGCGGAGTCTAAGGCTTGAAGATTTCAGAATGCCTCTGAGTGAAGTCTTTCAGGGACTTGTGAAGGAAGGTCTGATCAGACCTTTGGACAATTATCAACCCAGGGATCCCAATGTCCCTTTGGACACAACTAAGCATTGTGCTTTCCACTAGTATCATGGGCACGTTACTAATAATTGCATGCTCCTGAAAAGGGCGATGTGAGAACTGATCGAAAAGGGTAAGTTTGAGATACCCAAAGGGCCCAACACAACCAACAATCCCTTCCCTAAGAACAACCATAGGATGAATATGATTGAAGCCATGAACAAGCCAAGTGCCACTACGGCTAACAGTTCCCATATGGAAGACACCCTTCGAAGGGAGGATTCTGGTTGCATAGTTGTTATTAAAGATGGTTTCTCACTTCATGACGTAATGCTGCAATGAATCTGGGGTTACATCAACTTCACCTCGAGGTCTCTCTCGTTGATCGATCGGCTCGGTACTTCATCAGTATGTCAGTTTTACAGTCAAACCATTAAATGGACTTCTACCGTGAGGCTTTGTCAAACCTGGGGCATCATCAAGTCATTTAAATAAAGCTTTTGTGGCTTTCGCCATGTCGTTTCCTCGGAATGGGGCTTTGTCAAGTCACACCTATCTTCAGAAGAAAGGTCCAGTCACCTCAACAATTATCTTGGGGTTTCAGCTTTAGAACTTGGTATATGGCAACTCCCTGCATCATCAGAGGTTGAAAACTGGGAATATCCTTGTATCAGCATTTTGCCAAGTCAATCTTCAAATTTATGTCAAGTCACAACTAACCCAAGCGAAATAGGGTTCATTCATATCAACGTACTTTTGATTCTAGAGCCTATCAGCATCAGCTTCAAATGTCCGAGGTTGAAAAGAAATTACAATCGAGACCCGGGGTTCAAATCCAATTTCATCCCAAGATCAAAATTGAGGGTTGACCTGAAACAAGACCTAATCAACGACCTGCAACCAAAGGATATTACCCCACTTACTTAAAACTTGTCCCAAACAGTTCACAACACATACAAACCCTCTCACCATCATGCATCCCCACAAATGACTGGCAAGACCTTCCTCTCCACACCATCTTGGTTCAGACACCTTAAGCCCACGTCAGCTTGTGCCCAGATGCCTCAAATCCTGCACCATTTTAGACTCAGACACATCAAGTCAACACCACCTTGGCTCCAGATCTACAGTGCCTCAAGTCTGTGAAGACATCTTCCGACATCTCTGGTTCGGCAAAGACAACCTAAAGCATCTACAGAGGAACGAAGACCGCCTCGAGTGTCCATGACTTGGAAAAGATAGCCTCCAACATCTCCAGTTTGGCAAAGACAACCCCCAATGCCTACAGTTCGGTAAAGATAGCCCCCATGTCTACAGCTTGGAAAAGACGAGCTCCGGCGTCTGCAACTTGGTAAAGACGACCTCCAACGTTCACAAATGGATGAAGATAGCCTCCAGTATCTCCAGTTTGATGAAGACAGCATCATTCCCTCTCTACCAAATTGACACCTTACCTTTGGTTTCCCTCTTACCAAGTGTTGGATGCCTTTTTAACAAGGACCCTCTCATTTCAAACCTGGTTCTTGCATTTATCGAACCCAAATCCTTCCACAACAAGAAGTCCCAAGGTGAATACAAGTTCAACAACTTCTACAAGGTCGACGATCACCAGCAAGATGCAAACTCAACCAAACTTCTCCTTCAGGTCGAATTACCTCCAGACTTATCCCTATTAGGTTGATCACCCTTCGCACATTAGCACAACCCGAAGGACCTATTTTCGTTTTGTGAGATAATTCTCCACGCCCGCTGCCGTTTTGTGAGATATTTCTCCACACCTACTTCCGTTTTGTGAGATAATTTCTCCATGCCCGCTGTTGTTTTGTGAGATGATTCTCCATGCCTACTTTCATTTTATGGGATAATTCTTCACGTCTCCCTCTATACGCACGTGGGATCGTCCGCCGTCCCTTAATCGATTTTATTGCGTCCGCCTATTTCGTCCAAAGCCCACGCCTTCGATGCGGCCTCCAACGTAGGCCCGTCTCCTCCAACAAAACTTGGCGGGAGCCCGATTCCCTTCAACGAAGACCGCCCTTTACACGGCGAGTCAACGGCAAAAACCATCTCCTACAGGGCAAGCCAACGGCGAAAACCGTCCCCAATGACAAAGTACATCCTCAGCAACCTAGCAAGTCTATGGTGTTGAAACACTACAAAAAAATGCCCTCAGCAAACTAGCAAGTCTATGGTGTTGAAACACGACAAAGAACGTCCTCAGCAGCCTAGCAAGTCTGCGGTGATGAAGTGCGCCCTCAGCAAAGAAGGCCATCCCCAGCAAGCTCCGAACTACGACCGGCTTGATTCCTCTTAAGGATACGTAGGTAGCCTACCAAAGGTCCAGCCACTTGACCGACACGATCACTCCTTTCCCCCGAAAGATCCGAACTACGACCGACTTGATTCCTCTTAAGGATACGTAGGTAGCCTACCAAAGGTCCAGCCACTTGACCGACACAGTCACTCTTTTCCCCGGCAGTCATCGTAAGACCGAATTTTTTTCCCCAGCTAAGCGATAAAGTATTTCCAACCAAGCAAGTCTGCGGTGATGAAGTGTGCCCCCAGGTATAGACGCCTTCAAATAGTCTCCCCCAGGTATAGACGCCTTCAAATAGTCTCCCCCAGGTATTGACGCCTTCAAATAGTCTCCCCCGGGTATAGACGCCTTCAAATAGTCTCCCCCAGGTATAGACGCCTTCAAATAGTCTCCCCCAGGTATAGATGTCTTCAAATAGTCTCCCTCAGGTATAGACGCCTTCAAATAGTCTTAGGTATAGATGCCTTCAAATAGTCTCCCTCAGGTATAGACGCCTTCAAATAAGTCTCCCTTAGGTATATACACCTTCGTTAGTCGAGTCTATCTTCGGTAACACCTTCGTTAGTCGAGTCTATCTTCGGCAACACCTTCATTAGTCGAGTCTATCTTCGGCAACACCTTCGTTAGTCGAGTCTATCTTCGGCAACATCCTCCGTTAGTCGAGTCTATCTTCGGCAACACCTTCGTTAGTCGAGTCTATCTTCGGCAACACCTTTGTTAGTCGAGTCAATCTTCGGCAACACCTTCGTTAGTCGAGTCTATCTTCGGCAACACATTCGTTAGTCGAGTCTATCTTCGGCAACACCTTCGTTAGTCGAGTCTGTCTTCGGCAACACCCTTGTTAGTTGAGTCTACCTTCGGCAACGAAAATGCGGTGGGGAGGTCAATTCGTTTGACCACCTTGGTCACTCCCATCCCCCGCAAGATCTGAACTACGACTGGCTTGATTACCACCTGGGATAAGTAGGAATCCTTTAAAAGGGTCCAGCCATCCGACCACCTCGGTCACCTCCTCACCCATCTAGGTAAAAGCTTGCCAGATTGGGATTCTCACTTCTGTCGACGACCCCACTTCCCCTGGAAGTACTGTCGCCGAGGGGCTACTGTAAGTGCCCCAATCTGGGTCGTTAATGTTCCGTCAGCCCAAATCAATGATTTATAATCATTTAGGGGCATTTTGGACTTTATTTTGACAATTTGAATGAGGAAGGACCCCTTAGGAATAAGAAAATGGCATGGGACCTCGCTGAATTTGTCATTTCCAATAAAAAAAAAGAATATTGTTAAATGGAAACAGCCAAAACAGCTTTCTGCAAATACCGGGCACGATGCTGATCCCATCCGCGCGGATGAGATTGTGCCTACAATCTTATCCACGCGGATAAGATTGTACTCCAGCCAACCTATAAATACAGCCCTTCTCCCTCAGTTTCAAGAGGCCAAAAAATTGAAAAATCCTACTATTACTCTGTCCGAATTTACTCTCAAACAGCCCTCAACACTTACCTTCCATAAATCCCACACCAAATCCAACACAAATCCACTCAAAACAACTTCCAAGCCTTTGAACCTTTCAAACCCTAAACACAAACCCAAGAAACATTGGTAAAACCCTCATTCCATTACTCAAATCTCCTTCATTCATACTCCCTCCGTCCCACTATACTTGACACTTCTTTCCATTTTGGGCCGTCCCACTATACTTGACACCTTCCAAAAATAACCAAGTTTTTATATTTTTATATTCACTCTACCCCACCACTCATTCTCTCTCTTCATTTTCTACCACACATTTATTCAACCAACACTATTATTTACCCCACTCATTCTCTCTCTTCATTTTTCACCACACATTTTTTTTATTTTATTCTTTTTCCTTGGTTTTTGAACCCACCCCTTGGGTGTCAAGTATAGTGGGACGGAGGGAGTATATACATTTCATACATAAATGATGTAGAATAGTTGGTTTGCTTGTTGTTTAACCCCCTTCCCTCTTTGTCCCAAGGATTCAAGAGGATCTCCATGGAATCCATTTCCATGGATGATCTTCTAGATGATCTACATTTTTATTATATATTTTCCTTGTCCCTTTTACATTAACTAGTCTTTACTTGTTACTTGCTCTAGTTCACTTGACCTAGGATGTGGTCATCTTGGAGTTCATCTCCATAGATGATCACTTCAAATGGTCTAAATTGTTCATTCCCTTGCAAATCCCCCTCCCTAGTCTAAGATGCTCACCTTGGAACTCTTTGCTTGGATGAATATCATCTAGACTCATATAATTAGGTCACACAAGATGTATGAGATACACTTGAGTATAGGTCTCAAAGATGGTCCTTTTTGTGACCACCTTAGAAATCTTCCTCTAAAGTTGATACATCTTGACCTATTTTTTCTTGTTAATTTACTTTCATATCAAATCCCCCTTTTTCTTGCAAATGACATGTTTTCAAGTCCTATTGTACCCCCGGGATGGCTTGATTAAGTGGATTCATCACTTATGACCACTAATCAAAGTCTAGGGAAAGAGAGGACAAAACATGGATGCCCAAAAAAATCAAATGTCCTTTATTTTCTGCTTTTCAGTTACATTTCTAGTTAAGTCCTGTAAATCCAGTTAAATTTCTGGAAATTACAGTGACTGATTAGGAAACTGTAAAAAAATATTGATCCTGTTTCTGTTATCTTTCAGTTTAGTCACTGTTTTTAAACTGTTTTTCAGTCCAGTCCCTAGTATTTGTGTTATTTCCAGAAAATCCTTTAATCCAAAATCTTTTTTTCAAAACACACACACACACATAAAAAAGGTTTCGAGTGTGGAAGACTCGTCGTACGAGGCATTCCGAATAAACGCCAAACGTTCTTCCCGGAGTGTAACGTGACATCCAGACTCATTTCTCTAACTTTGGGCATTTTTCAAAGTTTTGGCCCTTAAACTAAAATGGCGTGGCGGCTCCATTGATTTTTCAAAGTCCGATAAAAGATTAAACCCAACCCAAAAAATTTTTTTTCAAAAACTTCCCAAGTTTTTTGTCGGGCGCCAAAATCGGGTACATCACACTACCCGGCCTAATCCTAAAATTGTACCTACCGTTCCCGTGAGCCCTAAGCTCAGAAACAAAGTTCAACTCTTCCAAATCGGCAACTACCTCGTGCTCGACAGCAATCTTGTCCAAGGTATGCAAAATGCGCCAACCGATAGGCATCAATTGACAATATGATAACCGGGTGGCCTCAAAAAAGCGGGTGATTGATGGAGAAAAGGGGAATTTTAAGCCTATGCTAAATGGGTATTCATAAAAGCCTATCCAGTCCTCAGAAACGCAATCGGCACTACAAGATTCACCAGGCACTAGAAACTCTGCGTTGGGGGGAAACGCATTGTTCCTCTTCAAAGCGTCAATGTGGGACGCATTGAAATTGCACCGTTCGCGCTCTCTCTCTCTCTCTCTCTCTCTCTTCTTGATAAACCCTAGACACCTAAACCCCTTGGGGAGAGATACATCAACATCTATCACTTTTTTCTTACCCTTTTCCATTTTTTGACGACCAAAAGAGACAAAGAAGCAAGAGCAAAGAAAAAGAACTCACCGGAGAAACGGACGAAGACCTAGCGCCGGTTGGACGGAGATTTTGAAAAAAGAAAATTCAGTTTCCTTCTCTAAAACCGTGAAAAATAGGTATTAATGGGAGATGAGACGGTTGTAGGCGCCTAGAAAAAACCCATCATTACCCTAATTCCTTATTAACCACATAAGCCAACCACCTCATCAATTCCTTGGCAAGGCAAAGGGACATGTGGCAAAATATTAAATCTTTCCGTATTCCACTTGGAAAGCCCCAATATTTTGGGGGCAATTGTTTCATCCCAAAAAATTCACTCAGCACGTTTTACACCTTGAACATCCACCTTGAGGTAACGTCTTGAACTCCATCTTGAACTAACGCTTTGAAATTGTTTGTTGTATACTTCCTATTTTTCAGGAAACAAGTCACGTGCAAACAAGATAATTCTATCATGACTTCGTGAAGACCTTGTCAACGCCAGCATAACGGCCATGATTTTCACAAAGGAGTAACGACTACCCATCGTCAACAAGAAGCGTGATTCTAGTCAAGATAGAAGGGATATCATTTATGTTGTTTCGGTTATATCATTTGTATATAAATAAGTCCTTAGAAAAACACTTGTACACACGTTACACTCAACTTTACGCTCCTTAGTGCACTTTGTATTCGAAAACACAAGAAGCTTAATAACACATTTTTTGTTAAGGTAGACTTTTTTTAAAGCCTCCCGAGGTTTTTTTCGACGAACGATTGTTCAAATGTTTTTCTCGTTACATCCTTGTGTCCATCTTAATTTGAGAATTGTATTTCATTTATATCAAAAATTCATCAAAGACAAATTTACTAATTGAAATTGGAAATTTTCCCCAAGGGCCCTCCATGTCCATATGTATTTCCGTATAAAGAAATGGCTTTTCCTTTATCCCAAAAAAAACAGTTTTTCAAAATCAAATTCCCCAGACACCCCCCACCTCCCTACTCTCTATTACAGTATCATTTTTCCTCTCAATTTTATTTTCTCTCTTTTTTTCTCTCTCTAAAAAAACACACACACACCGTTTCTTATTCTCCAATTTCTCCAAGCTCTCTCCGACGGGCGATCTCCTCTCTTCGCTATTTCTCCGGCAGGCAATGCAACACTACCGCCTCCGTCTCTATTTATCTTTCTCTCCCCATGTTTTCTCCGGCGAACTCACAGGTCATGGCATTCTCTCTCTAAAACACACACATACACACACAAATCTCTCCCTCCAAACACTCTCTCTGAACCTTCTTCGGAGACGGTGACAGTGATCTCCGGCGACAGAAATTTTCGACGTCGATCTTCATCTCTCTCCAGAATCCATTTGCCATTTCCCATTCTTCCTTCCGACTGACCATCTCATGTTTCGGATCTGCCATTTCGGATCGACGACCATCTCATGTTCTTTGCACACTTTTGGCTGGATTGAATAATTTTAGTTTGCAGATTACCTTTGATTTAACGAAGTGCAGCTTCTAAGAAACAAATAGATTAATGTTTGATATATCTTGTAGGATCCCTAGGTTCTGCTGTTGTTTGTATGTTTGATGATTTTTCTAAGTTGGATCTAAATCACAATTTGATTTGGAAGTGTTTGCAGATTACCTTTGATTTAAACTTGCTAGTACTCCTATAATCTTAGTCATTATTGTTCCATAAGAAACAAATAGATTAATGTTTGATATAAATTTGTCTTATAAGTTAATTATAAGAGACAAAGTAGTCTTATAATTAACTTATAAGAGTTATAAATATGTAAATTATGAGAGCAATTCGTTGTTATTATTGAAATTTTTGATTTTTGTTATTTATAAGACTTTTTAAAAAGTCTTATAAGTAACTTATAAGACTTTTTAAATAAGTCTCACAAGTAAAAAGACTTATTAAAAAAAGTCTTATAAGTTACTACTTATAAGACTTTTTTATAACATAGTTCTCAATGTTCAAATAAGTATTATAAGTAACATATAAGACTTTTTAAATAGTCTTATAAGTTATAAGACTATTTAAAAAGTCTTATATGTTACATATAAGACTTATTAATAAGTCTTATAAGTAACTTATAAGACTTTTTAATAAGTCTTAAGTAAAAAGACTTATTAAAAAAGTCTTATAAGTTACTACTTATAAGACTTTTTTACAACATAGTTCTCAATGTTCAAATAGGTCTTATAAGTAACTTATAAGACTTTTTAAAAAGTCTTATAAGTTACTTATAAGACTTTTTAATAAGTCTTATAAATAAAAGACTTATTAAAAAGTCTTATAAGTTACTACTTATAAGACTTTTTTACAACATAGTTCTCAATGTTCAAATAGGTCTTATAAGTAACTTATAAGACTTTTTAAAAAGTCTTATAAGTTACTTATAAGACTTATTATAAAGTCTTATATGTTACTTATATAAAGACTTTTTTAATTATAAGAGGCGAACTGGTCTTATACGTCAGTTATAAGTGTTTGACCGGGATTTTGACCAAATAATATAAAATTTATTTTCTTAAAATATAAAAGTAAAAAAAATGCCTCTTATATCTTAATTATAAGAGGCGAACTTGTCTTATATGTTAGTTATAAGAGTTTGACCGAAATTTGACAAAATAATATTAAATTTATTTTCTTAAAATATAAAAGTAAAAAAAATGACTCTTATATTTTAATTATAAGAGTCGAACTGGTCTTATATGTCAGTTATAAGAGTTTGATCGGGATTTGACCAAATAATATTAAATTTATTTTCTTAAGAAATCATAAAAAAGTAAAAAAAAAATGACTCTTATATCTTAATTATAATAGGCGAACTGGTCTTATATGATAGTTATAAGAGTTTGACCGAGATTTGACCAAATAATATTAAATTTATTTTCTTAAAAAATAAAAAAAGTCAAAGGTTGTTAAAAAAAACGTCAAAGGTTTTTTTTTTTTTTTTTTTTTTACTTTAGTCAAAAACATAAAAGGTTGTTTTTTTTTTTTTTAAAGTTAAATGTCAAAGGTTGTTAAAAAAAAAAGTCAATCGTGGAAGTGGAATTGATGTGGAGTCCAGCACATCTTATTCCACGTGCAATTAAAAAAAAAAGAGTAAATTAGACCATTTAAATGCAAGGGGTGTCGGAGGAATTTGATATCTCACATGATTTAAAATGGGCTTTAATCTGGGCTCAGGGGCCCTAGGGTCCGTTGGCCATTGAAATTTGTCCAAAACAATTACCCGTATGATGACTTTGAGAAGTTTTCATTGAAAAAAGTCACACCTGACCTGAGTATAAAGGAAAAAATGGTAATTGGAAAGCTTGACCCGACGAGATAAACGGGGCGTTGATCCCAGGTACCCTGACCTCTCTGCCACTGACAGACTAGCGCCTTCCACTTCACACTTGAGCTCTTCCATTCCGTTTTCACTATCGACCGACCTCAATGCACCTTCGGCATTTTCCCCAATTCCCTTTCCCATTCTCAAAATCCACTTCAATTTTGCTTCACCCTCACGATAATTCTCTCTAAATTCAATTTTTAGGGTTTTAACACCAGACGTTCTCACTATCTATTGGTAATGGACCTCCTCTACTTCTTCTTCAATTTCCCAAAATTTGAAGCCTGAATGACCTAGATTGTTTAGATAGACCTCTGTGCCTGCTAATGTCGGAGCCTCGACCTGTACTCGGACCGGCGGGCAACAAGGCCAGATCAGTGGTTGAGCTGCGTAAGCCGGTTTCCAAACCGACAAAAAAAGTGGAGAAGCCACATGAATTCAGTGGCGCCGACATAGGAGCTAAAGGCAAGAAAGCTCCGTCTGTCGTCACTATTAATTCGCTTCCGCGGTCGAATTCCGTTTCTACGCCCTCAATTTTGACGCAGCGGGACCAGAAGGCGTTGAATCCCAGCTTGTCTCTTAATGCGTCTTGTTCGTCGGACGCCTCGTCCGACTCATCGCACAGTCGAGTGTCTTGCCGGAAGAGTAGTCGGCGAATTGTGACGCCGACAACTGCTACTATTCGGAGGAAGCAAGGTGGTTCGAGAAATGGAAGGCTTGAGAATGTTGTTACTGAATCTGATTGTTCGTCTGAGACTTCAGCTGATGCTTCATTGGTACAGAAGAGGTGTGCTTGGGTGACTCCCAATACAGGTGTGTTCAACTTGCTTTGATTGGAGCTCCTTAGCATGTTTTCCGGAACTTATGTGTATTTGTGTCATTGATTTATTGGAGCATAGCCGTAGAACAATTTGGTATAATGTTATGACGTAGGAACCAAAAATTTTGCGAAGACACTAGTTCCCCCCCTTGGTGGAACAATAGTATTAAATTCATCTCAAATGAGGTACGCAAAAAATAATGATCACTCATTTGGGGTCGATAGAGTAGTTCAGTGATGATATTGAAACCAAGGAAAGTGTAGGTTGAGAAAACGTGGCGAATTTGTCTAGGTCATGTAGTCATTCTTCTTAGGAGGAAATCCTTTTCCTTGGATGTCCCTACACCTATGAATTCCAATATAAGTGCAGGATACAGGTACAATAATACAGTGCGAATACGATGGTCATCAAAATTAAAAGCATAGGATACATGTATGGTAAAGATACAAGAACTTTTAAATATCAAATTTAAATGTATGTGTAAGTTTTACAATCAAATGATTTGCCTAAGAATATATTTAGATAAGTATGTTATAAAGAAATATCGCTTCACGCTTCTTATTTGTCAACATGTAAAAGATAATCAATATGCCTTGCAATATACTCCCTTCATCTCACGTGTCCAAACCACCGTAGACGATTTTCTCTCATTTTATCCTCAATAGGCGCAACTCCTACTTTATCTCTGATCACCTCATTCCCCAATCGATCCTTTCTTGTATGACCGCACATCCATCGAAGCATACGCATCTCCGCCACATTCATCTTATGCACGTGACACTGTTTCACGGCCCAACATTCGGTGCCGTAAATCAATGCCGACCTAATTGCCGTGCGGTAGAATTTTCCCTTTAAGATTAATGAATATATTAATCATTGGTGTTCAAAGTGAGAGTGAGACGGATAAGATATGACATATAATGAATAATGAATATATTAATCATTGGTGTTCAAAGTGAGAGTGAGACGGATCTTATCCGTCTCACTCTCACTTTGAACACCAATGATTAATATATTCATTATTCATTATATGTCATATCTTATCCGTCTCACTCTCACTTTGAACACCAATGATTAATATATTCATTATTCATTATATGTCATATCTTATCCGTCTCAGTCTCACTTTGAATGAAAACACCAATGATTAATATATTCATTATTCATTATATGTCATATCTTATCCGTCCCACTCTCACTTTGAACACCAATGATTAATATATTCATTATTCATTATATGTCATATCTTATCCGTCTCACTCGCACTTTGAACACCAATGAATCTTAAAGGGAAAATTCTACCGCACGGCAATTAGGCCGGCATTGCTTTACGGCACCGAATGTTGGGCCGTGAAACAGTGTCACGTGCATAAGATGAATGTGGCGGAGATGCGTATGCTTCGATGGATGTGCGGTCATACAAGAAAGGATCGATTGGGGAATGAGGTGATCAGAGGTAAAGTAGGAGTTGCGCCCATTGAGGATAAAATGAGGGAAAATCGTCTACGGTGGTTTGGACATGTGAGAAGGAGACCGAGTGATGCACCGGTTAGGAGGTCGGAACAGTGGAGAAATGATAAAATGGCGAGGGGTAGGGGAAGACCTAAACAAACTTGGATTAGAGTAATTGAAAATGATATGAATTTACTTGGAGTGGATGAAAGTATGGTATTGAAGAGGCCGGAGTGGAGGGCAAAAATCCATGTGGGGGTTGATTTTGTTTTATTTTTTATGTTTTATTTATTTTTATTTATGATTTTTTAATTTTTTTTTTAATTTAATTTAATTTTATTTTTTTTAAAATTTTATTTATTTTTTGTTGATTTTTTTGTTCACGATAACATATGAGGATTCATGTTAGCCGACCCCAAATTATTTTGGGACTAAGGCTTTATTGGTTGTTGTTGGTTGGTTGCTGTCAGCTGAGTGTGGCAAGTGGATCCCATTGACATTTGGGATAATAACCAATAGTATGGGACGCTCAAAAGGAAAATAAGTAACCAATAATATGGGACGAAGGGAGCATATCTATTTCCATCGCAATTGAAAATCAAATGACCGATACATTAAAGGAAAACTAGTGTAAAAATAGAAGTAGAGAAATACTTGGAAAGTATGTTCAAAGCAAATGTGGTTAAGCCACTTGGGCATCATTTACGAGAAAGTATGAAGCGATAATGTGAGTAAAACAAAACAAGATGAAAGGGGAGCGATGAAGAACTTATTACTCCATGTAGAAAGAAATATTGTACCAAAATAGAACAAAAGAAAATATATAAAAAGTTGACACGCGGGTATTATTCTATTCCCCAAGATTTTGGTGTCCTATTCTTTGAAAGATTATCCGATGCTTCTTAGAATCATCACTTTACAAATTATGTTATTTAAAAATAATCCCCTGCCTTGATGGTATTGAATTGAAGGAAAGAGTAGGTTGAGAAAACGTGGCGAATTTGTCTAGGTCATGTAGTCATTCTTCTCGGGAGGAAATCCTTTTCCTTGGATGTCCCTACACCTATGAATTCTAATATAAGTGCAGGATACAGGTGCAATACAGTGCGGATACGATGATCATCAAAATTAAAAGCAGAGGATAATTGTATGGCAATTGGCAAAGATACAAGAACTTTTTAATATCAAATTTAAATGTATGTGTTATTTTTACTATCAAATGATTCACCTAAGAATATATATAGATAAGTATGTTATAAATAAATATCGCTTCGCGCTTCTTATATGTAAACATGTAAAAGATAGCATTAATACGCCTTGCGATATACTCCCTTCGTCCCATCTTATTGGTTACTAAATTGTATGCGCGGGAATTAAGGAAAAAGTAAATGATGTGAGTATGAAAATTTAAGTAGGAGAGAAAATGGGGTAGAAAGATTTTTGTTGCGGGTGTGGCAAGTGGATCCCATTGACATTTTTATTATAGTAACCAATCGTATGAGATGCCAAAGGGGAAATGAGTAACCAATAGACGGTAGGAGTATATCTACTTCTATCGCAACTGAAGGGAGTATATCTACTTCCTTCGCGACTGAAAATCAAATGACCGATACATTAAAGAAAAACTAGTGTAAAAATAGAAGTAGAGAAATACTTGGTAAGTATGTTCGAAACATATAGGGTTAAGCCACTTGGGCATCATTTATGAGAAAGTATAAAGTGATAATGTGAGTAAAACAAAACAAGATGAAAGGGGAGCGATGAAGAACTTGTTACTCCATATAGAAAGAAATATTGTACCAACAAAAGAAAATATATAAAAAATTGGCCACTTATGCGGGTATTATTCTATTCCACAAGATTTTGGTGTCCTATTCTTTGAAAGATTATCCAATGCTTCTTAGAATCGTCACTTTACAAAGCTTTGAAGAGTGAAAAAATGTAGTTTTGCCCCCCCCCCCACTAGCTAAACTGTATCCATGTTGTATCCCCCAACGTTTCCAAACCATATCCTCTACGTACCAAGCCTGAGCTAAAAAAATTACAATATTGATATCTGGATACTTATGAAACGTGTTCGATATGCACCAGCCGTATCCCACGTACTTGTATCCAAAGTAGATCGGATACCGCTACATATTTGTGTATCTGTGCTTCAAAGCCGTATAATATTAGACTTGGACCAGGTTATGAATGTCCGGCACTTATGGTTTTAGCTGTCACTTCTCCGCAAGAATAAGCTTGCAAATGCGTAGGTACCATGATTAGTGTTTTGATCATCACTGAATGAAAAAAGTAGTTAAATAACATAATGTAGTAAAGCTTGCAAAAGGAAAAGGAAAAAAACTGATGGTGCTGGATGACAGAGGTGCTAGTGGGAGGTGATAATTGAATTGAAAGTTACAGGGCTTTCTCTTCTACTTTGTGTACCCATTCATCGTGAACAAGATCCGTTAGAAGCATCAATATGAAAGAGTTTCTTAATGTTTTAAATAATACATTAACAATGAACTCTTTTAATTATTTTTATAACCATATATTGAATACAGCAAAATAAAGGGAACAATGAACATGAAATGCTAATTGTGATTGCATAACCACCAGGTAGCTTGTGTAGTGGGATTAATGATCACTTCACGTAGTTAATTGAAAGCCCTCTTTGTCACACACAATGGACAATTTAGTCGCTTTTGTTCTTCTTTTAGAAATAAAATACTCTGTATTTTCTATGTATGTTCAAACTAAAACGGAACGATGCCTTAGGCTTTTGCAGAAGTAATATGTAGCTTTGTTGTGACCAAATCCATTTAGCCTTTGTTTTATCTGCTTGGGCTCGGCTAAATGGTTCCTTCATCATTCCAGTTTGTTCAAAGCAATGTCATCGCTCAACCCATGCTGACAACCAACAAATAACCGGAAAAAGAGTTCCTCAAATTATACAAGAGATAAGATGATCTGTGAAGATCTAAATGAACGGTGTTACTCTTTGGAATTCGCCAGGCATGAAAATATTCCTATCTCTGTTTAATAGGCGAAAATAGACGATTTTTGAAGTTTGGGATTCTGCTTCTGAAAAGCATGCCATGTAAATAATGTTCTATTCTTCCCAAAAATATTCCTTTTAGGTTTGTGTCAAAATAGCAGTCATTCCTGAAAAAGGCTAAAACTTTGGTATAATTTCAACACGGTACAACACATATAGCTACATTCTTAAAAAGTTAGACTTGTAAATAGGACTATCCGCTTAAAATGGAGGGTGCATTTAAGACAAATCAGTTAATGCTCACTTTGAAAGACAGATGGTGTTTATAATCCTAGCAATTACTTATTCAGTTGGAAGACATTTATATCCATGTTCTATTCCTTGCCAATTATATACTCCCTCCGTCCCCAAATGAATGTCGAAGAAAAGTTTCAAATTTGCTCTTGATCAAGAGCAAATTTGAAAAAAAAATCGACGTTCAGTTAGGGACAAAGGGAGTACCAAAATTAATGTTTGTCCTCATTATGGAGTTCCAAGTATGACCAGATGTTAGGTAAAGCTTAAATGTGTGTTTATTATTTTATGGACCATACCAAGTTTTCAAGTGAGCTACTAAGCATGCAATCATTTCTGCTTGAGTGAGTGATATTTACATGGTCAAGCAACTGCTACTAAGTGCATTTTATCTATCTTTAAAAGTTATTCCTTAACCTTTACATCCCAGAGATCTTACCCACTGGCCCTCCTATGGAACAGTAACTGGAGAAATATTGTTGGTCATTAACTGCAGAAATAATTACATGGATTGCATTATTTATGATCATGAGCACCAAGGTTGGCTCTTTTTTGGGAGTGCACAAGGTTACTGCAAGATATAATTCAAAAATGAATTTCTAAGGGAGGAGTAAAACTATAGATAACTAGTATGAAGTTGGAGTGTAATGAAAATGATGAAAGACCTGGACATACGTGACACGTGCGGTAAGAGTAGAATCAGCAGCAACCCCTCCCTTGCAAAATTATGCACATAATGCTCTTTTCCCTTTTCTTTTGAATGAAAAAATTCTAAAGAAAATCCAACTATCCCATACCCCCACCCCTCTTCATTTTGCCCTCTTTTTTCTCTTAAGATGCCATGTGTCACTGTGAAAGGAAACCTACAAAGTACTAAAACCGCTGTGATTTATGGTTCTTGCGTGATATATAGATAGATCATTCCCATCCTGTTGGCAGCTTGAAATAGGTCTCCAGTTCTCATTCTCGGAACATAGAGAAGAAGGGGGTGTGAGCATCAATATAAGCTATAAAAGGGCCAAGCCCTAACAAAATGCAAATCTATATGAATCAAGTCCAACATAATGACTAGGGCTGTAAACGAGCCGAGCCGAGTCGAGCTTTGAAGTTTCGAGCTCGAGCTCGAGCTCGAGCTCGATTCGCATCTCGAGAGCTCGAAGCTCGAGCTCGGCAATCTCGAGAGCGAGCTTTTCGCGAGCTGCTCGAACTCGAGGTTTAACGAGCCGAGCTCGAGCTTCGACTTATTTTTGAAAAAAATCTAAAATCAAACGAGTTTTTAACGAGCCGAGCTCGAGCTTCGACTTATTTTTTGAAAAAAATCTGAAATCAAGCGAGCTTTTAACGAGTCGAGCTCGAGCTTCGACTTATATATATACATATATACTAAAATTTATTCGAACTTTTAACGAGCCGAGCCCGAGTCGAGCTCAAACGAGTCGATCTCGAACAGAGCTCGTCGAACATACGAGCCGAACACGAGCCGGCTCGAAAAAAATGACGAGCTTGAAAATCGGTTCGAGCTCGAGCTCGAGTTCACCTCGAGCCTACTCGAACTCGAGCTTTTTTCGAGCCGAGCCCGAGCCGAGCTCGAGCCGGCTCGGTTCGTGTAACAGCCCTAATAATGACTGTGACGTATCTGGCACTTTTAGGTACTTAACTATTATCTAGCTTTTTTTGTGCATTTATAGGTATTGTTTATGTGGTGCATTTAAAGTTATTCCTTATTTGAATTTAGCAGCTAAATAATCTCAACTTGTTGCATAATGTAAATATTGTGATTGCTAGGTTCTTCACAGTTTTGCATCTGTGTAAATTGCTTATTGTTGGTTCACCTTTTGGCTGATTGATTGACTTGTGGTAGGACTCGTGAATAGCAGCTGAACTAAATGGGCCATGATCTGAGTACCCAATTTGTAACTGGTTGTCTTCCTCTTGGGTGAAGTCTGATCTCTAATAAAGCAACTCCTCAACTCTCTTTAATAAGTTCATTGATTGTGATCTTCTTAAGATAGGTTAGCAAATCAGATCGTCCAGTGGATACTGCTACTGGCAGATAGATGTGGATACACAAACATGTGATGGGTTTAAATTAGTAATAGGGTGTAGGGCCAATGCTAAATGGCAAGGTTGCATACCCTATTACCAGTCAAGTGGATTATACAAAAAATTATAATCTAAACTTGGCATTCCCTGAAATCTTGATATTTATTGATGATTCTACATACATACGATCTCACACGTTCCGGATGTACTTTTTTTCTCTATACCCCAGTTATAATATCGTACATATTTGGAATCATGTGCGTTCCAAAACACCAAATTGGGGAAGAGGTCAGAAAATGGTGCACTTTTTAAATATAATGAAAGAATAATACCTCCCCATTGGTTCTCGTACTTTCCATGATAGGGGCATGTAAGCTTGTTCCTTAATTGCCCTAGAACAGCCATGCATGTCATGCAGAATTCGTGACGAGATATGGATTTAACAAAAAAGATGTATAGTGACCTCAAGATCTCCTCTAGAGGAAACCTTACATTTTATTATGCTTTTTTTTTTTTTTTTTTTTTGGGGGAGGGAGGGGAACCTCAATGCTAATCACACTATTGAATTATATTTAGTAAACCATAAAGTAAACATAAGCATGAATGCACTCACTGAAACACATGTAGAGATCTACATGCATAGACATTTCCTTCAAACAGAGTAGCAGTAGTGATAAGATCTCCTATACCCTTTCACCTATTTAACTCAAACTATTAACCTTTAACTGGAGGTAGAAATTATGATACCATATTATCTTTTTCTCCCTTGTTTGTGAATTAAAAGTTAAGCTGTTTTTTCATCACTTTCCACAAAATTCATATGCGCGAGGGTAGAACTGACCTCTTACCAAAGAAACTGGACGTCATGGTTGCTTGTTCCATCAGGAACGCTTTGTTCTTAAAATTGTACGTTTAACTTACAGAAAACGGTGTATAAATTTCTTGGGCATGAGCCATTCATCAGTCTACACATTGGGTATTGAGTCTCAATGCCACCATTTTCAACATCATGTATAAAGTTCTCTGGGTTTTTTGGAATGTGCCTGGAATATTGTCAGTGTCTTGTAGCTCGCCTGAGCTGGCTGGGCAGCCACGGCCCCAAACAGAACATAGATCATTTTTTTTTTCAAAATTATTTGCATTATAAGAATGGAAAGTTATCTTTTCAGATGAAACATTTACTGCAAAACATTAATTCCTAGAAAATTGGGTATGTTAGAAAACTGAATATTCTTACTATATGTGTTTGCTGCAGCCTCATGTATATCATTGTCCATAAGTTTCTTTCCTTCCAAAATGATATTTTCAGGATTTCCGTCTACTAATTGGTTTTCCTTTTGTTAAAGATCCTTGTTACGTTACTTTCCATGACGAAGAATGGGGTGTTCCAGTTCACGATGACAAGTACGTGCCAGCATAATGTTATTAACTTACTATTTTTTCATTCTGTAACACCTCAGTTTCATTTACTTTTGTCTCTTCACATTATTGTCCTTTGCACTTGCAGGAAATTGTTTGAATTGCTCAGCTTATCCACTGCCTTAGCTGAACTTACATGGCCTACCATTCTCAACAAAAGGGATGTGTTTAGGTATATACGTACATACCAAAGTAACTGTCTAAAGCTTTTTAAAACCGAAAAATGTATAAGTGTCAAACGGTTGCTTCTACAGTGTGCAATATGGGTAGGCTGATGTGAAATGATATTTATTTTTGTGCAGAGAAGTGTTTCACAACTTTGACCCCATCATCGTCGCAAAGCTAAACGAGAAGAAAATATTAGCACCTGGAAGTCTTGCCAGTTCTCTCATGTCAGAGCTCAAGCTGAGAGGTTTTATTGAGAATGCTCGTCAAATATGCAAGGTACTTTCGCATGACCTTTTCATCTTCAATCGGCATGTTTACGTAGAACCAAATATTTCTAGTTTTCTTGGTTTTGTCAACTTTTTATTCTTGTGTAAACCGTTAAAGAGGTTAGCATGCTAATCTCTGATCTTCATTTTAAAATGGTTAAGTGATAAATCTTGAATTGGTCCGCTTAAAGGTGGTTATAGTGCATCTTTTAGGAAACAACTTCCAATCTTCCTGAACTTGTTATTCTTTTTTTTGAAGTGACTTTATTCAAGGCTTTATCTCGCTAAATCCCTTACTAGGTAAAGGTTGACTTCCACCTTTGACATTTATTCAGCTTTATGCTTGTCAACTGTAGAAACTCGTCTAGTTTGACAAAAGTAGATTCTCTACTCCATTAGGTTTGTTGAAGTCAATTACTCCGTATTAAATATGTGGGTTGCAATGGGAGGCTTATTTGAACATGCTGTATTAATGGTGCAGATAATTGAGGAGTTTGGATCATTTGAGAAATACATATGGGGCTTTGTAAACCATAAACCTACAGTAAGTAATTTCCGCTACCCTAGACAAGTTCCAATCAAGACATCGAAAGCAGAAGTCATAAGCAAAGACCTCGTGAGAAGAGGGTTCCGAGGGGTGGGTCCCACAGTCATTTACTCATTCATGCAAGTGGCTGGCATAACAAATGACCATCTCATCAGCTGCTTCAGGTTCCAGGAATGCATAATAGCAGCAGCAGAAGATGTAAGGAATAAATTTGGTGACAACAAAGAGGGACGTGAGGGTAATGCAAATGAGTTAGGACTGGCAAGAGTTCTTGATGACCTGAATATGTCCACAGAGTAGGAAATTGGTCAGGATTCCAAATGATCAGTTGTATTTTTACGTCGTGAAAAGGGTAGTTGGACTGCTTCATGAAGTGGGGTGGGGGCGGGGAAGGGGGTGGGGGTGGGGAGAAGCTTGTTTATGTACAAATAATTCTGAACTATAAAATTAAATTAATTGCTTTGTATTAAACCCATAGATCCTACATAGTTACATTTAGAAGTTTTATTTTAATGCACTTGTTTACTTGGGATCTTTGGGCACTCACTTAAGGTTTGGTTTTAGAATTTTCTTGATGGGTCAATCCTACTTATTATTATCAAGACTATATAAATACGAAAAAGTCTAATTGTCTGATGGTTCATCTGATCTAGAAAGTTCATTTCAAATGACAAAAATAATTAACAGTAGCCATAATACTTCTAGAAGCTTGTTCATTTAAGTCAAAATTGGAAACTAACAGCCTTGTAAGATAGATTCTCAGTATCCAATCCTCCATGTTCATAAATGATGCCAGATATCCCAACTGTTGGACCGACCTCCCTGACCCATAATTTTGGCTCGACCAGACACCGAGTATTATTATCTTTGTATCAAAATCTCTATTGTCTACTTTCAGATATATATATATATATATATATATATATATATATATAGAGAGAGAGAGAGAGAGAGAGAGAGAGAGAGAGAAATTGAACACCATATATGAACAATTGATGACAATAAAATTGAGGATTTTTGCCTGTCCATTTTGGTCTGCTATTCTTTAAGATATACTACTACTTTCTTTTTTTCTTGCTCTCTAAAGAAAAAAAAGTTTCAAATCTAAGCTTTCCATCTTATCCAATCTGGTATCTACATAGATAGGGTTACCCCTTTGATATCAAACTAAATCGAAAATTTATCGGACAAGACGGATGGTCTTTCAATTTCACCATTTTTGTGTCTGATTAGACTGAATAATCCTTCCTGAAATGGCGGCCGCAAGCGCTGCTTTAAAGCTAGGATCTTTGGTCAAGGAAGTAGCCATTTGATCTACCAGAAACTGTTGAAATTCGGGGGAATCAACTCTTCTGCTAGATAATACCTTATTAGCTTCATCCGCAACACTAGGCAACTTGGATGGGTTTTTGGTTAAGTCAAGAGTAATAGTTGGTCCAGTCAAACCGTGTGAGGCCGAGCAAGGGACCGAACCAATTGGTGTAGTCACACAACGGTTTGAACCACCTGAACTAGCCTGGTCAGGTCTTGATGGGTGTGGATGATTGTGTTCACCTTCATACGTTGCAACCAACACCGATTGATCTTCAACACTTCTTTGAACCTAAATATTCAAAATCAAATTCAAATTAGGGTTTCAAATCAATTTTTCTAGACTTTGAAATAAGGTAGTTGAGTAACAACACTAGGAACGATACAGGGCTAGATTTATTTCTACGCTGCAACAGTTAGTGTGGATTGGGGTCACATCTACCTCTTTCAGATATGGAGGACAGAGATTGTATGGACACCAAGAGGCATACTTGTTTGACCCGCTTAATCTCAGTTGTCCAATTCCAAATGAGGTTGACATAACCTCAATCCTCACAAACAAACAACTGCAGCGTAGGAGTTAATCTGTTACTGCAGTACGCAGAAGTTCCAAATCCATGAATATTAGGTCTATATGTTTTAGTTACCTTCTTTTTAACAGGGCAGCTTGGAGCAAAAGAGCACTTGAAGTAAGCTCTAGGGGAAGGATTATCCCTAGTGACTTTTTGACCATATTTCCTCCATTGATATCCATCCTTAACCACCTATTAACAACATAATTTAAGAAAAAACATTTAGAATCGATCCATACAACATTTTCTAATAGCGATTTAGTTAAGATTAGTTTAAGGAAACTTACGAGTCCAGTATCGGATGCTTCAGTTCTAACATAGACCCGAGAAACCTTTGACCTGATGTGTTCTTCTTCCCTAGGTTTCTTGGAAGAAGAATCTTCATCACTTGAACTACTCTCTGATATTCCAGCTCTATCCACAACTGTCCCAGGACTGCTGTTGTTATTGTTTGTTGTGTTGTTGCTTTCCGCCTTCCTTTTTCTTGACGCGTTATTATTATTATTGTTTTTGTTATTGTTATTGTTATCTGATCCAGGATTCTTACTCATATAATCAGCCAAATGGCTTTGCAAAGCATTGTAATTCTCACACATGACCGTTAACATTTCTGTTAACTTTTTGTTCTCTGCACTCACTCTATTCAACTCCTCTACAATTGCCTCTGCCTGCAATTTCCACAAACAACGCGTTTAGGGGTGGTTTTATTTTTTTTTTTTTCAAGTTATTTCGAGAAAATTCAAAAATTGAAAAGACTAAATGAATTATACCTCATCTTTGACAGGTTGCATCTTCATTCCAAACTCAAAGAAATTGCTTCTGACCTCTTGTTTCTGTAAGTCATAAATTAAGCCAACAATTCTATAAGCATTTACAAAATCTTCAGCCAAATGTATATACAACAACAATAACAACCCTCAGTTCCAAAATGACTTGGGATCGGCTACGAAACGTTCTATCAAATCAAAATTTCAAGAAATATATGTGCAGAAAATAAACCTTGACATACCGCGGGTTCCATTTTGAGAAAGTGGAGAGGATTGGAGTTGAGATCCAATGAAGTATCAACCAAGCTTGTGTAATCCATGAAATGATAAGATTTGTGATTTTTTTGCAAAATATAGAAATCCCACAAAGATTTATCCAAGAAAGAGTGCTCAGATCTAAGTTTGCCTATTCAACTGAAGAATTCAATCAAGATTGAGTTGAATATATATAGCAAGTTGGAGACTTGTGGGGGAGGAAGAAGAGAGGAAGGAAAGGTCAAGAGGAGAGAGAAAATATTTACTTTAATACTATTATTAGGTATGACTAAGAAGTTGAAAACTTGTCACAATTCTCAACCTCTTTCATTGGATTTTTTAATTATTTTTTTTTGGATTATTTTTTCACTATTTCATTATTAAAATGAATATCTATAGTATAAATCACATAAGTGGGTGAATAGTATTATGAACAGTATCAAATGTCAGATTTTTCATTTTGTCCTCACTAAGCTGTCTCTTTTCCATTTTGTCCTTTAAATTTTTTTTTGTTTTAAATTTAAAAAAAAAAAAAAAAAAACGTGTTCCTCGGACACGCTTACTAGTCTATTTATAACCAACAAAAAACAAATTGAATCATTTTTTTAATTTTTTTTTCAAAATGTATATCAAACAAAAAACGAATATTTTTAGTCAATTTTTTTTTTCCTATTTAATCGTACTCTCAATGGTTAAGTAGATTTTAAAAATTCACGGTAATTTTTTTACTCCCCTGATCCAAAATATCCGTCAATTTCGGACTAGGTTTTGATTCAAAATGATTGTCACATTTAGTTAACACAAAATCTAGGGAGAAACGCGTTTCTCCATAAGTTATGGAGAAACGGGTCCCGACATGTCGCGCGACAATGAGCTAGATAGCCAGAAACCTATGAAAGTGATATCCAGAAACCTTCAAATGAATATCCGTAAACCTTCAAAATGTTTACGGATATACATTTGAAGGTTTCGGATATCCAAACCTTCAATAAAGAATTTCCTCGGATATGCCTCTAACACATTTCCTGGATATGCACCTAACAGCTTTACGGATATGCACCTAATGCTTCTCGGATATACATTTCACATCCTTTTCGGCTATCAAATACAAAGCTTCTGATATCAACGCAAAGCTTCGGCTTATCAAATGCAAAGCTTCCGGATATTCAAGCTTTTGGTCTTTTTTTTTTTTTTTTGGTTATCAAATGTAAAGCTTCTGGCTATGAAAAACACGTTTCTCCATAGTTATGGAGAAACGCGTTTCTCAGCAGACGCACTCTTTAGTTAATAGTTTTCAAGTTTATCTTTTGCCCATATATTTGAAATTTGCTATAATTTAATAATTGTTTAATTGTGAAAGGTAATATACGTGAGCACGAGAAAATTAATAATTATATATTTTTTTTGTCATATAATAAATGTCACACTTTTTTATATAATATTACAAAATAATTTCGACTAATAATTTTAGGTTAATTTAATTATCAAAAAATATATACTTGTTATTGGTAATTCATTAGTTATATTATCAATGAGAATTTTAAATTTTAATTAGGATTATTAAATTATTGATCAAAATTTTCTCGTACTAACATATAAAAAGTGCGGTATTTATATGAAACAAAGAAAGTATTTAATATTTTCCTAAAAAAATTAAAGGACAGTAATAATTTTTTTTTATAAAAATATTAACGCAATAAATATTTTGACCAATTTTAATTATTAAAAATTTTGGTATAAGAGAGAGAAAATGGAGATGTGGATATTATAAAATGGTGGGCAATTGAATTGGGTAAGTGGTACAAGAAAATGAAGTTGTCGGTTAAGTCAAAAATTTCTCTCTCTTAGTCAAAGTCAAGCCCACCTTTGGAATTGGAAATGAAAGGGATTAAGTAGATATTATAATATAGAAAAATATAGCTATACTTTTAGATTACAAGTCTTCTATGTCGACCCGATCTTCATTTCTTTCTCTCTCTTTCTTATCAATTATATTTGACCATATTTACTTAATCTAATTGGATATTAAGTACTAATAAGGGAAAATTATAGTAATATTTTATTTACACTATTTACTCTTATCAATCATAATGATTTTGGCAAATAAACAACCACTTTTTAAAAAAATAAAAATTACACTAGTTACTCTATCATTCAACTTTCCAAAATATCAATTTAAGGAAAAAGAGAGAAAGGGGAGAGGATAAGAGTCAACTAAAAAAACAAGAGAGGCAATGGAGTTATTTTGTCCAAAAATAAATGATCAATTTAAAAAAAAAAAACTGTCCCAAAATAAGTGATATTTTTGCAAAAAACTTTATCCCTAAATATATACTCCCTCCGTCCCAATAAAAGCTTCACTAATTACCCAAAAGGGTGTCCCGTTAGAAGCTTCACCTTTTCTTTTTTGGCAAAAAATCTTTGCTATTTTCTCCACTCATTCTCTCTCCTACATTATTTTAATACTCACAACACCATTATAATTTACTATTCCCTCCACTAATTCTCTCTCCTATTTTCAAATTACACTCACAATATTTTTTTTTCCCTCCCATTTTCATAATTTGCGTGCCCACCCAAAAGGGTGAAGCACTTATTGGGACGGAGGGAGTATTTTTTTTCATTTTTTTTCCACCATTCATTAAATTCTTACAAAATTAAGAGTTTAAAAAGTAAATAACAAATACAGTAGTATTTTCATACAGTTATTAAAATTTATAAAAAAATAAATTTCTTAAATTTTTCCAAATTCAAAAGCGATCATTCATTTGAGACGTATGAAATAAGGTTACCGTAAAATGAAATAGATTATTAAAATATTTGTATAGTTAAATAAAGTTATCATTAATGAACGTACCAAATAATAAATACTCCCTTTGTTTCAGGAAATTCGTCACTTTTTATCCAAAATGGCGTTTCATTTGAAGCGTCATCTTTCCTAAAATGGAAATGTTTTATTAATATTCTATTATCCCACTAACTATTCCCTTCACTCATTCTCTCTCCTAAAACACTATTACACTCGCAACACTTTTTAAATTTACTATTTCCTCCACTAATTCTCTCTCCTCTTTTCAAATTACACTCACAACATTTTTTCTTTCCATTTTTTTCCTTAATTTGCAAGCCGAGCCTAAAATGGTGACATTTTTCTTGGGAAGGAGGGAGTATCACTTTGTACCAATGTAGTAATTTTTTTATTTTTTCTAAAAAATACTAAATATTTATATAAATAAAGTGAGATGGTGTACTAGAGATTTAAATGATTCGATTTATGAAAGAGTCGAACCATTAATTATCGGTTTAAGAAAATTTCAAATTGAATCGAACAATGAAAAAATTCAAATCGAAACAAATCAAATCGCTATTGTTTGGTTCAAACCGCGTTTCAATTATATGGTTCAAACCGTGGTTCATATCGCGATACAGACAGTGATTTATATCATGATTTATACTACGACTCAAACCACGATTCAAATCGCTACTAATTACCAGATTTGTTTAAATTTTTCGTAATCACGAAGGAATAGCGAAAGATACTGGTGTTTAAGAGGAAAGTCGGAGGAAGAGAGAGGCCGAATGAAGAAAAATACTTTACAATGTCGATTTAATTTAGTTTTTTTTATTGATCCAACAGTAAATATTAATAAATATACGAAAACATTGAGTAAGATACAAAATGGGGGTTAGAAATAGTTTATTTAATGTAGTTTGGTCTGGCGGTTTGTTCTCACGGTTCGGTTTGTTGGTTCGATCTCACGGTCTCAAACTGTGAATTGATTTGGTTCGGCCTGGGATGGTCAGACCACAAAACAAATCGAATAATGTGTTTTGTCAATATTTGAAACCAAACCGAATTTTTCATACTTGAAAACCAAATCAATTCTCATGATTTACTTCAATTCAATCTCAAAACGCGATTTAAATCGAACACTAACTAGCACTGACACCCCATATACTTTACTCCCTCCGTTCCAGTAGTAAGTTCACAGTTACTGTTTGCGCGCAAATTAAGGAAAAAATAAGTGGAGAAAATGTTGTGAGTATGAAAAATGAGGTTGGAGAGATAAAGTGTGGTAGAAAATAGTGATTTGATTGGTGTTGTGAGTATAAAAGTAAAGTAGGAGAGAAAATTAGTGGGTGGAATAGTAAAGATTCTTTGCCATTTTAGAGAGTGTGAAGTTTGTAATGGGACGCCCAATAAAAAAAATGTGCAGGTTGTAGCTAAACGGAGGGAGTATACTAAGTACTAGTTAATGACTTAGGCTCCGTTTGGTTCGTGGTAAAGTGAGGGAATGGAATGGTCAATTTCGTTTGACCAATTTCTTAGGCATGTTTGGTTCAAGTTTTTCAAGTTTTTTCATTTCATCGGAATTGATGGAAGGAATTGGGCATTCCTTCCATAAAGGGAAGAAATGATGAATTCCTTAGGGAATGAAATTGTAAAAAAAAAATTATGGCCAAAATACCCCCAAACCCAAATCACCCCTACCCCTGCCTATCCCACCCCCTGCCTACCACTCACCCACCACCCAAAAAAAAAAAATTACTCACTTTTTTGTAACTATCCCTCCCCCCCAAAAAAAAAAAAAAAATTAATTATTTTTTGTAACTATCCCACCCACCCCCTGCCTATCCCACCCACCCACCCAAAAAAAAAATTTAATCATTTTTTTTGTAACTACCCCACTCACCCAGCCCTGCCCTATCCCTCACCCCCACCCCCCTCCAAATTTTTTTTTTTTACTTATTTTGCATGCCCCTGCCTACCTCACCCCCACTCCCCTCAAAAAAAAAAATTTTTTTATTCATTTTGCATACCCCCGCCTATCCCACCCACCCACTCTCGCCTCTACCCCCACCCCACCCCCACCCCCTTCCATAAAAATTTTTTTACTCATTTTGCATACCCCTGCCTATCCCACCCATCCACACTGCCCTACCCCCACCCCAAAAAAAATAATTTTTTAACTCATTTTCATACCCCTGTCTACCCCACCCACCCATCCACCCTACCCCCATCCCCACCCCAATTTTTTTTTTAAACTCATTTTTCATACCCCGCCTACCCCACCCCACTCCTCTCAAAAAAAAAAAAAAAAAAATTTACTCATTAATTTTTTTTAAAAAGGGTAAATTGAATATTTTATATGCTTTCATTCCATTCTTATAATTTGTATTTTCAAACCAAACATGATTTGTCAAGGAATTGAATGACAATTTCATTATATTTTGTGCCAACCAAACGAAGGGATTTGACCAATTTTTTTTCATTTCAATTTCTTTAGAAATTCAATTCCATTGATCATTTCATTCCTTCACTTTTTTTACATCGAATCAATGACCCCTTAATGAGCTTCTCCGCTTTGCATTTAAAAGTAATTTTAAAAAAGTGGTATTGGGCCTTGCTTGTTTGGTAGTGTCGGCAATTCAAAGCGTTTTCCACGTTAGTTTAGTATTTTTTTATATCCCCGCTCCTACGCGCTTCCTTTCTGTTCCCCCCATTTCTCTATTCAGGAGGACGGTTAAGTATTAAAGTTCAAGTGATATTCAATTTTTTTTTTTTTTTTTTTTTTATACTTACTCCTATATGAGATCAGAGGTTCAAACTTTATTAAATGAAATTTTTAGCACTTTCAAAATGTATGGTATGGTAGGAATTTGGGACTGATATATTTGGATTGCTTAATAGTTCAGGTAATTTTGTTTTGTAAATTTGGTGGTTCTGTTGAACGGATTTTTTTTTTAAAAAAAAGGGATACTAATATACTGTTCAATTGCACATATACAAAATGTATTAAATATACTATCTCCGTCCCAATTTAACGTTCATAGTTTGATTTGGCACGGGAATTAAGAAAAATAAAATGTAGTGAGTATTAAAAGTAAATTTAAGAGTGAGAAAGTGAGTAGGGAGTTTTTGTTGTGATAATGACAAATGGGTTGTATTGTCGATTTTAGTTAATAAAGAAACTAAGAACATTAAACTTGAGACATATCAAAAAGAAAAGTAAAAACCTTAAATAAATGGGAACGGAACGGAGGAAGTACCTTACACCGTACCATAATCAATGAGGGATAGGGTCTTGAAACAAAAGATAAAATTACATGAATACTTCATTTAATTAAAATACTTAATTATATCTAAAACAACACGAGCTAAATAAATCATATAATAAGATTTTCTAGGGAGTAAATAAGAAAGTGTATTTAAATTGAATCTAAATATATGAAATGTGTTAAAAACGTGTCAATATTGATGGCTTAGTGGATCACTCCACTCCTATCCTAATAGGTAGTCTACAACTACCGCATTTTAAATCAGCTGGAATAAAATTACAAACAGTTTTTCATCCTAATATACTATCCTAATATGTGTCATCTTTGAGGTATTTAGGTTACTCTGTAATTTCTTATCCTTATGACTGAAGCCAGACCTAGCAATATTGCTGGTACAAGGTGTTTTGGTGAAAAAACAATGGATCAAAATTAATATCAAATTGTAAGTTAAAGAAGGCACAATGGAGCAAAATCGGTGTAAATATAGAACAAAGTTGACACGGCAATGTAACGAGGAAAGTCCTTGAGATGAAGATCTCACCGACACAAAACCTCGGGAGGTGTTAATGAGCACCTACCTTCTCGAACTATATTATTGCTTACGGGATTACAAGAGATGGTGGAGCTATGGTGGATTACAAAAGTATGCGTGAATAGTGTGTGGTGTGTTCCAATCCATAGTCCTTTAAATAAAGAAAAAATGATTTCAAGATAACAAAATTAACAAACTATCCTTGAATCTCGGGATGTCTATCTTCAATCTTTGACCTGGTCTCTTAGCCGTTTGAGGAGAGTCTATGAAAGGCATATTTCCACGTCCTTATTGTTCTCCATGTATAATAGATACAGTTATTATTAATAAATAATTAACAATTAAAGTATTTTTACCTCAACTGCAGGGACGAAGATGATGACATGCTGAACATTCTCAAGACATCGCAATCCTGAGATTTTACCCACGACAATTGTCCCCAAACTTGTCTTTTTATGAAGATTAAAAGATAAGTTTCTACATACTTCTAGTACCTGACGGTTAATTTATTTTGATAAGACGTGGGGGAGTGGTAGAGTTCTAGCCCATTGAATGTGCGTATTTTTCGAGGATAGGGGGAAGTTAGGGTTTTAACTTAGCCCTTCCTTATTTCTTTATCCCATTTTTTTACGCCTTTTTCATCTTCTACCTTGCTCTACGGTGGTTAAAGCTTTCTGAGGTAATTTCTCTCTTTCCTTTCTCTTTTCCAACTTTCAACATGGTTAAATTCAAGTCAAAAGGAGACATTGCGCCAAAAAATCCCTTGAGCCCAAGCAAGGATAGAAATTTCGCTTGTGAAGGCTTAATAGTTAAACCTGATGAGGAAGTGTGTGTCTTTAATAATGTCCAAATCGAGTCTCTCAAGGATCGTAAATGCTTTTCTGATTCTGCTATCTTTCGGTCTTTTGATTTTTTGTCAAAGCGGATTTCGTTTCTCCCAACTGGATTTGCTTTTATGAATATCCCTTTGCCTTTGGTTTTTCTTTCCCCTTTTCACTGTTGGTGGCTGAATTTTTTCAAAAAACAAAACTATCTTTTGTACAAGCCATGCCTATGATTTGGAGAATTTTCGCTTGCATCTTAAGGGTAAACCGAGAATTTGGGCTAGACATAGGGTTGAGTGAGGTAGCGTCAGTTTATGAACTTCAAACTTTTGGCTCGACACGATACCTCATGAAAACAAGGTCTGGGAAGAAACCCTTATTTGCCAAGATGACAGTCAATGATAGAGGTTGGAAATCAAGGTATTTTTTCGTTGAAAAGAATTATTTGAAAGAGGGTGACATTTTATCAACAAGGTGGAATAGGGAAGGTATCTTCTCTTAAATTTCGAGTTTTCCTTTTTTCCATCTTTAACTGAGTTGTAATTTCTTCTTTTTGTCTTTGCAGCTATCGATTGGGCAAAGCTTTTTCCTCTCTCTGTTGATACTAAGGAAAAGGTGAAGAAACTGCTGGAGCTTACTGAAGAAGAAATATCGTTCAAACCTTTGGAAGTAGGAGTGATTTCAGAAGATTTTGAGGTGCCACCATCTGCAGAGATGTCGACAGGTAATGATTTCTTTTATATTTCCAAGATTTTACGGAAGTTCGATTGACCCCAAGTCTATAACTCCAATTCTCTGTTGACAGTGTCCAAATCAACTGCTGCGTTCTCCCTCTAAGACCTGCAAGATTTTGTGGGACAATCCCAAACGGGCCAACAACCAATGGTGCCGAAGAAAGAGATGGAAGCACCTTCAGTTGGGGCGAGATTGAAGAAGAGAAAGAGCGGTCCGAAAGAGGTTGTCAATGTTGGTGCTTACGAGGAAATGGGTCTGGCGGACATTAAGAAGGAAATTATAACCATGGCATCAGTGGTGAGTTTTGGTTTTTTTAAAAATAGGGTCTTTGGGAATTTTGAACTTATTTCCTTATATTGACTACCAATTTGCTCTTACAGGTTTTGACGCGGGAGAGACTAAGATGAATAGTCTAAAGGAGAGAAATAGGAAGTTGATTCGGGAGATGCTGCAGACGAAGAAGCAGAACAAAGAAGAGAAAGAAAGACTGACCAAGAGGGTGGAGGAATTGATGAATGAAGTTGAAAGTTTGCTGAAGGGGATGTCATCCATCCAAGATACTCAACTGCAAGATCTTGAGGACCTGAGGAAAAGCTTGATGGCTGCTGCTGCCAAAAGCATGGTGGAAATAAAGATTCAAATGATGGAAGAATTCCAGGATGAAAAGCACGCAGAATGGGACATTGAGCAGCAATGCTCAATCTTGAAGAAGCTGAATGGAGAAGTAGCTGAAGCTGGAGAGGTGTCATCCGGCTTGAAGGATGATGGAGTGCAGGAGGAAGGTACAACATCTGCGGCAGTAGCCATCCCATGAAGATTTTAAAAATGGTTCTTTAGATAAACTTTTGGTTTTATAACGGGCTGCGTCCCGGGAAGTTTGAAAAACAATTTATGCTTTTGAGTTTGTAACGGTCCATAAGGGCCAAAAACAATTTGCTTTTTAAGTGTTGGGTTGGTTCAACACTTTAGGTTTTTTCTAGGGTAAGCAAAGACTTTTTTAGGCTTGGGAATTTTGAAAATATTCTCTGGCAGGGGTAAACTTTTGAAACAGGTTGACATGTTAGATTATTCAGAAATGTTGTCATCTTGCGATGGATGTAAAAATCCTTGCATTTTCTTTGATTGACATGTAGATGTCAAAAACCTTTTGTTCTTAGGTGACATGTATATGTCACAATCAAATTGTAAAAAATCTTAGGGTCAAACACATTGGTTGAGTGGAAATGGGTAATTCGTATATATTAAACATACGGGCCCATCACACACCTCAATCAAGGTTGACATCGTGCGCTCCAGGCGAGTTTTATAAACCTTATTGAGACGAAAGAAAGTAATTTCTTTAAACCTTTGAATGGATTATGTACCTTTAACTGAGGTGAGATGGTCAGTCTCAAGCGGTTGTCTTCATGAAATGTTTGAGATAATGACCACTTGCAAAACAATAACAAAGTAAGAGTATTCGACATCTAATCTGATGTCACTTTTATTTGATAAAAGGAAATAGAAAAAGTACTAGACTTTCGTAAAAATATTTACTTATTTGAAGGAAAAAAAGTAAGAAAATAATTTGTTTCAATAAAAAATATGGTCATACCTGACTTGTTAGTTTTAAGACGTCACCTTCTTGGAACGATGTTGACATCTCAAGGCCACATGATTTACTTGAATGCTTCATGTTTTCTTGCAAAACAGAAACATATTAGGGTTGGGTATTAGCTTACTCTGATGCTTAAGTCAGTAAATGTTCGAACAATAAACAAAATTGAAAAAACACTTTTATTGAAATAAAACAGTAAAATTCATACCTTAGTTTTATTTGTATTGAAATGTTGTTACTGAAACTTACATAAAGTAGGACTTGAGGTGGATGGCATTTCAGCTCCGGGGAACTCTTGCTCCATCTAAGGTTGATAGCCAATACGAACCCTTTCCTGCCTCAGCATCCACCAAGTATAGTCCTTCCCATTTAGGGGCCAACTTCCCAACATTGAGCTCTCTTGTATTTTGAAATACTTTGCGTAGGACCAGATAACCAACCTGGAACTTCCTCAATCTGACATTCTTGTTGTAGGACTTAGCAATTTTCTGTTGATATGCCACCATCCTGACTTTGGCTAAATCTCTTAACTCGTCAATGGTATCTAAATCATGACTCAGGTTGACGTCGTTCTGCTCAGGTGTCAACAACCCATATCTAGCAGTAGGGACGACGACTTCTGCAGAAATGATGGCTTCTGCACCAAATATTAAGGAATATGAGGTCTGACCTGTTGCATTCTTTGGTGTTGTTCTATCTGCCTCAAGGACAAACGGAAGCTCTTCTGCCCATCTTCCCTTCTTTTGATCTAGTCTCTTCTTTAAGTTATTGATGATAATCTTGTTACTTGATTCTTCCTGTCCATTAGCTTGAGGATGTACCGGTGATGATGTAACCATCTTGACTCCCCATCTAGTGAGAAAGTCTTGCGTCTTCTTGCTGATAAACTGGAAACCGTTATCACATAGTATCTCGAACGGGATGCCAAATCTGCTGAAGATATTCTTTTTAATGAAGGAGATGACTTCTTTGTCACGAACTTGAACATAAGCTTTAGCTTCAACCCACTTCGAGAAATAATCTTTCATTGAAAGCAAGAACACTCTCCCTCCAGGTGCTTTAGGCAATTTGCCTACTATGTCCATTCCCCATCTCATGAACGGCCAAGGGGAGAGAATAGAATGAAGCAACTCTGCAGGTTGGTGCAGGATGTCGCTATGCCTCTGGCAGGAATCACATTTTTTGGTGAAGTCGGCGGCGTCTTGACGCATTGTTGGCCAGTAGTAACCCATTCTCAGAGCTTTTGTGTGCAAGCTTCTGCCCCCAGAATGATTACCACACAATCCTTCATGCAACTCCTTAAGAACTTCTTTAGCTTTGTCAGCTTCTAAACATCTTAGATATGGTCCTGCAAAAGACTTTTTAAATAGCACATTATTTATTAACACATATCTTGAAATTCTTACCCTGAATGCCCTAGCATTCTTTTCTTTGTCGTGGATGGTTCCATCTTGGAGATATTTAATTATTAGAGAAGTCCAAGATGTTCCCATCTGACTATCTGAGATGTCGTCATCTATGCTAAAAAGTTCTAATCTTTCTGCGGCGGGGATGTTGACATGAATGATTGGTATATTTATCTGAGATAAGCTTTTGAAAGCTGACCCAAGATTGGCCAAGGCATCTGCTTGAGAGTTCTCCTCTCGGGGTATTTGTTCAAAGGAAAAGATTTGAAATTTGCTTGCCAAAATTTTCACAATGCCGAAATAAGCTGTCATCTTGGCATTTTTTGCTGCATAGGAACCATTAAAATGATTGACTGACAGCAATGAATCACTATATACCTGAATTGCTTTGACGTTCATATCTAGAGCCACGGTTAGGCCCACGATTAAGGCCTCGTACTCTGCTTCATTATTTGTAGCTTTAAAATCACAACTAATGGCTTGGGGTATGATGTCCCCTTGTGGCGACTTTAGGACAACACCTAGCCCCGTGCCCCTCATGTTTGAGACACCATCTGTATACAGAGTCCACTTGCGCAGGATGTCACCATCTTGGAGCTGTTGGACCTCTAGTTCTACTTCTGGTTGCATGCTTGGACTAAAGTTTGTCACAAAATCCACAAGTGCTTGTGATTTTATTGATGTTCTAGGTTCATACCTGATGTCGTAAGTGCTAAGTTGAACGGAGCACTTGGCCATCCTTCCTGACATTTCTGGCTTTCTCATGACATTTTTATTGGATAGTTAGTGCGAATTAGGGGTGTTCACGGTCCGGATTGGTCCGGAATTTTTCAAAATTTAAAAAAAACAGGATCGGACCAATTATTCGGTTCTGCCTAAATTCAGGACCAGGACCAGACCATTACATTACAGGACCGGTCACATTGGTCCGGTTCCAATGGTTCGGTCCATATCCGGTTCCATCGGTTCCACAAGTTACACTACTATATATTTTTTCTAAAGATAAAACATGCAATCTCGCACGAAAAAACATATTTGCATCGTAGATTAATTACTTCTGTTACAGCTGCGCCGTCAGTAGAGATCGATGGTGGTACCGTGGTTGGACAGCTGAGTCGAAATCAGGGCGCTGCCATGGAAAATCAATTTGATTTCTAGGGTTGAGAATTGAGATGAGAGAAAGACGAGAGAGGGGAAAAGCGTAGAGAGAGAGAGGGATAGAAAATCAAACGGCAGAAATGAAAGAGATATGATAGGGTTAGGGTTTTTGTAAACTTGTAATGTCGCTGAATGGATAAGGTCACAACACTTTTTTTTTTTGGAAATTAGGAATTTGAAATTATGAATATATATATATATATATATATATATATATATATATATATATATATATATATATATATATATATATATATATATATATATATATATATATACACATACATAATCGGTCCGGTCCGGGTTTGGTCCAGGACCATATATTTTTTTTCAAAAATCAGGACCAACCCAAATAATCGGTTCCATATAAATTTGGGACCAGAACCAAACCAATTCTATTGGATTGGTCCGGTTTTCATTAGTCTGGTCCGGTTCTATCGGTCCGGTCCGATCCATCGGTTTTTTTGTTCAGCCTTAGTGCGAATACAAATAATATGAGTTTCAAAGTAATGTCTTAATTTGACTGAAGTAGTAATTAAAGCTAAAATTAATTTCTCAAGGTGTGAATACCTGGTTTTCGCATCAAGGAGTGTTTTACTTACATAATAAATTGGCTGCTGGACGCCATCTTGTTCTCGAACCAAGACGGCACTGACTGCAGTTTCAGAGATGGCTAAGTAAGTATACAACGGCTCACCTTCTTGAGGCTTTGAGAGTAGAGGAGGTGTTGACAGGTACATCTTTAAATCTTGGAAGGCCTGCTCGTGCTGCTCTGTCCACTCAAATCTACAATTTTTCTTTAGGATGTCGTAGAATGACTTGCATCTGTCTGAGGATTTTGAGATGAACTGATTCAAGGCTGCCACTTTCCCTGTCAATCTTTGGACATCTTTGATGGACTTAGGCAACGTCAGGTTATTGATAGCTCTTATTTGCTCCGGACTTGCTTCTATTCCTCTTTGCGTCACCATGTAGCCCAAGAATTTGCCGGACTTCATGCCAAAGTTGCACTTCGCCGGATTTAACTTCATGTTGAATTTGTCCAAGATATCAAAGGCCTGGGCAAGATCTCGTACATGATTTTTAGCTTTCTTTGATTTTATCACCATATCATCGATGTACACTTCCATGGTGTCCCTAATTTTCTCTTTGAACATCATATTGACTAGACTCTGGTACGTTGCACCTACATTTCTTAGTCCAAAAGGCATTGCAATATAACAATAAATACCTGTAGGAGTAATGAAGGCGGTGTCTTCTTGGTCAGATGGCTCCATCTGGATCTGCTGAAATCCTGAAGATGCGTCCATGAAGGTCAAGACCTCATGCCCAGAACTGGCATCGACCAAGGTGTCAATGTGTGGCAAGGGGAAAGGATCCTTGGGACAGGCTTTGTTCAGGTCCATAAAATCAACACAAACTCTCTATTTGCCATTCTTCTTCTCTATCACCACTACATTCGCTAACCATCTTGGGTATTCGACCTCTCTGATCATCTTGGCTTTGAGCAGTCTGTCTACTTCTTCCTGAATGATTAGATTCCTTTCTTGCGTGAATTTCTGTCTCTTCTGGTGAATTGGTTTGAAGGATGGGTCAATGTTGAGTTTATGGGTGATGACATCTTTGCTTATACCTGTCATGTCTTCATGCTTCCAGGCGAAGCTCTTAAATCTGCTTTTCAAAAGTTTGACGAGATCCTCTTCGATCTCTGCTGGAACGTCTTGACCGATTAGC
The DNA here is from genome assembly GCA_022495995.1 of Adenophora triphylla var. japonica. NCBI lineage: Eukaryota > Viridiplantae > Streptophyta > Magnoliopsida > Asterales > Campanulaceae > Adenophora > Adenophora triphylla. The sequence continues at coordinate 302,396 of JAFEMH010001783.1, read as the reverse complement.
ACCTTGAGATCTGGGTTAGAGGGGTCTAAGGATATTTCTTTTACATCATGCTCCTTCGCTTCCAGAACCTCATGGGCCTTTTTCTGTAATTGCTATGCCTGCTTTGGAGATGTCGACGCCTTCATGGATGTCATATAGCATTCCTTAGCTGATTGCTGATTACTGTAAACCTTGACAACTCCCCAGGGTGTCGACATCTTCACGCACTGATGATAGGTGGATGGCACTACTTTCATTCCATGGATCCAGGGTCTGCCCAAGATTGCATTGTAACACGTAGCACTATCAATCACGCAAAATCTCTCCATGGAGTTGATGCTTTCAACATAAACTGGAAGCGTGATCTCTCCCACTGTACTTTTGGTTTCCCCACTGAAACCCACAAGAACTGATGTTCTCTTAACGATACTTTCTTCAGGGATCTTCATTTCTTTCAGAGCTTCCGGCATAATGAGGTTCACTGAACTGCCTCCATCTACCAGAATACGTCTGACTCTACAATTAGCGATCTGGAGTGCGATTACCAAGGCAACATGGTGGGGATCCATAACATTATCTCTGTCACTTTCTTCGAAGGCGATGACATCTTGGGATGTGAGCTGCGACATCTTTGAAAGTCTTTCGGGCTTCTCATCTTTTGCTTGCTTGGCAAATCTCTTAGCTGCAGAATAAGAAGTGCCACATATATCAGAACCACCACTAATAACATTAACTACCTTAGTTACCGGTGGAGGAGATGGCGGTCTAGCTGGAACGGGTTCTTTGCTCTCCATCTTGTTCTTCCGATTGCCAAGGAGCTCTTTAAGATGTCCCTTTGATAGCAGGTAACTAATCTCCTTCCTCAAGGCGATGCAATCTTCGGTAAGATGTCCAAAATCCTCGTGGTAGGCACACCACATTGATTTATCTTTCCACCCAGACAGATTATCATTCTTCCTAGGCCACCTCGCTTTATCTCCAAGGTTGTTCATTGCACAAAGGATACCTGAAACATCAACAGAGAAACAATAGTCAGTAATCTTTGGGGATTCAAAATCATCATAATCTCCTTCATCTTCCACAGAATTAATCTTGATGTAGTCATTTCTGTAATAAGGTCTGGATCTGTTCTGCCTTTGGTGAGATGACTCTATCTTTCTATCAGGGTTGTCATACGTCGAGGCCTTGTCAAAATGCTTGGACTGCTGCACCTTATCTTCTTCTAGCCTGATGAATCTCAATGCTCGGTTCCGGATATCCTCCATTCTCTTGCATGGGTTCATCACCAAATCTTCGTAATACGGAGAATCTTTCTTCAAGCCCATTTTGAAGGCTTCAGTAGTTGTCGCCATGTTTAGGTTGGGGATTTCTAGGACCTCTTTGTAGAATCTGTTAACATAGTCCTTCAATGCTTCTGCGGGCTGCTGGGTGATGCGGTAAAGATCACTAGTGAGCTTCTCGAACTATCGGCTGCAAGAGAACTGGTGTTGAACAAGTTGACTAGTTGAGCGAACGACCCAATGGAACCAGGCGGTTGACGAATTAGCCACTTCAACGCTGGTCCTACCAACGTTGAACCAAACCCTCGACACAGACCGGCCTCACGAACTGAAGTGGGATGCGAACAATCTCCATTTTCTCTTGATAATGGGCGACATGCACCTCAGGATCTGAGCTTTCGTCATATAACTTCATGGCTGGCACGCTAAATCATTTGGGGATGTTGACATGCGCAATTGCTGGTGTAAAGCGAGACCGATTTTAACATGTTGGGGAGACTCCGCCGAATAAGGCGAGGCGCCTTTGACACATTCATGATCATGTCTCTTAACTCATGAAGCTGACTCATAATGTACGTACCTGCAAAAGGGTTAGTAGTATGTGCAATATTATCTAAAGTAAAATTGGTATTGAGATTAACAAAAGGATTAGTGTTATCTGCGGCGGATGTCATGATGGTGCTGTTGGTGAAGATTGGTCCTTCTGGAGAAGTCATCTCGAAGGTGCTGGATGCGAATGGTGTCGACATCGCCACAGAAGTCATCAGCAACGGAGAAGATGTCAGGATTGGTGATGATGACATCCTTCCAGTTGAGGCCATCGGATGGAATTCACTGAAGGTCTGAGAGCTGTCCCCAATGTTGAAATCAAGGACTCTAGGACGTATAGGGGAGGCAACATCCAATCTTTTAGTAAGCAACTCTTGCTCCCTTTGCACCTTTATCAAAGTTTCAGTTATCAAGGAAGTATTATTCTGTTGGCGATCCAGCTGATTCTTCATCTAAATGAGCATACTCTTGATCTTGGAATCAATTGTTGGGGGCGTCTTCTTCTTGCCTGCTCCCACGGCAATGACTCATGGCCTCCGGTTGTTGACTTGCCACTGCTGAGGCCCCTGGTGGGGAAATCACGCTGCTAGAGATAGCAATGGTTTTGCTGGCGGCGGCGGTCATAGGTTGGGTAGACATGATGGATATGTGAGGATTTAAAACCGATTAAAAAACCAATGGCCCCCCGGTGGGCGCCAAATTGTTTTGGTGAAAAAATAATGGATCAAAATCAAGATCAAATTGTAAGTTAAGGAAGGCACAATGGAGTAAAATCGGTGTAAATATAGAACAAAGTTGACACGGCAATGTAACGAGGAAAGTCCTTGAGATGAAAATCTCGCCGACACAAAACATCGGGAGGTGTTAATGAGCACCTACCTTCTCGAACTATAGTATTGCTTACGGGATTACAAGAGATGGTGGAGCTATGATGGATTACAAGAGTATGCATGAACAGTGTGTGGTGTGTTCCAATCCATAGTCCTTTAAATAAAGAAAAAAACGATTTCAAGATAACAAAAATAACAAACTATCCTTGAATCTCGGGATGTCTATATTCAATCTTTGACCTGGTCTCTTAGCCGTTTGAGGATAGTCTATGAAAGACATATTCCCACGTTCTTATTTTTCTCCCTGTATAATAGATACAATTATTATTATTAAATAATTAACAATTAAAGTATTTTTACCTCAACTGCAGGGATGAAGATGATGACATGCTGAACATTCTCAAGACGTCGCAACCCTGAGATTTTACCCACGACATAACACAAACACAATGAGGTTCACTGAACTGCCTCCATCTACCAGAATACGTCTGACTCTGCAATTAGCGATCTGGAGTGTGATTACCAAGGCATCATGGTGGGGATCCATAACATTATCTCTGTCACTTTATTCGAAGGAGATGACATCTTGGGATGTGAGCTGCGACATCTTTGAAAGTCTTTCGGGCTTCTCATCTTTTGCTTGCTTGGCAAATCTCTTGGCTGCAGAATAAGAAGTGCCACAGATATCAGAACCACCACTGATAACATTAACTACCTTAGTTACCGGTGGAGAAGATGGCGGTCTAGCTGGAACGGGTTCTTTGCTCTCCATCTTGTTCTTTCGATTGCCAAGGAGCTCTTTAAGATGTCCCTTTGATAGCAGGTAACTAATCTCCTTCCTCAAGGCAATGCAATCTTCGGTAAGATGTCCAAAATCCTCGTGGTAGGCACACCACATTGATTTATCTTTCCACCCAGACAGATTATCATTCTTCCTAGGCTACCTCGCTTTATCTCCAAGGTTGTTCATTGCACAAAGGATACCTGAAACATCAACAGAGAAACAATAGTCAGTAATCTTTGGGGATTCAAAATCATTATAATCTCCTTCATCTTCCACATAATTAATCTTGATGTAATCATTTCTGTAATAAGGTCTGGATCTGTTCTGCCTTTGGTGAGATGACTCTATCTTTCTATCAGGGTTGTCATACGTCGAGGCCTTGTCAAAATGCTTGGACTGCTGCACCTTATCTTCTTCTAGCCTGATGAATCTCAATGCTCGATTCCAGATATCCTCCATTCTCTTGCATGGGTTCATCACCAAATCTTCGTAATACGGAGAATCTTTCTTCAAGCCCATTTTGAAGGCTTCAGTAGTTGTCGCCATGTCTAGGTTGGGGATTTCTAGGACCTCTTTGTTGAATCTGTTAACATAGTCCTTCAATGCTTCTACGGGCTGCTGGGTGATGCGGTAAAGATCACTAGTGAGCTTCTCGAACTATCGGCTGCAAGAGAACTGGTTGTTGAACAAGTTGACTAGTTGAGCGAACGACCCAATGGAACCAGGCGGTTGACGGATTAGCCACTTCAACGCTGGTCCTACCAACGTCGAACCAAACCCTCGACACAGACCGGCCTCACGGAACTGAAGCGGGATGCGAACAATCTCCATTTTCTCTTGTTAATGGGCGACATGCACCTCAGGATCTGAGCTTCCGTCATATAACTTCATGGCTGGCACGCTAAATCATTTGGGGATGTTGACATGCGCAATTGCTAGTGTAAAGCGAGACCGATTTTAACATGTTGGGGAGACCTGCTGAATAGGCGGGGTGACGCCTGACACATTCATGATCATGTCTCTTAGCTCATGAAGCTGACTCACAATGTACGTACCTGCAAAAGGGTTAGTAGTATGTGCAATATTATCTAAAGTAAAATTGGCATTGAGATTAACAAAGGGATTAGTGTTATCTGCGGTGGATGTCATGATGGTGCTGTTGGTGAAGATTGGTCCTTCTGGAGAAGTCATCTCGAAGGTACTGGATGCGAATGGTGTCGACATCGCCACAGAAGTCATCAGCAACGGAGAAGATGTCAGGATTGGTGATGATGACATCCTTCCAGTTGAGGCCATCAGATGGAATTCACTGAAGGTCTGAGAGCTGTCACCAATGTTGAAATCGAGGACTCTAGGACGTATATGGGAGGCAACATCCACTCTTTTAGTAAGCAACTCTTGCTCCCTTTGCACCTTTATCAAAGTTTCAGTTATCAAGGAAGTATTATTCTGTTGGCGATCCAGCTGATTCTTCATCTAAATGAGCATACTCTTGATATTGGAATCAATTGTCGGGGGCGTCTGCTTCTTGCCAGCTCCCACGGCAATGACTCATGGCCTCCAGTTGTTGACTTGCCACTGCTGAGGCCCCTGGTGGGGAAATCACGCTGCTAGGGATATCAATGGTTTTGCTGGCGGCGGAGGTCATAGGTTGGGTAGACATGATGGGTATGTGAGGATTTAAAACCGATTAAAAAACCAATGGCCCCCCGGTGGGCGCCAAATTATTTTGGTGAAAAAATAATTGATCAAAATCAAGATCAAATTGTAAGTTAAGGAAGGCACAATGGAGTAAAATCGGTGGATTACAAAAGTATGCGTGAACAGTGTGTGGTGTGTTCCAATCCATAGTCCTTTAAATAAAGAAAAAAACGATTTCAAGATAACAAAAATAACAAACCATCCTTGAATCTCGGGATGTCTATATTCAATCTTTGACCTGATCTCTTAGCCGTTTGAGGATAGTCTATGAAAGACATATTCCCACGTTCTTATTTTTCTCCCTGTATAATAGATACAATTATTATTATTAAATAATTAACAATTAAAGTTTTTTTACCTCAACTGCAGGGACGAAGATAATGACATGCTGAACATTCTCAAGACGTCGCAATCCTGAGATTTTATCCACGACATAACACAAACACAAGGGTAACCATCAACATTGCAAACATTGCATTCAGTTAGTATTATGAATTTAATCTTGTTGTTACAAGGGCAATCATCAACATTGCAAACATTGCAGTATGTTAGTATTATAAATTGTCGGGGTAATGTAAAAGAACGTCAGTAATAGTATTACGAAGTATCAGTGTTAATGTAAAATAGTGTTAGTAATAATGTTATAAAGTGCCATTATATGCTTTAGAAAGTGTCGATGGTAGTATAAAAGAATATAAGTGATACTGTTACAAAGTGTCATTTATAATGTAAAAAGTATCAATGATAGTGTAAAAGAGTTTCGGTCGTAGTGGTAGTGTTCTGAAGTGTCATTGATAGTGTAAAATCGTGTCAGTGATAGTTTAAAAGAGTGTCAGTAACAGTCAAATACACATGTACTAACATTTTTTACACTAACACTAACACTTTTTTATATTTTCTCTTAACACTCAAATACACATGAACTGACACACACTATTTTACACTAATATTGACACTTTTTTACATGTAAATTAGCAATCAATAACACATACATCGAAATTCTTTTAGTCCTGCTACTACTGAATTTTTTTAAAACTAACATCAATACTCTCTCGCACATGTACTGGAGAAAGAATTTTAAGGGCTAGCCAAGATCTCTAATTTTTCACGGGGAATGGTCCATGTATCTTGATAAAAAAAAAAAAAAAAAAATTATCTTTAGGGAAGTGCTGCAATGTACAGATGTTTTAGGTAGCTTTCTAAATTTTACCGCAATAGCACGGAAGGTGGCGGTTTAATCGCATTTAAATATTTAATAATTCGTTTCTTTTACTATGGGTTTAAGCCATTTAAAACCCGTTTTTTCTATCATATTTTTTGAAAACTAATTTTTCATAATACCTACTTATAGTATATACTTTCTCCGTCCCACTACCACTTACTATTTATACGAAAATTAAAAAAAAAGTGTTAATGAATTAGATGTTATGTGTATGTAAAGTGAAATATGGGAAAGAAAATGAGGTAGTAAATAACAATTGAATTTTTGTTTTGTTTATAACATGTGAATCTTATTAATATAAAAGTAATAAATCAAAAATACAACTTAGCTTTATGGGTTTTATGGGTATCAAACTCCGAACCTCACCTTTGCAAAAACTCAGATTAGAACGTCAGATATCGCTTGATCAAAAGAAGGTTTTCGATGAATTCTATGAAATTTAAGAATGTGACATGATGAAGAAAAATACGTTCTTGGGGTGCGTAGGAAAGAAGGACGTCATATTATTATGAGGTCATGGTGGTGATATATGAACCTACAAATAACCAAGAAAAGTATACCATTAATTAAAATAAAATTAAAAGTCAAGATTAAGAAACCAAACAAACAAGACTTTGCCATGGACCAAGACCATTATTATTACCTACGCTACGTACATATAATATACCACAGACAAAACAAAACAAAACAAAACAAAACAAAACAAAACGTAGAATTACTTCTCTTGTCCAATACCAATAGCAATACAATTGGGTGGGTGCGTGTTCGTTGAACCCACTGAATTTCATTTTCTATGAACCGGTTTTGTGCCACTACCAATTTTTTTTTTTTTTTTTTTTGTATGTATGTGTGTAATATCCCAATTCAAATTCAAGAAGTAAAGAGAAGGATAAAATATTAGCGTTCATCAAAAATACGGCTCGCCTTTTGGCCACTCCTTTGGAGACGTACCACTACCACTTGTTAATGGCAAAATTTGAATATTCTCCTAACTTCAAAAGGGAGTTAGGTTTATTTTTTCCACAACTTTTTTCTTTTGTTTATGACTAGTGATTAGATGATTATATATTATATTATTATTTATGATATTATGATATTAATCAATCGTAATAGTTTATAATTGTTGAATTATTAATGATACACAATGTGGTTAAAAAATTGAGCCAATTGATAAATTCACAGTTGACTTATAAATTGTTTTTTTTTTATTTGTTTTTACATGGTTTTACTTTGATAAAAGTGACTCAAATTATTTTATTATTTAGAAATGTAATATTTATATTGAAACAAAAATGTAATATTTATTTTGAGATGTATAAAAAAAGACATTTACTATAAAGGAATAATAAATTAAAAACTCATCCAATAGTATAAATTTGTTTTCAAACACATGCTTAAGAAAATAAATAGCCAAAGACCTCAACTAAGATTCAATGTATGCTACTACTCATTACTTTTCCCCCAAGAAGACGCCATATATAAATCATCTCATGTTTTGGATTATACACTTTTAGTCTCAAAAGATATTCCCCATTCCTAAATAAATATTCAAGAAATACTTTGTATATCTTACTTAAAACACATGAAATGTCAAATTTTCTAAAATATCGTAAAAGCATTCTTAATTGAGTGTCTTATGAAAAACACATTTTTTCTAAAAGGTTAAAAAAAACGTGTTTTTGAATCGGGCTGAATTGAATTGGTGACATTTTTGTAAATAACTGATACTTCTTTTAAAATCTGTGGTGGTATTTTTGTAAATAATCAAAACTTAAGACGCACTATCAACATCGGTTGCAAGGAGTGTCAACATATGTATCAGACACTAAAAAACAATATTGCTGACATTAAGCTGGTATAGGCAGTATTAATAATAAGGAGTGTCAACATTAGTAACAAGGAGTATTAATGCATGTACCTGACACTTAAAAACACTAATATTGACATTCAAAAACACCAACACTAACATTAAATTTATACAATCAACATTAGTTACATGGAGAGTCATTGTATTTGTTTTACTAGTGAAAACGATTTTGTTATTGGGCGTGTACGCTAAAACTGCCATTACTTTTGACTCGGGATGAATTATGAAACGCACAACATATCAAATCGAAAAAAATGTTGAGACCTACAAAAAAATCACGAGTTTTCGGCTTGTGTTACAGGGTTTATAAATCTCAAAATACGTCATTTAATCCCTCAAACAGGTATTTGAAGTTTTTTTTTTATAACATTTGTTATTGAGTGTTAGATCAGGTGTTTTGATAAGTGTCGGCACATATATTCAATAGTGCCAGCACAAGTATGAAAGAAAGTTAACACCAGAGTTAACGATTACCTGTTTCAGTTGAAAATCTTCATTATTTACGAAAATGCTATTACAAACGTTTAAAAAAAATTATCAGTTATTGATTAAAAAAAAATGTCACCGATTCAGTTTAATTGATTAAAAATACGCTTTTTCGTAGCTTACTCCCTCCGTCCCGTCTGAAAGGGCACTTTTGATCAATATAAGTTAACTTTGATTCAAACATAAATGCAAATCTAATCATTTTATTGAAATTCTAAAAATTGTCATAAACTATTTAATGATTTATTAATAACAATTTTTAAAATTTCAATAAGATGCTTAGATTTGCATTTATGTGTGAATTAAAGTTAATTTATATTAACCAAAAGTGCACTTTCGAGGGGAGGGAGTATAAAAAAACACATTTCTCCCGAGATAATATTCTTAATCTAACCGTTGATGTTGATGAGAAAAGAAAGACAAAGAAGTCGTCGAATAGAAAAAAAGAGGAGAGAGAGAGAGAGAGAAAGTCGTTTCTTATCACATGAACTAGTAAAAGCCCGTGTCCGAGGACACGTTTTTTTTTTTTTAACTAAGCCCGTGTTCGAGGACACGTTTTTTTTTTTTAATTTAGAAAAAAAAAATTAAAGGGCAAAATGGGAAAGGGACAACTTAGTGAGGACAAAATGAAAAATTTAACTTTTAAAATTATTTATTGTACTGTAGCAAGAAAAGGTGTCATTTATACTATAGATGGATGGTTGGTTGGTTTTGGATGAGAATGTAGCCTATGATGACTCCTTCAGTGATTATATTAATAGAGAGAGGAGTAGTAGTCAAACTGGGCCATACAGTCCGCAGATTTAGAAAACATTACACATTGACCATGACTAAACAGATAATTTGACCCGTCTTCCCCCCATTTTTATTTCTTTTTAAATAATTTCTTTTCTAAGTACAGTTTATTTTTCAAATAATTGCAGCAAATTGTTTTTTCTCATTTAATATTTTTTTTCTAAAAAAATAAATATTTCTCTAAATAACAAACCTTTAAAATATTTGCTAAAATAATCAAATTTTATAAAACTCGCTATTAATCAAATTTTATGAAACTCGCTATTGTTAATATCGATTTTATAGTTTTTTTCGCTATTTCTATTATCGAGTATTGTGAAGCTCGCTAATAGGAGTATCGAGTTTGCTCTTTTTCTTGCTAAATTCGCTAACGATAAAAGCGAGTTTCACAAAACTTAATCATTTTGACAAATATTTTCAAGATTTATCATTTTGGAAAATACTTTTCAAAAAAGGATAAAATTAGAAAAAAAAAAATCAAATTTCAAACCCTTAACCTTCTTAAAAACAAGAGTTTTTAACTTCTTCTATTTACTTTCAATCACAATTAGAGCATCTACAACACATTCCTTCAAATTTTACTTCATTTCTTCAAATTTTGCTTCAAATGTTGCTTCAATTTTTTTTCCTCTCCAATTCATTCGGATATATTTATATACAGGGATCTTAAATACAGGGATCTAATTTGTTCCATCGCTGCCCCTGCCCGTCTCGTGTAAGTCTACCCGAGATGTCCTCTTACATCTCGGGTAGACTTACACGACATATCTCGACTCGTGTAAGTATACACGAGACACATCTCGTGTAAACTCACACGAGACACATCTCGTGTGAATTCACACGAGATATATCTCGTGTGAGTTTACACGAGATGTGTCTCGTGTATATTTACACGAGATGTGTGTCGTGTGAGTTCACACGAGATGTGTCTCGTGTGAATTCACACGAGATGTGTCTCGTGTGAGTTTACACGAGACATATCAATATCATCAGTATTCCAAATAAATCCTAAGCTCCCTCTCTTCAACGTCATTTATCATTTTTTCTCTCTCTCTCTCTATACAAACACACACATACACCATCGTCTCCAACTCAGGTAATTACTTTGATTTGTTAATTCACTTCAATCGTTCAATTTTGTTCAATATGATGCGTTTTTTTCTGCTTTTGAAACCCTATTTTGTTCAATTTTTTTTCTGGGTATTTTTTGTTCTCTTGCCTTATGATTTTATCTTCTTCTCTTTTACGTCGCCCGAAATGAACGCCCAGTCACCGTGCAGAAATGGCGCCGTCGCCGTCGCGGTGCGAGAGAGAAGAGAGAGAGTGAGGGAAATGAACGCCCTAGGTAAAATGGCGCCGCCGCCGGTGCCAGAGAGAGAGAGAGAGTGTGCGTTTGAATGAAAGGAGGGAGGGGAAATTAGGTATATAAAGGGGCAAATTAGTAATTTCCCGGGATCCCTGTATTTTAAACTCCCTGTATTTAGAATTTGCCAATTCATTCCTTCATTTTTTACTTCAAAAAGAATATTCTCAGCATCTTTCCATTCCACCTCATCATTCTACTACTTCTATAATTTCAAAAATACTAAACAAAGTTTAATCCTTTTGGCTTTTACATACTCACCCTCTCTTTTGTTTAGAAATAAAAATTCAAATAATGTCTTCATAATTCAAATTACTAATAAAATATATTTTATTATTAAAGAAAAAATACAAAATAAAATGACATTAACGTAAATAATATATTGACATAAAGAAAACATTGGTACAAAGAAACAAATTTATAAATCATTCCAAAGTTGACGGTGAGATGGCGATGAAATCTGACCGACAGTTAGGATTGTGGGTAGTGTTTGGATATGATAAAATCTTATTTGACGGTGAGATGGTGATGAAATCTGATCGACGGTTAGGATTGTGGGTAGTGTTTGGATAGGATAAAATCTTATTTGACGGTGAGATGGTGATTAAATCTGACCGACGGTTAGGATTTGGATAGGATAAGTATGAGGATATTATTTTTATTTATATATACCACCATACATTTATTCAATCAAACTGCACCATTTCAATTCACTCAAGAAATACTTCTAAATTTCTATCATGTCTAGTAGTAGGAAAAATGTTATACGATCTATTGAATTTTATCGTGATGAAGACATAATCTTATGTCAATCTTTTCTAAATATTTCTTAAAAACAAGAGTTTTTAACTTCTTCTATTTACTTTCAATCACAATTAGAGCATCTACAACCCATTCCTTCAAATTTTACTTTATTTCTTCAAACTTTGCTTCAAATGTTGCTTCAATTTTTTTTTCCTCTCCAACCCATTTTTTCATTTTTTACTTCAAAAAGAATATTCTCAGCATCTTTCCATTCCACCTCATCATTCTACTACTTCTATAATTTCACAAATACTACATAAAGTTTAATCCTTTTACATATTCAACCCTCTCTTTTGTTCAGAAAAAAAATTCAAATAATGTATTTATAATTCAAATTACTAATAAAATATATTTTATTATTATAGAAAAAATACAAAATAAAATGACATTGACGTAAATGATATATTGACATAAAGAAAACATTGGCATAAAGAAACAAATTTATAAATCATTCCAAAGTTGACGGTGAGATGGTGATGAAATCTGACCGACGGTTAGGATTGTGGGTAGTGTTTGAATAGGATAAAATCTTATTTGACGGTGAGATGGAGATGAAATCTGACCGACAGTTAGGATTTGGATAGGATATGTATGATGATATTATTTTTATTTATATATACCACCATACATTTATTCAATCAAATAGCACCATTTCAATTCACTCAAGAAATACTTCTAAATTTCTATCATGTCTAGTAGTAGGAAAAATGTTATACGATCTACTCCCTCCGTCCCATTACAAATTACACACTTTCTATTTTGGGCGTCCCACTACAAATTACACACTTCCTAAAATGGAAAGGAATCTTTACTATTCCCTCCACTCATTCTCTCTCCTACATTATTTTAATACTCACAACACCATTATAATTTACTATTTCCTCCACTCATTCTCTCTCCTATTTTACTTTTACACTCACAACATTTATATCATTATTTTTTTCCTTAATCTACGCGTGAACAGTAACTGTGTGGATACTAATGGGACGGAGGGAGTATTGGATTTTATCGTGATGAAGACATAATCTTATGTCAAACTTTTCTAAATATTTCTCAAGATCCTATAATTGAAAAGTATCAGACCAAAGATCATTTTTTGTCTCGGTTTAAGGAGGAGTACAACAACTCAATGCCTCCATGTTGGGATGTGGAGTCAAAACCATGGATAAAGGAATCAAGAAGAAAATAGCGGAAGAGTGACTGTCGAGCTGGGCGACTGCCCAAGGTGGTGATGGGCGATCGCCCAGTAGTACAGAAGTTTGGGCTCGGGGAATTTCCATCATGGGCGACCGCCCATAGCGTGGTGGGCGACCGCCCACGTGCCGGGGAAGTTTTTTCTGCAGCTGATTGATTTTCTATTTGGACAAGATCTCCTCCTACATTGGTGATTCCTTTTGGTAGTAATATTTGAAAGGACTTGTGAAGAAAGAAGATTACTTTCTTGAGTAGGAATCCTTTTATTACTAGGATTTGATTTATTGTTCCCTATAAATACATGTGATAGCCTAGAAACAAATTGTAACATCTGAAAATATTAGAGAGAATATTTTGGCTTGGTAGTGCCCCCGGACGTAGTTGTTGTTGCAACGAACCGGGTTAACAATTCTTGTGTGTTCCTTTGTGTGTGATTTACTTTTCGTGTGTGTTGCTCTTATTATTACTTCAAAGCTTGGGCCGTTCCGCTGCGTGAATTCACAACAACTGGTATCAGAGCCTTTGATTTTGTCGAATCATTGGTTGGCTGGTCTTTTGCCATGGATTTATTGGGAGCTTTGGAGGATGGTAATAAGGCGTTGATCGAAAAGTTTGATGGGACGGATTTCAATTTTTGGAAGACACAAATCGAGGATGTTCTATGGAACAAGGATTTGTATCTACCATTAAAAGAAAAGCCGGGGGACATAGAGGAAGCAAAATTCGAAATCATGGATCGGAAAGCGTTAGGGCTTGTTAGGCAAACGTTGACCAAGGATGTGGCGAAGAATGTTTTGGAGGCGAAGACTACCATGGAGATGTTACAGATGTTGGCGAGCATGTACGAGGCACCATCGGCGGCGAATAAAGCTCATCTAATGAGGAAGCTGTTGAACATAAGGATGGTGGAAGGCATGTCGGCAACAAAGCATATAAGTGAATTCAAATCTACTGCGACCCAACTGTCTTCCGTGGCTGTTACTCTTGATGACGAGGTACTAGCGTTGATATTACTTTCTTCTTTACCGGAAAGTTGGGATACGACTGCGATAGCAGTTAACGTTTCAACAGGAAAAGTGAAGTTGAAGTTTTCGGATGTCGTTGGTGTGATTCTTGGCAAAGAAATTCGTAGGAAGAGCAAGGGTGGGACATCGGGGCTAGCACTAAATGTCGGTGAAAAGAGTAAGGGTGGCAAGAAGGTGATTACTTGCTATGATTGTGGGGAAAAGGGGCACTTTAGGAGAAGTTGTCCGAAGCGGTCAGGCAGAGCGAAGGAATTGAATGTTGCTGAGGAGATAGCGGATGCATTAATCTTTGGTGGGAGCAGTTCAACAGATTCGTGGGTTTTGGATTCGGGCTCGACGTTTCATTCGTGCACCAGTGCAGAAAGAATGGAGCAGTACATTCCGGGTGATTTTGGGGTTGTTCGTTTGGGAAACGATAATCCTGTCAAGGTCATTGGAAAGGGGGTTGTTCGGGTCAAAGCAACGGATGGGACTGTTTTGCGGCTACGTGATGTGCGACATATTCCGGATTTGAAGAGGAACTTAATTTCCATAAGGCAACTTGATAAGGAGGGTTGTGTGGTGACCTTCGATTGTGGGACATGGAAGGTAAACCGCGGAGCTAGCTTGGTGGCTCGTGGCGGCGTGGAAAATATGTTGTATACCACATGCAACATGAGTCGTTGGGGGAAACGAAGGCGCATCCCAATGATGAATGGTGGTGGCCGAGATCGCCATGGTGGGAGAAATTTCACTAAACGGTATGTTGGTAGAAAATTGGGTAATGAAGTCGGCCGACGCGGAGCCAATTTGGCCAACATGGGAGCTGGATCTAGAACGGTGATGCGATGGGTTGCAAAGAACACACAAATGTTCCAAGCTTGTGATTGTGTGGGGCACGTGGATTCGCGCTGTTCAGGATCTATAGTTAGCAAGCAAGTGAGCGGGGATGTGCAGGGAGGATCATTCAGAATGAAGACTCGGAGCATGGTAGAACCGACAGTTATGTTGAAGCGTAGCTCAGCTTCAACTCACTTGGATAACTAGACAAGAGGCCGGGCGCTACCAACGCAATAGCTGGCCACTGAAATTTGTTTCAAGAAAGGTATCATGGATGGTTTGTCTCCAGGTGGGAGATTGTTGGGATGTGGAGTCAAAACCATGGTTAAAGGATTTGAACCGCGGTCGGAGGAGTTGGTGAGATGAGGCTCAAATTCGTCGGAGCAGTTTCTGGCCAAGAGGGCGGCCGCGCTAGGCCGGGCGGCCGCGGCCGTGAGTGTCGAACAAGGGCGTTGGATTTTCTGGACATTAGCGCGGATGCGCTCCTAGTAAGGGCGACCGCGCTGGTCACGATTCTGCAGCAATTTGGTTTCCTATTTGGACAAGATCTCCTCCTACATTGGTGATTCCTTTTGGTAGTAATATTTGGAAGGACTTGTGAAGAAAGAAGATTATTTTCTTGAGTAGGAATCCTTTTATTACTAGGATTTGATTTATTGTTTCCTATAAATACATGTGATATCCTAGAAACAAATTGTAACATCTAAAAATATTGGAGATAATATTTTGGCTTGGTAGCGCCCCCGGACGTAGTTGTTGTTGCAACGAACCGGGTTAACAATTCTTGTGTGTTCCTTTGTGTGTGATTTACTTTTCGTGTGTGTTGCTCTTATTATTACTCCAAGCTTGGGCCGTTCCGCTGCGTGAATTCACAACACTCCATACTCCGAGGCTCGCACTAAAAAATCTTTGCAGTGCCGATGGCAAACTATTGAAAAGGCTGTTCGAAAATTAAAAGCATGCATTAGGCAAATCGAGAATACAAACCCAAGTGGAGCATCCGAACATGATATTGTGAGTATTCTCCTTTATCTTTATTTTTTAATTAATATATATATATATATATATATATATATATATATATATATATATATATATATATATATATATATATATATATACACACACTTAAATTAAAGTTAGAACGAGCAAAACGTTTACTAGAGGAAGATAAAGATTTCAAAAAGGGTTTCAAATTTGATCATGTGTGGGACATCCTGAAAGATTTTGAAAAATTTAACGATAATGTCACGAAGGTAAGACAAGATTCGGGAAAGCGTCATTCAAACTATGTGTCATCAGAATCAGAACATGTGAATTCGGAACCTAATTAATACCCCCGGTTCTCAAGGTATTTCATCATTTTCTGTTAATTTAAATGATAATAATAATGATATTGGTACCTTTTCATGTGAACGACCCATTGAAGTGAATAAAGCCAAATTGAAAAAGAAAGTTGAAGAAAAAACAAAAATGATTATAGCAAGGTGATAGAGCAAAATGAGAGGCTAATGAGGATGATGGAGAAATCGGAAGTAGACAGTCAGAAACATTTTGCTATGAAAGAACAAAGAAGAAAGGACAAAATCTTGGCAATGAACTTAAATTTACTTGATCCAAATGTTCGTGCTCATATTCAAGTCGAATGAGTTATCAATTTACAAAAAAGAGCAGAACAATATCAACAATCACAACCACCATCAACAAATATTTTTGGTCAATTCCTTGATGATTTTGGTGGAAACGGATCAAATAATTTTGGTGATGGGTTCGGTAATTATCGTGGAGGTGGATCCGATAATTACGGTGGAGATGAATCCGATAATTATGGTGAAGACGGATCCGGTATACCGGATTATTAAACTGGTGTGGTTGTTTAATTTTAATTTTTTTAGTGCGTGTGTTTTGTTGTTGTTATGTATCTAATATTACTATGTTTTATTACTTTGTTTTCATTAAAAATACGTGACTTTTCTATTATCATGTAATATAAACTATGTTGTTATAAATATTGATATGTTTTTAATTTATGTTGAATGTATTTTGTATATATTTTAATATATTCGTCTAACTTTGTCTCAAATAATTATCCCAATATAAAAATAAAAATATTTGAAATTAATTTTAAATGATAAAAATTTAGTTTTTCATTTATATTCAAATAAGATGTCACTTTTAAAAAATTTGAAGGACTAATTTGCAACTTTGATTTTCTCCTTAAAAATGAAGGGAGTGAATAGTGTTACTTCAAATTTGAAGTAACACTATTCACTCCCTTCATTTTTTAAGAAGAAAATGAAGTGCATTGGAGGAGGCAATACTGTCAAATCTATACCTATAGTATATTAAAGTGGGTGAAACTCATTCTAGGAATGACACCTCATCCTCTTCTAGGTTTATTTTCCTTCTAATCTTGCCACGTCAGCCGTGATAGCCGCCTACCATGGCTTTTGACCTCCTTCTACTTAGTTGATACTACTAATCATTAACATAGGGTATGTAAATAGGTGTATTCATTGTATCATATTATACATTAACTGAATATACTTTGAAGTAGAAAAGACAATGTAATACAATGTGAATGCTATTATTGACAATACTAATTTACACCTAATAGATATACCTACTCTTATATATTACAATATATCTCCTTATTGAGTTCACTTAAGAGGTTTACTTACTATAATACATTAAACTGTATCTCTTTGTACTAAGTAAATGATCGAAAATACTTATATAACTACAATAGGTAGCAGCAATTTAATAACTGATTATTATTATTCAATAGGGAATTTCAAAGAACATCAATTTAAATGGATGAAACCCAAACAATACAAACTGAAGAGGCTTTTATTAACAACATATCACACCTATTGGCATTCAACCTCAAGAATTCTGTAAATGTGTATTAATAGGTCCTAAAGGTCGATCTTCTAAATCATTTAACAAATTTATATGTACTCCATAGTGGAAACAAGATCAGGGTAACTCTTTGGGGTGATGAAATCATCAATATAGCCCGACCGCTATACAATGCTATTCAGCGAACTTGGATTATATGCTCAGTCATAACCAAGATTGATTCAAATGGTAAGTATAATACACTGAACAATTTCAAATTATATTTCTACCATCTTGACTATATTATTACTACTATGATAGGAAATTTGAGTGTATCCTCCAGCAGTGCAACATGTTTTTATAACGACACAACAATATCCGAGATTGAGGAATTTCTTAAACTGTAATATTCTAACTAATACGATCTTTCAACTTCTTTCATATACAATCTCACACTAACTTCTGTATTTTTTTTAATTAAATAGGCTTGGTCCAAGGGAGGGTGATGATGGAATTGGGAGTATTGCTATGTATTCAACTTTCATTACCAAAGAAGAGTATGATCAGAACAAGATGATTATATCAGATGTGAATAATCTTCTTATGAACTGTGAAAATATGGTATATGCTTAAATCCATAAATATAGAGTCTATTCCTGAATATATTATATTAAAGTGTACTCTTTAACAAACTTCTAAATACATCCCTTTAACCTAGCAGAAAAATCCTTTGTACGTGTATGCAAGTTTGTCAAAGATTGAAGAAACCAATGGGTGGAAATACAACTCTTGCAGATCATGTAAGAAAAAAGTTTATCTCGAACAAGGCAAGTTACATTGCTTTGGCTGCGATAAGGATGAACTATATCCTCTTATTAGGTAATTCTGCTAACTCATTTTGTCAGACTTTGGGTTACACTATGACGTCTTTTATTATCACCTCTTCTTTAATAATATGTACTCCATAGGTATCGTGTTGAGGCGGAACTTGATGATGGGCGGGATTCCTTGAAATGTGTTTTATTTGATCGTGAGATAGAGAAATTTATATGCATCAAGGCAACTGATTTAGCCCAGTTAGTTGATGAGGTAAGTATGTTATATCTTTGGACTGATTTCGATTATAAAATTTCCCTTCTCCATTGAAAAAATGTAATTGTCAACCGCAGGAAGATTATGGTGAGCCACTCCCTAGGCAACTTCGTCAGCTTATAGGAAAATGTTACGTCTTTCAGCTTGAATCAAATGTAAACGTATTGGTAATGTAATTGAAACTTTCACAGTCAAGAAAGTATTTCTTGAAGGTGACATTCGCGTCCCACCTCCTGAAAAGGTTCTGCTAAGAAACCAAATACTCATTTTCATGGTTACATTTCAGATTATAATAATTAATTCTTTTGTTTTTCCTTATCTTATCTGAGTATAATTCAGGCTGAAGTTGGGTCAGGCACAACTTCAATTTCTGTCAAAACACCATACGTGAATGAGAAAAGGAGTAATTCTAGGAAAAGGTTGGTTTAAGTCAGTAAACACTAAATGATCTACTTTATGTATAAACGCTAAAAGAAATTTCGTTTTGGACATATATGATGATGCGCCTTTGTCGAGGGTTGAGGAAGAGTCAACAGTGCAAGTGGGAAAGGGAAAAGAGGTTGCAGCAACGAAGAAAGTGCGTAAAGGACTCCAGTTTAAATGACTACTATGTCCATTTATGAATTTCACCTCTTTGTCATGTTTGCCCTGTAACAAAGCCATACCATGGCGCCTAATTTTCTAGATGTCTTTGAATATACTCTTTCCAAGTTTTTTCTCCTCTCTTTTTTTATAATAAATTATATCGTTATCTTATGTTTTCTTAGTAATAAATCAATACTATAGCTCTAATTTCACAATGTAATTATGTATTGACTATTAAAATGCGTGGCACTTCTTTCCTTCGCTCTCATAATCGAATGACATTACATATTTAATTTTGGGAAATATATACCTTTGAGATTATTCTAGAATGCCTTCTCCGGGTAAACAAAGGAATACTTATCTTCTGCATGAAATAAAGCATTCAATAAGTCATGTCTATCATCAAAGAACATTGCAGACCTATTAATCTACATAAATTTACACTATACAAATGAATCTTCTAGAATTTAAGTAATAGAAATTTATAATATTCAATTTACTTGCAAATAAAGCATATCTGTATCTCGGTATATAAATTGAATGAAATTATTTTTTTTACATTTTAATAATGTAAAGTTTATAGTATTTTAGAAATAGTTTTTGGCATGTAGAAGATGAGAGTTTGTGTTACACTAATAAGAGGATATAGTATAAAGGCTTGAAGAAGTCATGTCTGAGATCAAATAAAATTGCAGACCTATTAATCTACATAAATTTACACTGAACAAATGAATCTTCTAGAATTTAAGTAATAGAAATTTTTAATATGCAATTTACTTGCAAATAAAGCATATATGTATCTCGGTATATTTTCCCAGACTATTTCCAGGGAATGGAAAAAACTATTTCTAAAATACTATAAACTTACGCATTATTAAAAGGTATAAAAAATAATTTTATTCAATTTATATATTGTAAAAATAAGTAATTATGAATAGTAATATATGTACTTAGTCATTTACTTATTCACAATATGTTTTCCACGTTATAATTTATATATATAAATCAGAGTGAAATAAGGATAAGTGAATAGGCTGTGCATTCTCATTTATAATTTTATTTTAAATGATAGTTACATGCACAATGTATCTTTCATATATTATTATCGTTAGAATTTCAAACAGCTATGTACTGGATCAATTGTCTCTACATATTGATGTCTTTTGTCTTTTCTAGGAGTTTGAATGGTTATTTTATATTGAACAATTAAAAATCCTTCTTATTCTTAAGTTTTGTCTTCATTTCGTGTTAAGTAGTAACCTCCAATTGAATAAGTCAAATTATATATATTCGGAAAGGATAATAGTGGTTGCTTCTTGCGGGAACAGGTGACTATACTGCCAACATGGGAAGGAGAATCATTCGCAAACACAATCATTGAAATTGTCTATGGCTTAGAACAAGTGAGGCGAAACTCACAAGGTGAGATGAAACTCACAAGTGTTGTCCTTAGTGTTAGCAACACTAACAACAACACATACACCAATTCTAGAAAAACACAAATAAATAGAAATAAATCTAATTTGCAGCGGAATAATTAAACACAATGCACAAGAATATAATTTTTATCAAGTTATATAAATATATAACTTAATGGGTGCCAGGAGGGCAAGACCTTTCTATTAATAATATGAATTCAATACAAGGTCGAAGAAGTTCCTTAATGATAAACAATCATTAACATAAGGAACAACATATAAAAGAACTCTCTCTGAAAATGAACACTCAAAACCTCACAAAAATATAAAAATCTATATGAAATTCTCGAGTATCGGACTGAGTGTTGCCCACACTTGAATGGCAACACTTGAGAGCAGAATTCTATTTCTTGTGCAGATTTGCGTTTTTCAATTGGATGATCTTCAATGAAGATCCACCGCACTATTTATAGGCCACAAAGTCTTGGAGCCTACTCAAAATGATCAAGAACATCCTTTGAGTTTGTTTCCTCCAAATTAGCCAACTCGCCTCATTTGTAGGAGACTAGGTCTTCTCTTGCTTCTCTTGCTTGTACCTCTCAGCTCTAGATGCCTTGTACTCTGACTTGTTCTCCCCCTGAATAGCTGAATAAAATCTCTTTTTGCTTGGTCATTAATTAAACAAATAAACACATGTTTATTTGTTAATTATCTCCTCTTCTTCGTGAATCACGCCTAGGCAGTTTCTGTTGATCTTTTCAAGCTCATTTTAAGCAGACTAACTCCTGTTATTTAAACATTAATTTCCACATTTTTATTTGTGAAAAATATAGTAACTATTTCAGTGTTGCCAAATCCAAATGGCAACACTTGTGGCAACACCAGTGGCAACACTGGTTTGCAACACTTGGGACAACATTCATGGCAACACATGATCTTAACATTAACAATCTCCCCCTTAGTTACTGATTTCTTCACAAAATACCAATGTGATGATCTTTACAAAACATTTAGTCAAACTTAACAAAACAAATCAAAAAATGCCACGTTATTTAATAGAGGCAACATCAACCTTCAGGCAATGTTTTGAAAATCTTTTTCAATCAAAATATCACACTCACACGAGTGGCAACATCAATCTTTAGGCAAATGAAGTCACATAATTTATAATTATCTCCCCCTTAATATGAAATTAATAACTAACCAAAATAATTATTAAAATCTTAAAACAACCATCCAACCATTTAGCAAAAACCATCCACCAAAGTTTGAAGAAAATTTCAGTCGAAACAAAGAAAAAAAACAGAAATTAAAATTGTTTAAGCATAACAAACCAAATAAAAAACAAATAACATTGTTTTTGTTACCAAACCACCAAAATCAAGTACCATTCGAACCAACCATCAACCTTCTGCATTTTCAGCTCCTTCATCTCCTTCAGCTGTACCACTTGGTCCAGCTCCAGCTCCATCCGCTCCATCATCACGCCTTGGCCTGGATTGATCTCCCCCCATTTTGGAAGAAATCAAATCCACCATTTTCATCATATCAGTACGCATGTCCAGCGACCCCTGAATTACTGAGTCAATGTGCTTCACCTGACTATTGAAAAAATTAAGAACCATAGCAGCATCAACCATTACAGGAGCAGTGTTGCCTGAAGTGTTGCCAGTTTCAAGGGCGACACTTGGGGCGACACTCGAAGCAGGGGCAGCCAACGGAGGAGAATTTGTAACCAAAACCCATGGCAAATCTCTGTGCCTATCACCTTCAGGTGTTTGGTAATTCTGTAATAGACAGGCTTCTCAGAGATATTATCGGCATTCCAAGGCTTAAGGTTTTAGTACAAAAGAACATTAAATATAAGGGAAGGAAAAATGAAGGAAGATGTCTTTCTTTTCTTGGTCCATGCAGAAAGGTGAACAAATACTAATCTCTCAAAGTTGACTCGTTGTTTCTTACCTAGTTTGTACAACAAAGAAGCTTGCTCGAATGTCACCGTGTTCTCATTGGCCGTAGGTAGCCAATTTGTTATACAAATTTTGTGAAGCACGCTAAACAAAGAAGTAAGATGGGTAGACGTAAAGTGGTCAGTCCAAACAGTGATTCTCCCTCCAGTAAAAAAGGTGGCTAAGGCATTAGGTTCAACTTCCAAACTCTCATCTTCAACATTAGGAAGGTCGAATGCTTTGTTGATGATCAAGGGATTAAAATCATAAATATTTCCCCTAACAAAGATCTTTCCATAATGAGGGGTATTCCTATCATCAATATCCTCCCTAAGATGAGCATAAAAGTTCCTAACCACACTTTCAATATACGATTATACTTTAGTCACCGTAGGCAAAAACATCCTGTCCTCCAAAAATTGATACACACCTAACTCCTTGAACTGAGTCACAAACATATTCCTTTCATTCAGAATCTTTTTCTCAGAATCTTGAACCCACTTATCTAAGTTGGATTCACTATAAAATTCCTCGAAAAGAAATGGACGTTCATAATACCCAAAAGACTCATAATCTGATTTGGAATCTTGAGAGGGAGTAGGGGTGTTTACCTGAGGCCAGGAAATGGGAGAATATGAGGGTGAATTTGACTGGGCTTTGGACTTGGCAGCAGGTGTTGCTTCAGGTGTTGCCATTGGATTGGCAACACTTGGGGCGACACTGGCAGAAATTTTCTGTTTCTTTACAATCCGGGACTGGGCTTCAGCTAGAGTTTCTTCATCATCCATCCAAGCTTCCTCATCCTCATCAGAAGATGATGAGGGCTCCTTAGTCTCTTTAAATATTGGGTCTGAATTGTCCTCGGACGAAATGTTGAGCAATGAACTTGAACTATCCTCCACATTGACAGGATCATCAGCCGTGTTTGAAGGTATCTTTGACCTGAACAACGTCTTGATCCTTTCAGATTGACGACGCACACCACCCCAAAATGATGAAGAGGCATCAACCGCCTTTCTCTTTTTGGTTTTCTTTTGAGGGGCGAAGGTGAGTTCTACAGAAGGGGTAGTTTCAGGAAGGCTTATAGGAATGGGAATTTGAGGAGGATTGTACACAATAATGTCCAAAGATGGTGAGGTTGAGGGTGTGGCCGAAAGTGTCGCAGGTGATATCTCCATGGGAACGGCGACATTGGAGGCGACACTCGAAGGGGAAAGAGGCAAAATCTCCATGAGGGAAGAAATTTGAGAAGAATTCTTGGGGCTAGCCATGGAGGATCGAAGGACAACGAAGAAGAAAAAGGGAACATGGAAGATCCGCCTAGAGAGAGAGAGAGAGACACGAAGAGAGAGAGTGAGAGGATTTAGAAGGAGGGTTTTTGAGTGAAAGGGTATTTAAGTTGATTTGACAAGGTCAAATCAATTTAAAACCCTTTTATCCCATTTATCCCCAACAAACTCAGCAACTGATCCGCCATTTTTTAAAAAAAAAACAATTTTTTTAAAAAAAAAAAATTTAATTTTTAAATATATAATAACTAAACATAATTTTAGCAATATCCATAAAATTGTGTTTTTCAAAATTCAAAGAGATGAATTTTAAAAAAATAGATATTTCTAAATTATAATTAGTTAGACAAAAAATAAATATTTTTGCTAAAAACCTTTTAAATTTCACAAACTCTAAATATAAGGAAATAGACTTTTGAAAATTTAAAATTTAATTAACAAAAAAAAAATAAGAATAAAAAAAATAATGTAGCATCTACTAATGTGTTACTAGCAATGTTGCGTGACACACAAGACAACATTTTTAAATAAAATTCCCTTGATATTTTTTCAACATATATAACTTATCATTCCTTAGGCAATTTTTAAGCAAGCTTTACACATTCTTTATTTACAAGGAAGCATCGTAGTAGCGAGCTCCGTGCCCCGAGTTTTTTATAAACAAGTAAAGCTATATGTAGTAAGTTTTATACCTTTCAAGTAGGGTACACTGTAGTAGCGAGCTCCATGTCCCTAATACTTAGTATAAAACAACTATAATATACTCCCTTTGGGAATAATTTAACAAGCTTTGCCTTTTTCAATATCAACATAATATAAGTGACTTTGTCACTTTAAGCACGAAGGGGTATTTTATGAAAAAATGTTAACCTTAATAATGTACACATACTAGAACAAAAAGGTTAGTAAATGCCCTCCCATTTGGGATTAAACTAATTTTTTTTTTAAATAATAATATACAACTAATACAGAGTGTTGCTGTCAGTGTTGGCAATACTGACGACAACACTTGAAACAATAGATTTATAGAAAACACAAACCAAGAGATTTTTTAAAACTTGAAAATCTCTCATGGTCTAGGGCTTTGATCAAAATATCAGCAAGTTAATGTTTAGTATCAATATGCTCTATTTGGACCAAGTCCTTTTCTACTAAATCTCTCAAAAAGTGATGGCGGATATCAATGTGTTTAGTGCGTGAGTGTTGTACAGGTGTTTTGGAAATATTAATAGCACTCAAATTGTCACAATACATGGTCAAGATATTACTATCAAGACCATAGTCGTCAAGCATATGTTTCAACCATATCAATTGTGAACAACAACTCCCGGCTGCTACATACTCAGATTCAAGCAATGAGAGAGAGACACAATTTTGCTTGCGATCGTACCATGACACAAGATTATTACCCAAGAAAATCAACCCCCACTAGTGCTCTTTCTATCATCTATATCCCCGCCCAATCGTAGTCACTAAAACCAACCAAGTTGGTATTAGTGTCTTTGGTGAACCAGTATTCCTAATTCACTTGTCCCGCACACATACTTAATGATTTTCTTGACAGCATTTAGGTGAGAAATTTTAGGAGCAGACTGATATCTAGCACATACACCTACGCTGAACATAATATCGGGACGACTGGCAGTAAGATAAAGAAGACTACCTATCATGGATCTATACAGAGTTGGGTCAACATCCTCCCCTGCCTGATATTTGGTTACCTTAAGAGATGATTTCATAGGTATTTTTGAGCTCTTTGCACTCTCCAATCCAAACCTTTTCACCAGATTCTTAGCATACTTACTCTGAGAGATAAAGATTCCATCATCTGATTGTTTCACCTGCAATCCTAGGAAATAATTATGTTCTCCTATCATGCTCATCTCAAAGGTTGATGTCATAGCTTCCGCAAAATTTTGTAAACACGTTTTAGATGTGGAACCAAAAACTATGTCATCAACATAGATCTGAGCAATGACAAGCTCTTTATTTTCTCTAAGAATAAATAATGTCCTATCGGCTTCTCCTCTAACAAATTCATATTCAAGAAGGAAACTTGTTAGATGCCCATATCATGCATGAGGAGCTTGTTTCAAGCCATATAAGGCTTTATCAAGTCTGTATACATGGTCTGGGAGGAATGGGTCTTCAAACCCTTTAGGTTGCTCAACATAGATCTCTTTATCTAAGTACCCATTCAAGAAAGCCGCTTTGACATCCATTTGGTGCAATGTGATTTTGAGGTAACAGGCTATATCAAGAAGAAGTCTTATTGACTCAATTCTAGCCACAGGTGCAAATGTCTCATCAAAGTCGATTCCTTCCACTTGTGTATAGCCTTGAGCCACAAGACGAGCTTTATTACGAACAATATTACCCAATTCATCAGATTTGTTTTTGTAAATCCATTTAGTTCCAATAATGTTTGTATTTAAAGGACGTGGAACTAAACACCAAACCTCGTTACGGGTTCAAGCTCTTCTTGCATAGCTTGAATCTAGAAATTATCATTTAAAGCCTCAATCACATTTTTTGGTTCAAGAGAGGAAACGAAACAGGAGTGCTTTACCTTAGAGTATGTGGAGGACATACACACATACCTAACCATATCTCTGTAGTCAGCTGGCTCCTTATTTCTTGTTCGAACCCCTTCATTAACATCACCAATTACTTGAATAATGGGATGATAATTTCTAATACGTGCTGGGGGATCTCTCCTGCCTTGATGGTACACCAATCCATCTTCATCTTCTGAGTCACTGCTCTCAGAATTTCCACCATCGTTTATTCTCCCGTGTTGCCTCGTGTGTTGCCATTTCGTGGGCAACACTCTGGGCAACACTTGAATGTGTGGCCGCACCGGCCGACCGCTCGTTCAGCCCTCTCGTTCGACTTCTTCCAAAGAAGGTCGAGGTATATCATCACCGGTTCTCCCAGTAGCACTCAAGTAATCGTTAAATTCAATATTTATCGATTCTTGAATCACTTTTAATCTCAAATTATAGACACGATAAGCATGACTGTTTTGAGAGTAGCCAAAAAAGATGGCTTTGTCACTCTTGGAATCTAGTTTTCCTAAGTATTCCCGATCGTTTAAAATATCGCACAAACACCCAAATACGTGAAAATAGTGAACCGTAGGTTTCTTTCCATTTAAAATCTCATAGGGTGTCATAGTAGTACCGGGTCTTAAGAAAACTCTATTCGTAGTGTGACAAGCCGTGTTTAATGCTTCGGCTCAAAAACTTTTGGAAATATTTCTAGCAATTAGCATAACACGAGCCATCTCCATTAAAGTCCTATTTTTCCTTTCAGCAATACCATTTTGTTGTGGTGTTTTAGGTGCTGAAAATTCATGGTGTATCCCCTTTTTACTACAAAATGTAGAGAAGGAAAGATTTTCAAATTCTCTACCATGATCTGACCTTATTCGAAAAATAGGAGAACAAAACATATTTTTGATTTTAGAGACTAAGTGAGTAAATTTATCAAAAGTTTCAGATTTTTCTCTTAAGAAATAGACCCATGTATACCTAGAAAAATCATCAACTATCACATAAATATACTTCTTACCTCCCAAACTTTCTACCTCAATAGGACCCATCAAGTCCATATGTAGAAGCTGAAAATAATGTATTGTTCCTGAGTGTTGCTCATTGTGTTGTCCAACACTGTGAGCAACACGAGTTTGCTTACCCTTTTCACAATCACCATATATCACGGTGTCTTTGAGGTTTAGTTTAGGAACACCTTTGACGGCATTGTGTTTGGTAATTTTCTCAAGATTTCTATAATGAGAATGACCTAACTTTTGATGTCATAACATTATATCATCAAGTTTTGTCAAATTGCACACTGATTTATTACCAACCAGGTAGCAATTATCACTTGATCTTATTCCAGTCATGACACAAAAGTTAGTATTATCAAACACTTCACAGTATTTTTATTGAATTTTACCTCCAAATTGTCATCACATAATTGGCTAATGCTAATTAAATTATCAAGTAAACCATCTACGGGCAAGACATTTTTCAAAGGAGGAAAACCAACAATATCCAAAGGTTCCTTTTCCAACTATTTCACTCTTGCCTCCACCACCATACGTCACTGAGCCTCCTTGAATAGGTTGGTACTCCGTTAGAAATGATTTTATACCCGTCATATGATGTGAACAATCACTATCAAAGTACCAAGTTCCTGCAATGTTAGTCCTTAAAGCTGTGTAAAAAACATAGCATTTCAGTTTTTCCTTGGGTAACCAAGCCCTTTTTGAAAATCTGGATTTCTGTTCACCAGTGTTGCCGTGAGTGTTGCCCCGAGAAATTGGCGACACTTCGAGGCAACACTTCAAGACCGGACATTTTCTTTTGAAGAAAAAAGCAATCCGATTTTATATGTCCACTTTGTGACAAGATTCACATTCAATGGATTGATCGAAGTATCACTAGGAGTACTACCCTTTTCCTTGACACGTTCTTTTACAAAACAATTTTTAGTTTCAACATCAAACAAGGAAGAGGTAATACTTTCTAGTGATTCTTGGAATCCAAGACCAGCTTTCAGATGCTTATTCAAATTGAGTATTTCATCCAATTTGGATGAACTCGTGTTGAGTTTTTTGAAGGTGGATTCAGCTAGGTTGAGTTTGGCCTTGATTTTATCAAGTTCCAAGTCTCTCCTACTGAGTTGAACCTCCAGCCGAGTTAAGGAGTTTTTAAGATCATGATTTTCCTTTTTCAAGAAAACTACCATCTTGTTCTTCTTTTTCCATTCCACGAGGAGAGACTTATAGAGGTTTTTTAATTCATGAATGAGCTCATCTTTACAAAGATCATCCTCTATAGTTTCCTCTGAGTTTAAACCAACTGAATCACACAAGCAAATGTCATTTAAAGAATCATACCTGCTGAGTGTTGTGTCAAGTGTTGCCATTTCCTGGACGACACTTGGGGCATCACTTTCTGAAGAAGTCACAAGTGTTGTGTCAAGTGTTGTTAAATCTGGAACAACACTTGAGGTAACACTCTCTGTTGAAGGTAGCTCTTCTACCATGGCCATCATGACCACTTGCTCCGTATTTTCATCTTTCTCCGTTCTTTCCTCCTCTCCATCACTAAGAGATACCCACAAATTTTTGCCCCCCTTTCTCAAGGTGCTAGCACATTCATTGGCATAGTGACCCCAATCGAAAAAAGCATGACATTGAATGGATTCAATGTATTTAGGATCGGAACGGATCTTTTTCGAGGATGCACGCCTAGGTGGGGTATCCTTTTGATTTGGAGGAGGACCTCTCCTTGGCACAAAACTAGAGGTTTTGGCCGATTGGTCCTTAGCTTTTACCTGCACACTGTTAAATTTTCTAAACATAGAATTATATCTCTTTGCAAGTAAAGCTACACTAGTATTTTCATCTAACTCCTCGAAGACTTCATCTTCATAATCCACACATGTGTCCGAAGATTCGAATTTTAAGGCAATATTTTTGCCTTTAGAAGCCTCGATTTGTTCATTGAGATTCATCTCAAAGTTTTTCAAAATGCTCATTAAGGAGTTAATGTCCATAATTGAAAGATTATGGGCCTCTTCAATAGCTGAAACTTTAATATTAAAACGTTCGGGAAGAGTACGAATAGCTTTTGAAACAAGTTGTTTATTTGTAAAAGGTTCCCCTAATACTTGACAAGCATTTGAAATATCAATCAACTTTTCAAAATAAGACGAGATGTCTTCGTTTTCACCCATTCTTAATCTTTCAAATTTACTAGTGAGATCTCTAAACTTTGTTTCTCGGACACTACCATCTCCTTCACAAAATCTTTGTAAAGTATCCCAAGCATCTTTTGCAGTGGGACTATTTTGAATGAGCTTGAACATATGCATGTCAACCCATTCATAGATGGCATTCAGTGCCTTTTCATTGAAACTAGCAAGATTATTCTCTTCAATTGTCCACTCGAATTCAGGTTTGACTTGAACGTCACCATCGTCATCCGGAGGAAGCATTGGAACAGAATAACCATTTAAAATAGATCGCCAAGCTCGAAGATCAATTGATTTGATATGCGAGCGTAGGCGAATCTTCCAATAAGCATAATTTGATCCGTCTAAAACCGGTAATCTCTTTTGATTAGGGTTTGCAGGATCATAAGCCATGACAAAAGGATCTAAACACTTAGTATATCAAGTGCTAGGCTCTGATACCAATTGAAATTGTCTATGGCTTAGAACAAGTGAGGCGAAACTCACAAGGTGAGATGAAACTCACAAGTGTTGTCCTTAGTGTTAGCAACACTAACAACAACACATACACCAATTCTAGAAAAACACAAATAAATAGAAATAAATTTAATTTGCAGCGGAAGAATTAAAACAATACACAAGAATATAATTTTTATCAAGTTATATAAATATATAACTTGATGGGTGCCAGGAGGGCAAGACCTTTCTATTAATAATATGAATTCAATACAAGGTCGAAGAAGTTCCTTAATGATAAACAATCATTAACATAAGGAAAAACATATAAAAGAACTCTCTCTGAAAATGAACACTCAAAACCTCACAAAAATATAAAAATCTATATGAAATTCTCGAGTGTCGGACTGAGTGTTGCCCACACTTGAATGGCAACACTTGAGAGCAGAATTCTATTTCTTGTGCAGATTTGCGTTTTCTGAATTGGATGATCTTCAATGAAGATCTACTGCACTATTTATAGGCCACAAAGTCTTGGAGCCTACTCAAAATGATCAGCAACAGTCTTGGAGTTTGTCTCCTCCAAATTAGCCAACTCGCCTCATTTGTAGGAGACTAGGTCTTCTCTTGCTTCTCTTGCTTGTATCTCTCAGCTCTAGATGCCTTGTACTCTAACTTGTTCTCCCCCTGAATAGCTGAATAAAATCTCTTTTTACTTGGTCATTAAATAAACAAATAAACACATGTTTATTTGTTAATTATCTCCTCTTCTTCGTGAATCACGCCTAGGCAGTTTCTGTTTATCTTTTCAAGCTCATTTTAAGCAGACTAACTCCTGTTATTTAAACATTAATTTCCACATTTTTATTTGTGAAAAATACAGTAACTATTTCAGTGTTGCCAAATCCAAATGGCAACACTTGTGGCTACACCACTGGCAACACTGGTTTGCAACACTTGGGACAACATTTATGGCAACACATGATCTTAACATTAACAATCATGATGATGTTATCTTAGCAGGTCAGATGATAAATTAGATTAATATTATTATGTTGTTCTATTCTGTACTTTTCTGAAAAAGGTCCACTAATTATTTATAATATCTACTTTACATTAAACATAGTTTCAAAGGAAACGACAAAGGTCAATCGTGCAATGAGGAAGGAGATAATGGTTACAAAGAAGAGAAAGATACATATACCAATTCATGAAGATGTGCTCCCTGATTTAGGTCGTGAATTAGCCCTTTCTCTAACTACACAGTGATTTCAGTCAAATGAATCTCCATTGCTTGAAGACATATCTGCATATTTTCATTTCTTATATTCCTTTTACCAACCTGCATAACATTGCATTATATATTACATGATTCAATCATAAATCAAAGACAGTCATCTAACATAGCCAAGAAAAGGAAATTAGATATTCAAGTAGAACAAAATATCAGCCTTGGAGAACCAAATTCGTCAACAATTTACATGCCAGGTATTTCATACAACTAATTTTGTTGTCAAATTCTGTTGATTGATTCGTGTTGTACATTTCTGATTGTTTTAAAATTAGATGGAATGAAACGGATGTATGCACAACAAAGAAGAAATGAGAAAAATGAACGTGCACTTCAGAGAAGCTTTCGGACCTCTACTAACCGATCAATGAATGAAAAGTCCAATATTGCTAGAACTCCTAAAACACGTGCAAGAGGTAATAACTGGAAATTTCTTTTTAATGGAAATGAGACTTTTATATCATATCTCTAATACTTATTATTTATTGCCGCAGATAAGTTTTCAGCAGAAGTTTCTTATTACGGTCCCCCTAAGTACATTTGTAAGTACTGTGATGCTATCTTTTGGGGACAGGAATGTGTCAAAAAACATTCCCAAAACACCTATCCAATTTATGGTTTGTGCTGCAAAGATGGAAAAATACAATTGCCTCCTAGACGACAACCACCTGAGCCATTAAAATCACTGTTATGTGGGAATATGGGAATTTCTTCTACAAAATTTCTAGAGAATAGCATAGCATATAACTCCATGTTTTCGATGACATCAATGGGGGCAAAGGTGGACAATTCAGTGAATAATAATGGGTCTGTCTATACTTATAAAATAAGTGGACAAAATTACCACCGTCTTGGATCGCTTTTGCCTCAGCAAGGTCAGGCGGCGAGTTTTTTATAGTTATATGTCTATGATACAGACAATGAAGTGCAAAATCGATTAAACGCTGTTAACAGAGGTCAATTTAATGAGGATTTATCCCCAGAGATAGTACAACAATTAATTGAAATGTTGAATTCTCATAATGAATTGGTTAAAGTATTCAGATCAGCCCGTGATTGGTACAAGGAAAATGAGATTGGGAATTTGGCTATAAAGTTGATTAAGAATAGAAAGAGTTCACATAGACAATATTCCATGCCAACGGCA
This sequence comes from Adenophora triphylla var. japonica, assembly GCA_022495995.1. Lineage (NCBI taxonomy): Eukaryota > Viridiplantae > Streptophyta > Magnoliopsida > Asterales > Campanulaceae > Adenophora > Adenophora triphylla. The sequence continues at coordinate 269,885 of JAFEMH010001783.1, read as the reverse complement.
TCGGAAATTGCAATGCTTATAGTCGGAGACATGACATGCATAAATGGAGAAAGAGATCTAATTATTCAAGAAACTGATGGGGTTTTGAAGAGAATTAGTGATTTGCATCCATTATTTATGGCTTTGCAATATCCTCTCCTTTTCCCATACGGAGAAGATGGCTTCCATCTTGAAATTTCTTACGTTCGTAACAGTGGTCAGAGAAAGACGAAGCGGAAATATGTGACAACCAGGGAATACTATTCTTATGTGCTTCAGCAGAGAAATAATCAGGGCCAAACCTTACAAGCTTCTGGAAGACTTGAACAACAATATGTTGTCGATGCCTACACTCAAATTGAGCAACAAATATTACGTTTTTTGAGGAAAAAGCAGGGCAGTCTGCGCACAGACCTCTATAGAAATGTCTATGATGCAATACAAAATGGAGATTCAGATTCCCAAAACACTGAATGAGGACTATTTAGCCTTCTTCTTTTACAGGAAGTCCAAGGTATATGGTGCAAAATTATCAAGATGCAATGGCAATATGCAGAGTTTATGGAAATCCTGATTACTTTATTACTTTCACTGCGAATCCCAACTGGAAAGAAATTGCCGAATTTCTTAGTGCCCAAGGTGGTCAGAAAGCTGAGAATAGACCGGACATAGAGTCTAGAATTTTCAAGCTTAAACTGGACGAAATGATCCATGACATTGTGAACAATGAAATATTCGGGAAGGTTGAAGCAGGTATTTAACTATTTATATATTTCAATCTTTATTAATTTAAATTATATCCTTACTATGTAACTTATTATAATGAACAGTATTGTACACAATTGAATTCCAGAAGAGGGGTTTGCCGCATGCACATATTATTTTTTGGGTGAATAATTTAGCCAAAATTAACACAGCCGAGCAAGTGGACACAGTTATATCAGCAGAAATACCTGATCCATTGATTGATCCAATTGGCTATGATGCTGTGGGAAAATTCATGATGCATAGACCATGTGGTTGTGCAAATTCAAGTTCACCCTGCATGATTGATGGTAAAATATTTTAAAGTTTCTGCATTAACTCAATACAGTTTGTTACTTATGAAAATTAACTTCTATCATCTACAGGCGTATGTTCAAAGAAATTTCCCAAGTCATTTCAGAAGCAGACCACAGTTGACGAGAATGGTTACTGTGTGTATAGAAGACGAGAAACAAATATTACAGTTGAAAAGAACGGGGTCAAACTGGACAATAGGTATGTTTCTGCGTACAACAGATATTTATTGGTAAAATATCAAAGTCATATCAATGTTGAGGCATGTAACAAGTCAAAGGCAATCAAATATCTGTTTAAGTACATTACTGTAAGTACCCCAATCTGGATCACTCCCTTTCAAACACACGGGAAACACCGCAGACTCATCCACGCAGTCTCGGAGACCTCTCTCACTCAAAACCCTCTCAAAACCCTCTCAAACCCCCAACCAAACCAAGGGAGGAGCCTTTCTGGGATAAAAAGGGACAAAAGGACCTTTTGGGAATTTTCAGAAATCGTAGCAATTAAGGTCCGTACGGACCTCTTTGTTTCAATGATTACTAAATCCCCTTAAAGTCCACAATATTCCCTCAAATCACGGAAGAAATGATGACTTCCATGCAGAGTTGGGCCGTACGGACCTCTTTGCATGCAAGATGGTCCGTACGGACCTTATTGCTCAGGGGAACATCATCATTCCCAAATATTCTCCATCATTGCGCATTCCCTCAAATCGAGGAAATCCAAAATTCTGGATAACCAAGAAGGTCCGTACGGACCTCTTTGCTCCGAAATTTTTACTATAAATAGAGGGCTTCCCTCCTCATTTTTTCACACCTCCCACTTCTCTCTTCCTCCCTAAGCCTTCGGCTCCCCTTCTAAGACCTTTCGAGGCATTCCCGCCCCTTCGGATCCTTCCGAGGCCTTCCGAGCCCCCTCGAGGTGCTCCGAAGCCTCTCCGAGCGCTCCCGAGACGCTCCCGCTGCCCCGAGGCACTCTCGAGGTACTCGAGGCCCCTCGTGGTACTCCGAGGCCTTGCCTGGTCTTTCCCACGGTGTCCCGGCTCTTTCCGAGTCAAACCGGCGATCCCAAACCACGCCGAACCTCGCCCCGAATCCAACCAACGATTCCAACGCACGCCGAACCTGCGCCCGAGTGATCCCGACGATCCCCACGCACGCCGAACCTCGCCCGAACGCAGCCTACAACCTCAACTCACGCCGAAACTCGTCCGCGGACAACCGGCATCCCCGAAGCAATCCGAACGCTACTCCGACCTCAAACACTATTCCCCTGCGGAAGACAGACACGAACCAACATTGGTAAGGCTTCCTTCCTATTCTATTTCAATACATTTCAATACAATGTAGACATCCGATACAAAGATGCATTTTTAAAAGCACACACACACACACACAACTTTTTAAAGGATATTAGGGTATCCGAAAGACTCGTTTTACGAGGCGACTCGGGTGAGCTCTAATATTCTAATATTCTCTTCCCGAGGAGTCATCTCGACCTCCGAACTCAAAATCTCATCACACAAAAACAGCTTTAAAATTTATCTTTAAACCGATGCCCTTTTTCAATGTTTTGGGCTTAATAAAAACGGCGTGGCGACTCTACAAAATGCGAAAGCAAAACGGCGAGACACCTCCAACTCGCAAACGCTAAAACGGAATAAGCCGGATGCCGGGCGCGATTGTGCTGCCTCTCGGATCCGGGCGACATTCCCGAACAAGCGACGAAACGCGAGATGCACGGGGCTCGCGCGCGAGCCGGATCCTGTAATTTCGCTTGGCGACTCATTGGGGACATTTTGTTTTAAAAAAACTTTTAAACAAAACAAAAGATTTTTAAAACGATGATGAGGGTCAAACTTTCATTTTACCCCTTCCTTTAATCAAGTTGTGTGTGTGTACAAGCACGTGCTTCGTTTTTATTTTACAAAAAAAATAAAAATACAAAAAAAATGCATCAATATACATCTCGTGCATACATTTAAAATTCTTCAAAAATTTCTATTTTACTCGTAAAAGAATTTTAGAGACCGCACACTACGCGCACCGCCGCCTCGGTTACACCGCACTCTACTCACACCGCCGCCTCGGTTACACCGCACACTACGCGCACCGCCGCCGGATACACCGCACACTACAACCCTTAACCCGAGTGGTCTCGCTTGCAGTCCGTTTGGTCTTCCTAGGCCTCTTGGGCGCGCACGGGATCATTCCAAACATCCCATCCTAGCCAAGCGTCAACCCCGCACGTTTGAGTCTTGAGTCACACTCTGTCCGCACTCGGCTGGTTTTTACCACCCGTGTCATACACTGGATATATATACCATGCCGGCCATTTTTCGAGTCAAGGCTCGGAACTCAAGATCCCTTGCGCAAGCAAAGCGATGAAAGGTCATGCTAAAATCTTGACCCGATCTTGATTTCCGAAGCTACACCTGCACGATGTTCCGTCCCGATATACATCCATGCTCGCATGACACCATGTCATCACGCCTTTGATACGTCGCCCATGACGATATGACCCAGCCTAACGCCTAACGTCACTGCATCCCTTGCGCAAGCAAGGTAAAGAGAGGTCATGCCGAACTCTCGACCTGATCTTGACTCAGGCCGGCTCGGTTCACTATTCACATGGCTAACGCATCAAAACGAACATGACAAAGCTCGGTCCTTAGGTTCGATTTTTCTTTAGGCCGGTGGAAACCGCTTGCACTATAGGACCCTCGCCCGGGCCGTCCACCCCGGGATGTCGAAATACAGTGTGCAAAACGAGGGGCTTATAGCCGCACGTATGGTCTCCATCGACCCAGATCTAGCATAGTTGCGAAAAAGAAGAGCAATCTTTTCCAACCTACCTAGGATTCTCGAGAAAACATGTTTTAAGTAAATTAAAACAACAAAAAAAAAAAATCAAAAATAAAAGAAACGGAAACCGCATGCCACGTGAGCTTTCCCCTTTCATCCCGTTAGGCCATTCCCGTGTCTAAACCTTGCCCATCACCCTCCAACCTAACAGAGAGTGGTCGAGAGTACCCGGGAACCCGTCTCCCAAAGTCAAAACAAAGCAAGGTCCTACCTTCTTCCCACCCGTCACCAGGACAGTCCGTCAAATCCCCATGGCCAAGTCGGTGGATAACAAGGATGAGAACGGGACCTTACCCCCAAGAAATTTCCCAACACCGGAAGAAGTTTGGAGTCCTCACGGCTATTGAGAAACGTCAAGGTGAGCAACAAGCTCGATCGAAGGTGCCATGCACCACTTCGGAACCTTAGCCACCCAACCACCTCGGGGCTTCCTAAGCTATGATCGCTCCTACAGCCTCTAACGTCTCTCATTGTCTCCCGTAAGTCAACCTCGTTACCCTCGTACGAGCCATGCAGCTTATGACGTAAGGCCACAAGACCTTCCAGGAAAGCTTGCCCATCCAGCCTCCCGAGGTCCCGTACCACCGCCGAACAACGAACACATCCGGTGGGACGCTCTGACAGAAGGCTTGTCCGGAAATGGAATTCCAGGATGCAATGAACGAGGGCCGTCCTCGACGAAAGAAGAAGCTATCTTCTCAACAAAAGCCGAAAAAGAGGTACGAATCTCGGTGATCCCACAAGGAACCCTCGGAGAACCCTCAGAAAGTTTGACTACTATGTCATCTACTCCAAAGAAATCTCCCCACCCTAGTTCTCGCACAGGCCACGGCAATGTTTGCTCCATGATCAGCCGGGACGAAGCTTCGCACCGCCACCGAAGGCCCGAAGGTCCAGATAATCCAACCCCGTCTTGGGAAGATCTCAAAGCCACTATTGATGCTTCAAGAAAAGCCATGACAATGGAACGAATTGAAATGCGCAGCCGGCCTTACGCCAATCGTGCTCCTCCCACCTCCAAAACGGGAGAGACAAGCAAAACCACAAGTCCAGAGGTGAATGTTCCGACACGTTCCTGGCCAAATCCCAAAGAATCCTCCACGGACAGACAAAAGGCCGCCATACCCGAGCCACGAACCGAAAAGGGACCCTACGCCAAAGAAGCCGAAACCCCGGGACCCAAAGGTCGAAGATCCTGCCTTGACACACTCAAGCGCACTCAGCTAACATCTCACTCGGTCCTTACTCACTTCATCTTATCCGCACAAGCTCAAGTTGGAAGAAAGCTCGGCCTGCACCATGGTTCCCATCACAAGAACACCCGATGAAGCGCTCGTATGATTGGCAACGTCAATTACAAAGCAATATCATCACCTTCACAGCTCGATCTTCCAAAATTTGGGCCGACCACAACGAGCCTCTCTACATAACAGCTCAACCGGACGAGCGCCGTCTCCTCGGGTGTTGGTAGATGGGGATCATCCATGAACGTCCTTCCACCCAAAATGATGGATTTGCTAGGGATCAAAGCAACCGATCTAAAACCCTCGACTGTGCAATCAAGGCATACGACTCAACATCCCGCCCAGCCTTGGGAATAGCCACCTTGAACCTTTGGTTTGGAAAACAAATGGTCCCGACAGACTTCCAAGTCATCGACATCCCGATCACATTCACCGCCATTTTGGGACGCCTGGCTACATCGATCAATGGGGTGGCATCCACTCTCCATCGCTGCGTAAAGTTCGCCCAAGGAACAGATATGACCATCATCTACGGCGACAAAGATAGTCACCGAAAGGACCGATACCAACGGCGTCCCTGCCTTAGAAATCAAACCCGACGATGATGGCATGATGTTAACAGTGGTTCACCATCGAAAGCCCAAAGGCCCAAGTGTGCCACATAGACTCCGCCTTTGATTTGGGACAAGATCCCTCCCCCGATGAAAATGATGAAGCACATGAACTACATCCCGGGCTCGGTTTGGGAAAACGCCATCGTGGCACTCAACCGTATCATCAATATCAAAGAATGTAATACCCGCACGGCCCGGGATACTCTCCTACTCCCGAACACATTGCGGAGGACAAGCGAGCCGCACGAAAACGCTCCACGTATAACAAAAGAGGCTTGCACGCAATCTCCGATCTTCGTCCTTACAGCCTTCGACATGACCAAGTACTTCACAAGGAAGGCCGGCAACTTGGAAGAAGATCCGTAAAAGGGAACAGAGCCGATCGCCGCCAAACAAAGCCGGCCGACAACCATGGACAAGCTCCAAAGTAACCTCGGCAAGATTCGAGGCCTCAAGCCAAATCCCGTCCGAAGAGCATTCCTCGACACACCGCCCTCGCCGGATCCACAACCACCACTATTCACAGCGAATTTTGGTTCAAGAAAACCCCCTCTTTGGCGGAAGAACTCGAAAACTCTCTCGTCAACACTCCCGCCTTCAACAAGCGGGACGAGTCTCGCATTCGAGCTAGCAATGCCCAAGACAAAAGCAAGAGACTCCGCAGACGATGCTTGGGACGAACCACCGCTACACTCGCTTCTTCAAAGAAGAAATCGAGATGCCAGATCTAATCGATTTTGTTTCGATAACTCGTGATAGCAATGATCGGGAACGGTGACATAAAGCCTTTCAAGCCCCATCTCCTATCAAGCTCATTGCCACTCAATAACCGGGCCACATTCTCCTGACCTACCGCCAAAGAAAAAGGACATGATCGAACAACTTGGTCTCGACCCCTCGAGTCCTAGAGTCTAGTGTCAAAACTCATCCCGAGTCCATTAGCTTTGAATTTGAGTCTCTCGAGTCATCTCGATGGCCTCACGCCGTAAGATTACGAACTCATTGCCAATAATGTATTCCCGTATGCTCTTAATGAATGCTTCGATCTTTCCGAGTATCCTCTCATCGCATCTTTAACAACCGATAAATTAACTAACACACAAACAAGCTAATAACGATTCACTTGATAAAGAAGCGTACACATTAAACGAACAATACATTAAGCACATCTTTAAGCATGTTGTCAAACGAGAAAAACCGGGCCCAAGCTGCCGAGGAGGTTTTAACCAAAGTGAATTTGGGAACTGCTGAAGAGCCAAAAGAGACGCAAATCGGAAGTTTCTTCACCGGCACAGAGCAAGACGCATTGACTGCATTGCTCAAAGAGTTCGTGGACGTGTTCGCTTGGTCTTACCGAGACATGCCCGGATTAGATCCTAACATTGTGGAGCACCGGATTCCCTTAAATCCCGAGGCTAAGCCCATCAAGCAAAAGCTACGCCGAATCAAGCCAGAATGGTCTTTACAAGTCAAAGAGGAGATCGAAAAAATGCTCCGCGTCGGCTTCATCGTGGTGATCGAGTACCCCACATGGCTCTCCAATATTGTCACGGTCACCAAGGCCAATGGAAAAGTACGCTGTTGCGTGGACTTCCGAGATCTCAACAAAGCAAGTCCCAAGGACGATTTTCCACTACCCAACATCGACATGTTGGTAGACACTACAGCCAATTTCGAAGTCAAGTCCTTCGTGGACGGTTTTGCCGGCTACAATCAGATCAAGATGGCCGAAGAAGACCAAGAAAAGACAAATTTTCACAACCCCTGGGGAACCTATCGCTACACAAGAATGCCGTTCGGACTAAAGAACGCCGGGGCTACCTACCAACGGCAAAGAACCGCCCTCTTCCACGATATGATCCACAAAGAGATCGAAGTGTACGTCGATGACATGATCGTTCACTCAAAGGGATCGACGGACAACACCTCACTGCACCCGAGAAAATTCTTCAATCGCTCCGAAAACACTCAATGAGGCTTAACCCCGCCAAATGCACATTTGGGGTTAGCCGAGGCAAGGTTTTGGGATACATGGTCACCGAGAGAGGCATCGAGGTGGATCCTCAAAAGATCAAAGCTATCATCGAAATGAGACCACCGCAAACCTGCATGCAGGTGAAAAGCTTCATGGGCCGCCCGCAATATATCGCCCGCTTCGTCAACCAATTGACCTCTATGTGCGAGCCAATCTTCAAGCCGATGAAGAAGAACGCCGACATCGAATGGAACTCGTAATGCCAAGATGCCTTTGAAAAATAAAAGCATACCTTGTGAGTCCTCCGATTCTCTCGTCCTCCCCACGAGGAAAAGCCACTGCTGCTATACCTAATCGTGACCGACACCGCAGCTTGGAGCCATGCTCGTCAAGAAAAGAAAGAGTCACGGTCGAAAACGCCATCTACTTCGTCGCCGAAAGTTTCAAGGCAAATAACTCAATTACTCGCCTCGAGAAAACCTCGCGCAGCCTGTATGGGTTGTCGGGAAACTACGCACTACATGCAGCCGCACACGCACACTTGGTTTCCAAAATGGACCTGGCCAAGTACCTCTTCGACAAACCATCTCTCGTCAATGAGGCTCGCCAAATGGTCTTTCTTCCCGGCGGAATTTGACATCAAGTACGTAAACCAAAATCAATCAAGGGACGGGCCATGGCCGAACAACCGGCCGATTTCCCAACCGACGAGGCTCGAGGCCCCGAACCACAATTTCCAGACGAGGGAATCTTCGCAATCGAAGGCGAAAACCGATGGCAACTATTCTTCGACGGAGCGGCCAACCAAAAGGGAAACGGCATCGGTATGCTCTCGTGGATCCCAAAGACGAGCACACCCCAATTGCTATAAAGCTCAATTTCGAGGTAACCAACAATGCCGCCGAATATGAAGCTCGCGCCGCCGGACTACAAGCCGCACTCGAGAGGAATGTCCAAACTCGAAGTTTATGGGGACTCACTTGATCATCAACCAAGTCTCCAACAAGTGGAAAACCATAGACCCGGCTTGCAAAAATACCATGCTCGCATAGAGGACCTCATCACACACCCGAAGAGGTCACCTTCCATTACTTGCCAAGAGACCGAAACAGTTTGCAGATGCCTTAGCCACCTTGGCCTCCTTGTGGAAATCCCCGAAGGAAAAGCAATCAAACCCTTCAAAGTCGGACGAAAGGAAATTCCCGCCACCGTCAGAGATCGAACTGTAACCTAAGCCCGTCAATGAGCCACGGTACAACCAGATCTTCCAATACCTCAAGAACGGGAAACCGCCTTCATGAACAAGGAAGGTCAACACACAAGGGGTCAAAACCAAGAGCATCATGGCCCTAAAACGCCTTGCCTCTCACTTCGTCATCCTCTGGGACATGTTATACAAGAAACGCTACTACGGGCCACTCCTACGCCGCGTCGCCCAAGAAGAAGCGAACAAGTTCATGAACGAAGTCCACAATGGGGCTTGCGGTCCCCACATGAATGCTGAGCCCCGATGCAAATCATTCTCGTGGATGGGCTACTACCGGATCTCCATGGAGGCAGATTGCATCCACTTTGTCCGAAGCCGCGACAAGTGCCAACGGTTCTCCAACCTCAATCATCTCGCCGCCCCACGATCTCTACCGCATGACTACACCTCGGCCCTTTGCCACTGGGGAATTGACGTCATCGGGAAAATCGCTCCGCCAGCAAAGAATCGGCCACGAAGTTCATCTTAGTAGCCATCGACTACTTCACCAAATGGGTCGAAGCCAAGTCCTACAAGGTACTCACCTCCAAGAAGGTCGCACATTTCCTCAAGGAAAACATCATATGCCGATACGGCATCCCAAATGAGGTCATATCGTACAACGGCTCACACTTCAAGGAGAATTCGACAGCATCGCCGGCTGAATTCAAGATCACACGCCACAAATCTTCTCCCTACCGGCCACAAACAAACGGCGCCGTGGAAGCAAAGAAACAAAACCTCGAACGGATCATCCGAAAATGACCACCCGAGGACGAGATTGGCCCGAGAAGCCGCACCTTGCACTTTGGGGCTACCGCACATCGGGCCAAATGCCCACGGGAGAAACCCCATTTGCCCCGACATACGGGATGGAAGCAGCCCTTCCCATCGAGCTAGAAATTCCTCACTCCGAGTGCCGCTGAAAATGACATCAACGAAGTCGAATGGCTCCGAAGCCGACATGACGAATTGGCTCGCTAGACGAGCGACGACTAAAGGCCATGGAACACGTCCGAGCCTATCAAAGCAGATGGCTAGAGCTTTCGACAAGAAAGTCAAATCCCGAGACATCGTGGAAGGTGACCTTGTACTCAAAGAAAAGCCTCCCACTCGAACCAACCCACTGGGAAAATGGGAACCCACATGGATCGGCCCTTTCGTGGTTCAAAAGATCTTCTCCTGAGGCGCCATGAAGCTACCGTACCTAGACGGCAATCCCTTCATGAATCCAAATAACGGAAGCAAACTTCGCAGATACTTCGCCCGAAGAAGAACAATCGTGCATCTCTTGGCACTCCATGTAGTGTCGAACTACGCACTCCGAGCCCTCTAGTCCGGGGAACGTAGGCAACCTTAATTGGTCCGGTCTAAAAATACACAAAAAGTCAAAAGTTTGAATGTCAATCAAGACCTCCATCAAGCTCCGCACTTTTCAAGAACACGCCCCAAATAGCCACCTTGACCAAGTCAAACGACGGCGGCAACATCAAAGGACATCCGAGGGTCACTCAAAGATCAAACGACCGACTCATGTCTACTTCCAAGCCAGGGCTTGTCTTCGCCCTCACGCGCTTCAAAAAAAAAAAAAAAGAGAGCTCGAGCAAGGGCTCACAAAAAAAAAAAAAAAAAAAAAAAAGAAGCTGCGTAAGCCGCGAAATTGAGGTCAAGAGCCCGACGCCAACAAAAGGCAAGGAAGCTACGAAAAGACCGTCGAAACGACTTGTCAAGGGAGCATTCAACCTCTCGCCCAAGCACAAAGCCTCAAAGAAAGGGGATTGCCGTCATGGCTCTGCATCGCTTCACCCGGATGCAATGTAAAAGTCCAAAGATGGACGCCGACAAAGTGCACAACATGTAAGCAAAGGCAAACAAGAGATCTTGCGTCTCGACAAAGCTTTAAAAGTAAATCACAAATCACTAACGGTTACAACATTTCTTGATGAGTTCAAGCACGGTCTACTCTCAAGTTCACAACATGCTAAAAGACAAATTTTAATACATTTAACTAATAATGTGTTTGCAATGCAATGAATGGATACCTAGGAGGTCATTCCGCGCCATCTCGCGCTTGTCCCTCGCCATTCTTTCCTTTCTTCCCTCGTCCCCGGCGAGTCTTCTTTCGCTCCACGTGAACCAACTCGCGTCTCTCGCTCCGAGATCCGGGGTCCTCCCCTCAGAGTCAAATAATCCAAGAGCTCTCGTGGCTTCATTCGCCCGTGCTTCGGCTCGGATCTCCTCCCCGCGAGTCCGTAAAAGAGGACCTCTCCCCGTCGCCGGTCAACTCTAGTCTCGTAGTCAAACAAAGCGTCTCCCGTCACATCCAAAGGGTCGACTGTGCTTCGGCACTCCTAAGGCAATAGCCGCTACGGCAACCGGGTCCTGATCGCTGCACGCCTCGCTTTCCAAGACCACTGGGATCGCCCAACACGCCGCTCATACTGTGCCGTATACCGAGTCGTCAACACGACACTCTCCCGACGTCTAAGGAGTACCACAGAGGGAAAGCGGAATACTTCCATACCCTCGTACAATACAAGAAGGCACCTGAGCCGCCATACAAAGAGGAGCTATCTCCGCAAGAGCAAGGTCATCCCACCAACAAAGGCTCCTCGCTTCATCCCAAACCGCCGGAAACAAGCGACGGAATATAGAAGGAGGACCAAGACAAACTCGGAACTCGACAACGTAGGACCCTTCCCGCAAGATCCTCCCGGTCTCAATCCTCCATGCAAGGAACCCACCAAATGGATCTCGATGCGTACCAAGCCGTGCCATCCATCTCTCCCAAAGTGCGGACGATCCATATCCAACACAAGAGGTCGCTGAGCAAATGACCACGGGCTAAACGACGCCTGAGCCTCGGCATGGCCTCGAAGTCTCTCTCGCAGCCCACAAGGTGAGCAAAGCGGGGCTTCCTCTCATAAAACGATCCCTGCCGCTGACGGCCGATACCATGAAGAGTCTCCCCAAAGACCAACGGGACAATATCCTCTCCACTCGCAAAGGCCCTACCACATCTAGCAAAGCGCCATCACAAATGCCAAGGGAACCGACTGTAAAGAGCGTCGCTATCACGCACAAGGCAAATACATCCCAAGAGACGTCACTCATCATCAACCATGAACCGCTCCTATAGCAGCAGTAAATGTCGATATGACCCGAATCAAGGATCATGCCCCGCACTTCTTCCAACGAAGTACGAAGAAAGTCCGCAAGCTTCACGCTCACAAAGAAGACCACCAACCAAAGGAAGCGAGATGGCCTCCACCTCCGGTCCTCCAATCAAAGCCCGAAAATCTTCAAAAGTGGGCACCATTTCATTGTAGGAGAAACAAGACACGTGCCTCCTAACATCCTGCAACTTCGCGGCAGCCCGCAACAAATCCCAATCAGAACCAACTCCTTAAAAGACCAAACCGAGCAAAGACGAAACCTTACCTCGAAAGCCCGTCTCGATGCCTCATACGGCGCCGCATCCACGTTTTCAATCTGCTCAAGGAAGTGTGCTTGCCTCTCCCGCGAAAGCCTCGGCAAAATTCTAGGGACATACGAAGAATCCATGGCAAAAATGGAGGTTCCTAGAGAAAATGGGGAAGAAAGCTCGAAAATGGCCGCAAATGGGGAAATGAGGAAGAACTGTGCACCGGAAAGCATTTATGTCCTTCCCAAAAGCAAGGTTGGTCCGTACGGACCTCTTTGCATGCTAAGTATGTCCGTACGGACCTCCTTGCAAACGTAACCCATTTCCCGTAAAACAAGATAAAACCACTGTCCTCAAGAAACCTTGCTCCAAACAAGCCCAAACACCGGCCAAAGCCATTTCCGCAAACCAACACTACCCACAAACGCACTCTCGCCTCACGTGGCATGTACAAAAATAAAAATAATAATAGCAACAATTTCTAGGACAATTCCTGAATCACAAAAATAAATGACATTACATCTTAAAATAAAATACTGTTTGCCATGCAAATACATGTGTTTTATTACAGTACAAAATGTCTCGTTGCTAAACAAAAAAAAAAAGAGAGGGATATGAAAAGAGGGAAAGCAAATGAATACTACTCGTAATCCTCATCATCATCCTCCTCGCCAAGATCCTCCAAAGAAAAGTCGGGCATCCCAAATAACTCGCCCGTCACATCCTCATCGTCTAATACCGAGCACCCGCCCGAGGCTCCCACGAGAAGTACTCGAAGGATCAAATCCGGCGAAAGGATCAAAGAAAGAAGGCTCGAGGAACCCTCACCCCGTGCGCCGTGCGGAGGCATGAACCGATAAAAGGGCCGCTCCTCGAAGGCCCCGCAGCCTCCCGAAGAAGTCCCGCATCCATGCTATGCCGCCTCAAAGGCCCCTCCCGCTGCGGCTCCGGCTCGGCTCTAGGCGGAGGAACGTCCCACGTAATGCCTCGAAGGCATAGGCTCGTACGCCGGCACACGACGCGAAGACCGACAGACACCTTCGACGCCATCTTCTTAGCGAAGGAGCGCATCGCCACGTAACGGCGAGTCAAGCATATCGTAGGCTCTCCCCGGACTCCGCACCAACAAGAAGCCAAGGAAACGCTCATCAAATGCAGCTTATACTCAACAACAAAAAGAGAAAAACGCAGTAAAAGATGCCAAGATGGAAAAGAGTCAACACACTCACCGATCCGTTTGGGGTCCACTTCATGCAAGCAGAGCTCAAGCTCCGGAACGGCATGCACACCCTCCTCTCGATCCGTCCCCGCGGACGTACGTGAAATCCGGTCCCGCATCGGAACCTCGGGGGAGCTCGCGGCGCCTCTCTCTCCCGCGCGCACTGGGCGTCCTCGCCTTCCTCCTCACGAAGGCCCCGTACTCCTCGCCGTACAAGATGAACTCCGCACCGACACCGTCAAGGTACCTCTCGAAGTCCAAAGCACATCCATGTCCCGGAGTCAAGCATCCCAAAGGGAGGGTCCCTGAGCCACGGGAAGCACACCGGCCATGCCGCTGTAAGACTCGCTCCCTGTACATGGCGTCACAAGTCAAGCCTCGCAAAGCATCTTCCGCCGCGGCTGCCACCTCGGGAGCCCCCTCGAACTCATCCCCTCATACCGAGCCCACGGGAACAGTAACGAACCCTCACGGCTATCCCGCTCCAAACGCTCCCGCACATCCCCGTAGGCGATGGTGAGCTTCCCCGCCGGGTCCTCCTCTTCCTCGCCGTACGAGCCCATCCCAAAGATAGCAGGTACGCAAAGAATGTACTGTGATCCCTATCCCACGGGAAGCACCGGAAAACCTCATAAAACCACACCCGTGACAAAAACAGAGAAGGCTCAAGGCAAAAGACAATGGAGAAATGACAAGTTGCTAAATCAAAAACAAAGAATAAACTCATACCTCCAAAGCAAAGTCAAAGCAGCCAACGAATCTGCCACCCCTGGCTAAACCGGTCCAAGGAGAAGTAGAGCTCACCAAGCTCGCTCGCCCCAAGCAATGTCGCAGACCCTATCCAGATCGGGCCAAGCTCTCCAACAGAGCAAAGGGAGCCGCGGTCGCGTGGTTCGAGAACAAAGTCTCTGACAGCTGCATACCACAAGAAGGAGCGCGCCAACCGCTCCGTTGCCACCCGGCCGGTACCCCGGATGTAGGCCCCAATACCGGCCGTGATCCTCATCTCTACGTCGCCGTACAAAGATCCCTGTGCCCCCGCGAGGACGAGGCTCAAAGCCCAAGCACTCGGGCCAACACCGCATCGTAGATCATGTCTCTCCACCTCACAGTGCCCTTTCAAGGAGAGCCCGTAATAGCAAAGAAAATCGCTGGCGTCCACCGTCACCTCGCCCCACTGTGTGGAAGGTGTGGGTGGTATCCCACCAATACTCGGATAAAGGCCCAGAAGACACTCTTGTTCTTCCTCGTGTCGACACTCCAGCCTGTGTTCTCAACGAACACACCTAGGCCAAGCATAAACCAACCTCCGGGACTCGGCCTACCGCCCACGGAAATATCGTGCATCCGCCGCCATAGCTCCACAACAGCCTCGAGCGATCCCCGAAGTCTTCATCCTCTTGGCCTTCCCGGCCGTAAGCTCCAGCATCCCGCAGTAAACACAAAGAAAGGTACGTCAATCACAGTACTTAATATAAAGGCACATATAACCCGTCACAAAACACGGCACATATTACACCTAATTTTCACATACATTATACATATAATTTTTCATATAACCCGTCACAAAACACGGCACATATTACACCTAATTTTCACATACATTATACATATAATTTTCACATACACATATTACATAATTTTCACATACATTATACATATAATTTTTCATGTAACCCGTCACAAAACACGGCACACAATGCACATAATTTTCACATATATCATGCATATAATTTCTCCCATGCAGTCCGTCACAAAACACGGCACACACTGTATACATTTTCTCAAAAGAAAAAAAGGGGGGGGGATTAAACCCTACACGACACATTTTCAAAAGAAAATCCGTCCCAACACGGCACATATTGCACATATTTTCCCCACAAAGTCCGTCACCCAAAAACACGGCACACACTATATAGCACATTCTCAAAAGAAAATCCGTCCCAACACGGCACACACTTTCACATATAACCCGTCACAAAACACGGCACATGTCACATTTTTTGCACAAAAATTATCACTACACGATAATTTTCTCATAATGTACATACATAAATAGCATACGGTACAAAACACCAAAGCATGCAATTCACTAGATAGGCACTTTATTTTCACAAATAAGAGCTAATCTACACATTTCTGCACAAAATACACATACCCACAATTTTTACATGTCCATTTTCAACAATTCATCAAGAATTTCACAAAAAGGCATAAAATAATAACAAAAATTTCAAAAATGCGAAAAACTAAAACCTAGTTCTAGCATTCAAAAATTCGAGCAGGAAATCAAAACGGAATGCATTTCTTACCTCCCCAACGTTCATGGAGCGACGATTATGCACCTCCGGATTCGGATACAAAACATCCGGTTCTTCGAAGATGGAACGAACGAGGTCCAATTCCTTCAAGCTCCATCCGCCGCTCAACCACTTCCCGATCAAGGCTGACGACGACTCCTTCGAGATCCTTCACCATGGCAAGAAATTCAAGCAAAAATTATTTGATTTTGGTTAACAATGGAGGAATTTTTCTCTCTCTCTCTCGCCTGGTTCACGAACTGGAAAATGGGGAAGAAGGAATGGGGAAGGGCCTCGGTATTTAAAGCCTGGTCAAACCTGGGAACTGTAAAAAACCAAGGTGGTCCGTACGGACCTCTTTGCAACCAGGTTGGTCCGTACGGACCTCTTTGCAAAGGGTGGCCAAATTACTTTCCTGCCCTTATAATCTTTGCCCCTGGCTGTCCTAAGGCCTTTTCCAGCAAATCCAAGTGCAGAATGGTCCCTAACCCTTCAAATCAATCCCCGGCCGTCAAGCGTAAGACCGGACCTCGCCCACTTCAACGGCAAATCAACCATCGGCCATCAAACGTAAGACCGATCCTCGCCCACTCCAACGGCAATCCAACCAACGCCTGCTCAACGGCAATTCAAGAAGGAGCCAATACCTCCCAGCGCAAATACCAAGGCACAAGACGCCTCCAAACGCTCAACGACAACTCAACCACTGAAGGTCCGAAGTCATCTTCCCAACAGAAAAGAGCCCCTACAGGGTCATGCATCCCCAGCAATTCAAGCACCGGCAGTCAGATGTAAGCCCGAACTTCGCCCACCTCAACGGCAACGCAAGCACCGGCCATCAAAGTAAGCCCGAGCTCCTCCCCAACAAGTCAAAGGGAAGTCATGCAAGACTGCATATCCCCAGCACCGACCATCATTCTCGCCCACTCAACGGCAAAACAAGCACGCGAAGGAGCCAACACCTCCGAGTACAAGTCCCAAGGCACGAAGCGCCTCCCAAAACGCCAAATGGTGAAGCAATCATCGGCCATCATCCTTGCCCACTTCAACGGCAGCTCAAGCACCGGCAGTCATCGTAAGTCCGACCTTCTACATCAACATGCAAAAACACAAATGGCACCAACCGCCGCCAGATGACGATTCAAGTCCTCACAACTATCTCCGGCCCGGAAGGCCTTAAACCACCCGATTAGGAAAATCGTAAAATTTCCATCCCAGGACGCCACCACGTCCTTATCACCGACCTATACGGTCACCCCGGACGCCACCACGTCCTTATCACCGACCTATACGGTCACCCAGGACGCCACCACGTCCTTATCACCGACCTATACGGTCACCCCGGACGCCACCACGTCCTTATCACCGACCTATACGGTCACCCAGGACGCCACCACGTCCTTATCACCGACCTATACGGTCCACCCCGACGCCACCACGTCCTTATCACCGACCTATACGGTCACCTGACGCCACCACGCTCCTTATCACCGACCTATACGGCCACCCCGACGCCACCACGTCCTTATCACCGACCTATACGGCCACCCCGACGCCACCACGCCCTTATCACCGACCTATACGGCCACCCAGACGCCACCACGTCCTTATCACCGACCTATACGGCCACCTGACGCCACCACGTCCTTATCACCGACCTATACGGCCACCCAGACGCCACCACGTCCTTATCACCGACCTATACGGCCACCCAGACGCCACCACGTCCTTATCACCGACCTATACGGCCACCCAGACGCCACCACGTCCTTATCACCGACCTATACGGCCACCTGTGACGCCACCACGCCCTTATCACCGACCTATACGGCCACCCAGACGCCACCACGTCCTTATCACCGACCTATACGGCCACCCAGACGCCACCACGCCCTTATCACCGACCTATACGGCCACCCAGACGCCACCACGCCCTTATCACCGACCTATACGGCCACCAGACGCCACCACGTCCTTATCACCGACCTATACGGCCACCCAGACGCCACCACGTCCTTATCACCGACCTATACGGCCACCCCTGACGCCACCACGCCCTTATCACCGACCTATACGGCCACCAGACGCCACCACGTCCTTATCACCGACCTATACGGCCACCCAGACGCCACCACGTCCCTTACCATCAACCTATACGGCCACCCAGACGCCACCACGTCCTCACCACCGACCTCGGCGGTCACACAACACCTGTGGCACCACCACGCCCGCATTCACGTAACACTCACCCCACACCCGAACTACGACTGTGCTTGATTCCCGCCAGGTGGATACGTAGGAATCCTATCACAGTGGTCCAGCCTATTGACCTAAACGGTCACCCAAAAGGACACCACCACGTCCTCACTTTCGACCCTCACTCTGGGCCACTTCCTCTCCCAAAGACGCGATCCAGATTAGGACCCTTATCTTATCGGCGACCCCACTTCTTTCATAAGTGACGCCGCCGAGGGCTTCGTAAGTACCCCAACTGGATCACTCCCTTTCAAACACCCGGAAACACCGCAGACTCATCCACGCAGCCTCAAGACCTCTCTCACTCAAAACCCTCTCAAAACCCTCTCAAACCCCCAACCAAACCAAGGGAGGAGCCTTTCGGGATAAAAAGGGACAAAAGGACCTTTGGGAATTTTCAGAAATCGAAAAGCAATTAAGGTCCGTACGGACCTCTTTGTTTCAATGATTACTAAATCCCCTTAAAGTCCACAAGATTCCCTCAAATCCCGGAGAAATGATGGTTTCCATGCAGAGTTGGTCCGTACGGACCTCTTTGCATGCAAGATGGTCCGTACGGACCTCTATTGCTCAGTGGAACATCATCATTCCCAAATATTCTCCATCATTGCGCATTCCCTCAAATCGAGGAAATCCAAAATTCGGATAACCAAGAAGGTCCGTACGGACCTCTTTGCTCCGAAATTTTTACTATAAATAGAGGGCTCCCTCCTCATTTTTTCACACCTCCCACTTCTCTCTTCCTCCCTAAGCCTTCGGCTCCCCTTCTAAGACCTTTCGAGGCATTCCCGCCCCTTCGGATCCTTCCGAGGCCTTCCGAGCCCTCGAGGTGCTCCGAAGCCTCTCCGAGCGCTCCCGAGACGCTCCCGCGCTGCCCCGAGGCACTCTCGAGGTACTCGAGGCCCCTCGTGGTACTCCGAGGCCTTGCTCGGTCTTTCCACGGTGTCCCGCTCTTTCCGAGTCAAACCGACGATCCCAAACCACGCCGAAACTCCGCCCGAGTGACTCGCCACCACAACGCACGCCGAACCTCTCGCCCGAGTGATCCCGACGATCCCCACGCACGCCGAACCTCCGCCCGAACGCAGCCTACAACCTCAACTCACGCCGAAACTCGTCCGCGGACAACCGGCATCTCCCGAAGCAATCCGAGAACGCTACTCCGACCGCAAACACTATTCCCCAGCGGAAGACAGACACGAACCAACATTGGTAAGGCTTCCTTCCTATTCTATTTCAATACATTTCAATACAATGTAGACATCCGATACAGCATGCATTTTTAAAAGCACACACACACACACACAACTTTTTAAAGGATATTAGGGGTATCCGAAAGACTCGTTTTACGAGGCTACTCGGGTGAGCTCTAATATTCTAATATTCTCTTCCCGGGGAGTCATCTGACCTCCGAACTCAAAATCTCATCACACAAAAACAGTTTAAAATTTATCTTTAAACTGCTGCCCTTTTTCACTTTTTTGGGCTTAATAAAACGGCGTGGCGACTCTACAAAGCAAAACACAGCGAGACACCTCCAACCTCGCAAACGCTAAGACGGAATAAGCCAGATGCCGGGGCGCGATTGTGCTGCCTCTCGGATCCGGGCGAACATTCCCGAACAGCGACGAAACGCGAGATGCACGGGGGCCCTCCGCGCGCGAGCCGGATCCCGGGTAATTTCAAATGCACCCCACTCCCACGTGCTCCACGTGTGCCCAAAATTGTGCCTAGGTTTATGGTCGTGACACTCACTCCCCCTTAAATAAAATTCATCCCGAATTTAGACTTTACTTACCTGAATGATCAAACAAATCAGTATATTTTTGTCTCATCTCAGATTCCAATTCCCAAGTAGCTTCCTCAATGGTGTGATTCTTCCACATAATTTTCACCACGGGAATACTCTTGGTACGCAATTCCCGGACCTGCCATTCTAGAATACGCAATGGTACCTCCACATAGGTCATATCCGCCTGGACATCCTCAGGAGGAGAACTCAAAATATGAGAGGAATCATAACAATACTTCCTCAACATGGACACATGAAACACGTCATGGAGAGAAGAAAGAGATGGAGGTAGAGCCAATCGATAGGCTAACTTACCTACCTTCTCTAAAACCTCAAATGGACCAACAAATCTAGGAACCAACTTTCCTTTGTTGCCAAACCTTATAATCCCAGTTCTTGGTGAAATCTTCAAGAATATAAGATCCCCAACCTGGAATGATAACTCCCTTCTTCTAGTGTCGGCATAGCTCTTCTGTCGACTCTGGGCTGTCTTCAATTTGTCACGGATCACTTTGATCTTCTCAGTTGAGTCTCTAACCAAATCTGGACCCCAAAGTCTAGCTTCACCAACCTCGTCCCAACACATTGGGGACCTACATTTCCTCTCATACAATTCCTCATATGGTGCCATCTCAATACTGGATTGGTAGCTATTGTTATAGGCAAATTCCACTAAAGGAAAATGGTCTTCCCAAGATAAATGGAAGTCTATCACACAAGCCCGTAGCATGACCTCAAGAATCTGAATGGTCCTCTCAGTCTGCCCATCTGTCTGAGGATGAAATGTTGTACTAAAACTCAACTTGGATCCCAAGGCTTCATGCAAATCCCTCCAAAACCGCGAGTTGAATATCGGATCCCTATCAGATACAATGTTGACAGGTACCCCATGAAGTCTCACAATCTCACGGATATACAACTAGGCCAATCTGTCCAATGAATACTTGGTTGAAACTGGTAGAAAATGAGCTGATTTGGTCAGTCTATCCACAATCACCCACTTCCATTCCGGAATATTCAGTGGTTAAAGTAATCCTGCTGGCCTCTAATGTTTTGCTTTGATCTGTTGGCAAGTCAGACATTTTGATACAAATTCTGCAATCTCCTTTTTCATACCATTCCACCAGTAAACTCTCTTCAAGTCCTGATACATCTTGGTGCTTCCAGGATGAATAGCAAATCGGGATTTATGGCCATCCTCTAACACTTTCTTTTTGATCTCCGGGGAAAAAGGTATGCAAATCCTGCCTTTGAAAGTTAGAATCCCATCCTTGTTCAATGAAAACTCTCCGGTCTTTCCCTCTTGCAATTTCTCCCTAATTTTCTGCAATTCATTGTCATTCAACTGAGCTTCCAAAAGATCCCCATATAACGTAGAAACAGCTCTGACATTCGCAAGTAACATATCACCTCTCACTTCCCGAGACACTAAGGATGATAAATGAGCCTTACGGCTAATAGCATCAGCCACCACGTTAGCTTTCCCGGGATGATAGGAAATAACACAATCATAGTTCTTCAGAAGCTCCAACCAAAGCCTCTGTTTGTTGTTCAATTCCTTTTGAGTAAACAAGTATTTTAGGCTCTTATGATCTGTAAATATCTCAAATTTGGCGCCATACAATTAATGTTTCCACTTATGCAATGCAAAAACAATAGCAGCTAACTTTATATCATGGGTAGGATAATTTTGCTCTGCTGGTGATAACTTCCTCGAAGCATACGCAATTACCTTCCCATTTTGCATAAGGACACAACCCAATCTTTCTTTAGAAGCATCACTAAAAATAACAAAATTCTCACAACCTTCTGGAAGTGTAAGAATCGGAGCTGAAGTCAATCTCTTTTTCAACTCAGTAAAGCCAACTTCACACTTGGCATCCCAAACAAATGGTATATCTTTCTGAGTCAATCTGGTCAACGGAGTTGTAATTCTCAAAAATCCCTCTATAAATCTTCGATAATACCCTGCTAAGCCAAGGAACCTACGAACCTCAGTCACTATAGAAGGCTATTTCCAGTTGACTACGGCCTCAATCTTTGCAGGATCCATCACAATACTAGTACTGGATACCACATGACCCAAGAAAGAAATCTGTTCAAGCCAAAATTCACATTTACTGAACTTTGCAAATAACTGTTTCTCACGAAGCACTGATAAAACAATTCTCAAGTGCCTCTCATGATCTTCCCTGGATTTTGAGTATACCAGTATATCATCAATAAAAACCACAACAAAACTGTCAAGATACGGCTTGAAGATCTTGTTCAACATATCCATAAATACGGCTGGTGCATTAGTCAACCCAAATGGCATAACAAGAAATTCATAATGTCGTACCTTGTTCTGAAAGTTGTTTTAGAAACATCATCTGGTTTGATTTTCAACTGATGGTATCCACTATGCAAGTCAAGCTTGGAATATATAATGGAACCTTGAAGTTGATCAAATAAATCATCAATATGAGGAAGAGGATATTTGTTTTTGATAGTAGCTTGATTCAACAATCTATAATCAATACATAACCTCAAAGTACCATCCTTCTTCCTGACAAATAAAACTGGTGCTCCCCAGGGTGAAACACTAGGGCTAATGAAACCCCTGTCTAACAATTCCTGCAACTAAATTTTTAACTTTTTTAACTCAGTTGGAGCCATTCTGTAAGGTGCTTTAGAAATGGGTGAATTATTTGGCAATAAGTCAATACAGAACTCCACCTCTCTATCTGGAGGCATAGAATACTCAGATGAGAATACATCACTAAATTCATTCACAACTGGAACACAAGATAGCCCAGGACACTTCATACTAGAGTCTAACACATATGCCAAGTATCCCTCACACCCTTTTTATAACACCTCACACCCTTTTGATAACATTTTTCTCGCCTTTAATGCAGATATAACATGAATGTCAAATAAAGACTTATCAGCATCAAATATAAACACAGGTACATCAGACATAGAAAAGGTGACTCGCTTTCTGCGACAGTCTACCAAGGCATGACAATAACTCAACCAGTCCATGCCTAAAATAACATCAAAATCTTGGATTGGTAACTCTACCAAATCCACTGGCAATACATGCCCACATATAATCACCTCACAATCATGATAGATCAAAGAGGATTCGAGGCACTCTCCCATAGGAGTAGAGACCTCTAGCACATAAGGCAACAACTTAGGCAACTTATGCAATGTGAATGCAAAATGAGATGCCACATAAGAATGGGATGATCCAGGGTCGATAAGAATACGAGCCCTGACACCTGAGATAGGGACAATACCTCTAATGACCGTGATGGGATCTACTGCACCTCGACCCAAGGCAAACACTCTACCTTGCACTCTCTCCTTAGGCTTCCCCTCAACATCCCTCTTTGCCCCAACTCTTGTCTGGTCACCCTGCTGTCTGTTACCTGGAGCTTGACCCCATCGAGGTTTAGGACAATCACTTCTGATATGCCCCACTTCTCCATAATTCATGCACTTTCCTTGCTTCCTCCAACAACTATCTTTAGAATGTCCCACCTTCTTACAGAAATTACAAACAGTCCCAAATTGACTGGATACAGAACGAGTAGAAACTGTAACATTTCCTCCTTTAGCCACCCCTGAAGTTAAAGGCTTTGGCTGACTCTTAGTTTGCCCTGAACTCTGGCCTGAAAACTTAGGTTTAATTCCACTACCTTCAGTTTTGCCCCGATGTTCTTCAATATCATTTTCAATTCTGTAAGACATATTCACTACTGCTTGATAATTGGGGAAATCATGTGTCAACAGCTGCTTGCGGAACTCCACTCTCAGTCCCTTCACAAACCTATATACTCTTCTTCCTTCACCTAGTACTAAATGTGGACAATACCTTGCCAGCTCTGTGAATTTGCCGAATACTGAGCCACTGCCATTGTCCCCTGCTCGAGCTTCAGAAACTCTACCTCTCTCTTGTCTCCGGTAATCACTGGAATGAAAGGTTCTTTAAACCTTCTGGTGAAGTTGTCCCAAGTTTGGGGCGTGTGGTCCCGCTCCCAACTCTCCTTAAGTATCTGCCACCAGTGTTCTGCAGGACCTTCCAGTTTGAACACCGCATATCTGACATTCTCCTCGTCTGTACTCTCCATTGCAACAAAGATTGTATCCATAGCTTCCAACCATCTTTCAGCTATTGCTGGCTCTGGATCCCCGTTGTAGCTTGGTGGAGCCATTTTGATAAACTTTTCTAACCCATGTGCTGGCCTTCCCTCAGGTTGTTGTTGTGCCTGTCCCTGAGCTGCCATATTCTGAAGGAACACCCTGAACATTGCCATCATTTCAGCATTCTGGTTTCCCCCAGCTCTTATATGACCAATGTTTCCCTGATCCCTCTGCTGGTCATCACCCGTTCCAGCCATTACACCACTTCATGCATTAAACACTCGGCGTCAGATATCACACACTCCCTCTTAGACTAGACTTCTACCCTTGACTTCTAGCCATGGCTCTAATACCAATTGTGAGGGCTTTCCCCAACTCCAGGACCTATAAACTCGTGTCCCAAATTGGAGGGTCCCCAAAATACCCCTTTTAAAGAAACTTTTCTTTAATAACTTGAAAAGTATAATAACCCTTTTTCAAATCAATTTCAAAATAACCCCTCTACATGGAGGTAATATATAAACCTGCTTTCAAACCATAACCTGCTTAATACAAACAGTACAAATATACAGGCTTACATAAGCCACTTTAAAACAAACCAACTCCCAGGTTTAATTACAAAACAACATACTGAAAACCTGTTTATAACAGTTCTATATACAAAACTCCCCAAAAGAATACCATCAACCATAACCCCCAACTCCCAAACCGTAACATACCCTGACAACCCAAAAGATGTCCAAACTCCTCCCCGGCCTCACCGGTCCGGTCCTCCTGTCTCAGCGGGATCTAAAACAATAAAGGGAGAAGGGGTGAGAATAAATCTCAATAAGTTATTATGTATGCAACAATATGCCATATAATATGCAACACGTAATCAGGTTGCTCATAACCACATTGGGAAAACAGTAAACACTTTACGTTACCTTTCCCGCCTGAATAATCAGTTATATAAAACATATAAGTCTCCCAGCTATCTGTAAGGCGGATGGCACGATACAGAAGTGGCCAATTCCCCATCTGTAATCACAGATGACCTAGTCACAAATATAATGTGATACTCCCAGCTATCTGTAAGGCTTCTGGCACGATACAGTAGTGGCCAATCCCACGTCTGTAACCATAGGCGTGCCATGTCACAATATCATGTAACATTCCCAGCTATCTGTAAGGCTTTTGGCACGATACAATAGTGACCAATCCCACATCTGTGGCCAACAGACGCGCCAAGTCATATGTATAATGCAATTCAATCACTTATAGAACAAATCTATACTTGATTGTATCCCACTATACCCACAACAGCAGTTCATATAACCACATTGGAGTACATAAACAGTTACTTGAAATTACATCCACACATTGGGATATCAATATATAACATGTTAATATTAATCACGTCAAACCATTTCCCCAGTGCAACTTACCTTGTAAACACTGTTGAATAATGCCAAACCAATAACATAGTATAATACTCATGCTCAAACCAATGAAATAGGATAACACGTAATTAAACACAATGTGCACAACCAACCATGAATATGCAATCACATATGGGCACAATGTATATCAAGTAAGCCCTACATATTCACGTCATACTATTACACACCTTCTATAAAGGTTCCATAACAATTTACTAAGTTTTATCAACTTTGGTTCAAGTTCCACAATTGCCTTTCAACCATTTTCAGGACAATATTTAAAGCCCTTCCCAATATCAATTTGGACCATTTAAGGTTCCATTATATAGTACTAAAGTTGTACTCGAGTTATAGTCACAAAGGGACTAAATCCAAGCTAGATTACTTAAGGTTACAAGCTTGCAAAGTCAATACCAAATCCTGTCCTAGGCACGACTCGTGCCCAAATTCTGCACGAGTGTAACAATTTTCACGACTACCTTATACGAGTAAAAACCCAAGGGTCACGACTCGTGCTCCAGGGCACGAGTCGTGCCCTTGCCGAGTTTTTGGTTACTGATGCTGAACCACTTCAGCAAAGGCAAGAACACTACAAGTTCTCCTTTCCAGCTACAACAAAGATCCATAAACCAACTCTAATATCAGTATATGAGTTGCACAACAATCAAACATACTCCCTCCATACCATATAACATGTATAAACCACAACTCTATCAAATCCAAACCAATTACTAAGGCCATGGATTCAAAGTTCAACCCAACTCATTTTCTTTCCATTTCAACATCAAAATAAAATGATCCAACATTACCAAAGATCATTTATACCACATAATAACATCATTTACTTAGTATGAACCATTATTTGAACAAAATCATAATAACTTACCAAAATAGGTCAAAATGAAAAGAAGATTTGATCGGCTCTAAATGATCCACTCGCTTCACTGATCAATAATATGCGATCAGAACAAAGAACGGTGTAACGGTTGAATTGTTGCGATTTTCTGAAGATAACCCTAGGTTTATATGAAACGTAGGATGGAAGGAAGTACTGAGGATGCTAAATGAACTTTCTGGGAGGAAATTGGATATTTATATAAACTATTTACCCTTTAGCTCCTCCATGAATCAATTAACTACGATCCACTACCTTAAACTTACATTTACACTTTAGCTCCTCAATACTTTTTATAACATTCCATTTGAAATTCAAATGCTATAACTTTAACACATTAATTCCCATTTGATCCCTTTAGACGTTATATAATTCCAATCAATTTAATAACATCTAAAATCACGATAAAGAACCATATTAGCCAAATAAACACTTAACAATTCCAAATACCACATAATGCATAATATGAGATGCAATGCACCCCACTCCCACGTGCTCCACGTGTGCCCAAAATGGTGCCTAGGTTTAGGGTCATGACAATGACCCATTGGCAAGTTGCCTCTCTTAAAATTTTCCATCTTGAATCTTCTAAGAACCTTTTCAATGTAGGTACTTTGACTCAAACCAATTATCCTTTTAGATCTATCTCTATAGATCTTGATGCCAAGGATGTAAGCGGCTTCATCCATATATTTCATTGAGAAACATTTCTCTAACCAAGACTTGACAGTCTGATGTGCAGGAATGTCGTTTCCAATGAGTAAGATATCATCGACATACAATAAGAGAAATAATATTGTGCTCCCACTGAATTTCATGTATACACAAGGTTCATCTTCATTCTTGACAAAACCAAAATCTTTGATCTTTTTGTCAAAATGAAGATTCCAACTCCTAGAAGCTTGCTTCAACCCATATATGGATCTTTGCAACTTGCACACTTTGTTAGAATTTCTTGGATCGACAAAACCTTCTGGTTGTGTCATATACACATCCTCGAGTAACTTCCCATTTAGGAAAGCCATTTTGACATCCATTTTCCATATCTCGTAGTCATAATACGCGACTATGGCAATTAAAATTCTAACAGACTTAAGCATTGCAACAGGCGAAAAGGTTTCATCATAGACTACAACATGAATCTGCCTATATCCCTTTACTACAAGCCTAGCCTTGTAAGTAAGAACCTTCCCATCCATGTCAGTCTTCTTCTTGAAGACCCACTTGTACCCTATTATTTTTACACCTTCGGGTGGCTCAATCAAGTTCCAAACTTGATTATCTGACGTGGATTGCAATTTGGATTCCTTGGCTTCTAACCATTTATTCGAATCGGGAATGGACATCGCCTCTTGAAAGGAAGTAGGTTCATCATTCTCAATGACTTCCACTTCATTACTTTCCGACACGAGAAATCCATATCTCTCGGGTGCGGATCGTAACCTATCCGATCTATGATGGACTTGTGGATCTTGTGTTGACGTCATAGCCTCTACAAAATCTTTTAAACAAGTTTGAGAAGTAGAGCCATAGACTATGTCATCAACATAGATTTGAACAATGACTGTTTCTTTTTCATGCCTTAAAATAAATAAAGTCATATCTGCTTCACCTCTTGTAAAATCATATTCAAGTAAGAAAGAGGTTAAGCGACCATACCACACATGTGGAGCTTGTTTCAAGCCATGTAAGGCTTTATCAAGTCTATATACGTGGTTTGGTAGATGAGTTTCTTTAAATCCTTTTGGTTGTTCAACATAAATTTCTTCTTTTAAATAACCATTTAAAAAGGCAGCTTTAACATCCATTTGAAACAAGGTAATTTTTAGATAACAAGCTATTGCCAAGAGGAGTCTTATGTATTCTATTCTAGCAACGGGAGCAAAGGTCTCATAAAAGTCAACACCTTCAATTTGTATGTAACCTTGAGCTACGAGACGGGCTTTGTTCCTAACAATATTTCCTTGCTCGTCTGATTTATTTTTGAAAATCCATTTTGTACCAATTACATTAGTGTTAATGGGACGTGGTACTAAACACTAAACTTCATTACGAACAAATTGTTCAAGTTCCTCTTGCATGTCATGTATCCAAAAATTATCTTTTAAAGCTTCTGAAACATTTTTAGGTTCTAAAGAGGAAACAAAACAGGAATATTTTACCTTATGGTATGTGGTGGACATGCACACATACCTCACCATTTCACGGTTACTGAAAGGCTCATTGTTCCTTGTTCGTACCCCTTCATTTGCTTCTCCAATAATCTGAGAAGAAGGATGATCTCTTCTGATCCTAGCTGGTGGATCCCTTCTTAAATCTCCATGCACATCCGTATTATCATCAGACCGTTCGTCATTTTCAGTTGCTGGATTGGTTTCAGGTTATACCGGAGATGCTATCCCTTCAGTGGAAACACACTGGTCAGCACCCGTGGTATCACTTGCTTTACTTTGTTCCTCCAGCTCTTCCAGCAATATCAATGGAGATTACTGCACTTCATCACCTGTAACACTTGCTAAGTCATAAAAAACAACGTTAACTGATTCTTGAATGGTTCTTAACCTAAGGTTATAAACCCTATATGCTTGACTATCCTGAGCATACCCAAGAAATATAGCCTTATCACTTTTAGAGTCAAATTTGGCTAAGTAATCCCGATCATTTAGAACAAAACACACACACTCAAACGTATGAAAATAATGAACTTTTGGTATCCTGCCATTCAAAATTTCATAAGGTGTCATTGTAGTACCGGGTCTTAGAAAAACTCTATTGGCCGTGTGACAAGCCGTGTTTAAGGCCTCAGCCCAAAATCTTTTTGAAATTCTTTTCGAAAACAACATCACACGGGCCATTTCAAGTAAGGTCCTATTTTTCCTTTCAGCCACCCCATTTTGTAGAGGTGTTTTAGGAGCAGAAAACTCATGTTTAATTCCTTTTAATTCACAAAAAGTTAAAAATAAGGAATTATCAAACGTCGTTCCATGATCAGAACTTATTCACATGATAAGAGCACAAAACATGTTTTTGATTTTAGCATGTAAGATCTTATTTAAATCACGGGCCGAACCACGGGCCACGGGCCATACGGGCCAAAAAAAGTCCACGGACTGAAGGCCCATTTTGGCCATCATCAGTTTTAGCTAGTAGTTGAAATCGTGATTTATCTACTTGAATAATTATACTCATAAAGGTTAGCTTCTTTAACTGACCGATGCCTCCTCCCAGATGATTGCCAGCTATAGTTATTCTTTTGAAAAAAGTAAGATTCCCGATCGAACTAGGTATTTCTCCTGTGAAATTGGAGAGTTTTCACAAAAAACTAAATTCTTTCGGAAAAGCAGAAGACCGGAAGACTGGTGAGGTTATTGTCACTACAACAAAACTGGTCATTTACAACATTTTTTTCTCGACATTTCTAGCGAAACGTTGTTAGAGTAACTTAAAACAATGTTTTTGTTTAAACGCTGTGTTTTTGGGTATATCACAACGTTTTCTTGAAAACCGTTGAGGAAAATCTATAAAGACAACGTACAAAGTAAACGTTGTGTCTAATCACCACGTTTGTCTGTAAAACGTTGTAGTACGCTTTTTTAGTACAACTTTTATTGAAAAGATTGTTATACATAAAGTAAATACGTATATGGCTTAAACGAAACAAAAAAGGCTACAAAAAGAAATAACAAAAACCCGGTCAATTCCCATTCCCCAAAACCCCACCCCTCACGAATTTAAGATCACTTTGGTTCGTGAGGAATAGAAAAATGCGGCAATCTTGTAAGTGTTCATTAACGTCATCCAGTTATTTTCCCTGATTGAAAATGAAAGCTACAGAATGCTGGATGATGTGCAAGAAAATAGTGCACAAATTAAGACTATTTTAAAAAGTGCACAAACACTGCCATGAGATTCCAATGATTATGTACCCTTTGAGAAAGAAACAAAGAGACAAAGGTCTCAAAATTTTCAGATTTTTGATGATGTGGATGGATGTTGATTTGAATTCTTTTTTTTTTTCTACAAATTCTGAAGATAGTAACATGTGACCATAGCCAGTGCACCAAACCATAACTGTGAAGTGAGAAATTTTCTCATTTACTTGGCATTTTAATTTAAGGAAAACTTCTTTTTTGTCTATCGTACTTTGGGGTGTATTTCACTATTATCATCGGCTTCATTTATTTCATTTTTCCCATCGTACTTCAAACTATGGTGCAATTTTATACCTAATTTAGGTATAAAATGACAATATTGTTTGTAGTACGATGGAAAAAATGAAATAAATTTGGGTATAAATATCATATTAGGGTATAAAATGACACCATTGTTTGTATTACAATGGTAAAAATGAAAAAAATAAAGTTCGATGGTAAAAGTGAAACACATTCCAAAGTACGATGGACAAAGCTGAGTTTTTTTATATTGATTTTCTCCTTTACTAGTTTGAAAGTGCTAATGACATTTTCTTGTGATGAATGATTGCTGGTGATCTATACTAAGATGATTCAGTTCAGGCAGCAGTGATTATTAGTAATATTTTGGGGATTTGTTTACTGAGGTTTTATTGTTTCACCCTTGCTTAGGTACTACCTGTTCAGCAACAATTTCTTATATGAAATTGTCTTTTGTTGATATATATATTCTGATATTATATTAAGAAACATGTTTTAATTTTTGTAATAGACTTTAAAAACTGATTTGGAAGCAAATTGCCATAGTTAGGTCTATTCTGAACTGAAGTGCTTTTTTGAGTGCATAGCGTTTCTTAAAGATGACATTACTTGTACTTTGAATGAACGGTTCTCCAAAGTGAAAGATTGCTTCACTGAGTAACCATAGAATTGTATTCTTTCAAAACATTAAATAACACAAGATGTTGAGTCGTAATAGTTTTATAACCGGTGTTGCCGTTCCTAAATTGAAGAAAATGTGTCTCTAAGGTCCCCCTTGTAGATGATGCTTGTACATTTTCTTAACATTTCAGGCTTTGCCATCCAACTCTTAATTACATGTTCATTTCCTTTGTTTTTGCAGTCTGATCTCCTGGTTGTAAAGAAGAAAAATAAGTGTTATTGCCCAATATATTTCTGCAAGGTTTGTTTCCATCGAAGTTGCTCACAAGTCGGAGCTCTTCATTTCTGGTGCGAAACGAAGTTGCAATCATTCGAGCGGGGGCAAAGGCGAGATTGAAGTTGCTCTTCCTCACGTTTTGCTTTGATTTGTTGGAATTTGGCTCAAGTTCTAGAAAGAATCAAGATGCATTGTCCCATGTAATTCATGAATGGGATGCATGAATGTGATGGTTGGTTTTCTAGTGAGACTTTTGGTGTTTGGCTTCTAGAGAATACATGAACTATGAGATGTTTGTGTACCTATAAATAGACACATGCAGAAAGAGTTCAAGTGTGCCTTGTGGTGCCATGAGTGGCTCCCCTTAGGGGAGAGTGAATTAGAGAGATGTGTACATTCATGAAGGAGTTGTATATTATTGTGAGAGTACTCAAGAATGTTGAGAAGGATGTGGATACCTCCATTCTTGTAATAATGTTGTGATATGTGGTGTCTTTGCGAGTTTCTTGATTAAAACTCGTGGTGTTGTAAGGTTGAGAGTGTTAGCATAGCCTACAATTTAGAGAGAAAAATTGTAAGCTTTTGCTTTAGGGAGAATATTCAAGAGTATTGAGGGTAAGAGTCTCTATTCTTGTAATATTAAATAAATTATAATATTGTTTAGTGGTGGAATAGGCTTTAAGCCGAACCACGTGATATTGTGCGTCCTTTTTCTTTGTTTGTGTGAGTGTTTACCGTTTGGTTTGTTTTGTGAGAATTCTCTTGTGAGAGATCGATCCTAACATGATTGCCGGCATATCTCTGTTTCTAGATTCTTTCTCCGCCCCTTCCCCCTAAACCCTAGATTCTCCCCCCTCACATTCTGTAATGATTTGGTGTTGATTGTAAGCATTACTGACTTACATCCCATATTCAATTATTATAAATTAGAAATCAAGAATCTACCTATACTGAACCTCAGCTTCTTAGCCTTGGTGAACTCGTACTTCCTATTTGACGGATAATGCTTGGGTGAATCTTCCAAGGTAATTTTCTATCTAAGCTCAAATTGTGGTTTGGTACTTGCATGTGTCTTATGGTAGCTCTTTAATATTTATATTTTGTTTGTAGGCCAATTGCGGCATACGTGGAAGGAGTAAGAAATTTTGTAGCCTTAAATGTGGAAAGGCTAGGAAATCCCTCTAAAATTCAATGTCCTTGTACTCGATGTAGAAATATCCATTATCAGACTAGTGATGATGTAGTGGCACACTTGGTTTTGTTTGGGATGGACAAGACATACAACATTTGGAATTTTAACGGTGAAGAACGACGTGGCACTTCCTCGCAAACCTCTCCTTCGACATCATTATCAATTAATGATGATGCACTCTCTCAGACACTCGGACCCGAGAGAAATGGAAGATTTAGAGGTATGGGATTTGGTATTACCCCAACCAAATTAGGTGTCCACATGAATAGATCAAAGAAGGTCTAAGCACTTGAGAATTGTATTTTAGAATTAAGGAATGAAATGGAGAAGATAAAAAAAATAGTGCACACAAGTAAGCTATAGTCAAGCACATTGTTTTAGAAAGTTAATTTATAGTTTTCACTTACATGTTAATTTGTGTTTGTTTATAGGGCTTGGTATCAAAGGAGAATGCAATTACAAATATGTACTCTTCGCGTTTGCATAGTATTGATTCAATGGATAATGTGAATGGAAAGACACCATCTCCCTCGTCACATAATGGTAGCACTAATCTTCGTGATTTGATTTAAACGCAAGAAATGCTCCTGTAATGTCAATGTTGAGCTTAAATGCAGATTATTGAATTGGCAAAAGACGGATGTCGCATAGGTTAAATTGCATCCTTGGATCCTAATGATTTGGTGCACCACGTTTCCCTTGGCAAGGACGTTTGAAAAGTTTGGGTCGTTGTAGCTTTAGATCATAGTGCTCCATTGTGAAGGCCTAACTCACACATGTCACTCATCGGGGATGCAATTGAGAATACAGTTGCATGGCATAAGGATTTCGTTTCTTTTGATTAAATCTATGCCACAACTTTTATTTTGTACTGTTATGTTTCTTATGTTGCTTTATTGCTAGTATATAGTTGTAACTTGATAATACTTGTTTGTTTTTTTTGAGAAGCATGCACTCTAGTTAATTAACCCCTTTTTGACTCCGCTAATGTAATTGCTATATATGTGTGAATACCCCGACCCGATGCAACGCGCATTTGGAAGTTTAAAATAATTAATCATATAATGTCGAATCGAAATGGGATATTCATTTAGTGACACTCGCTTTAAACCATATTAAAATATTAGTTTAATTTTGAGAGTCGCCACGCCACTTTGATATAGCCCAAAGCTTTGAAAAAAGGCTAAACAGTTAATTGGGTTCGGGGGTCAAGTTACAACAGAAGAAGAAACGCTATCACTCCTATTGCCCGACGGATCGGTCTCTCTAGCATGTGGAGTGTTGGTTGTGTGCGGTGTTTACAGGAATAGATTGAAGAAACGGGATCATGCATAAGGAGGAGGGGAGAGAAAGAATCAGTTAATGATCACACCCTAGAACCTTTGAGTTAGGCCCTCGGAAGGTACACTAATCAACGTTCATCCTTGGGGGATTGTTGATCATGGGATAATTATAACTAAGGTGGAAGGAAAGAAATAGTTCCTAGATCCATTGGGTTTCTTTGGCGAAACCTTAGATCATCCTCGGCTATGCATATTTAAATATATTAAAATGGTCCTAAATCTAGCATAAAGGCATAATTAAAATAAACATGCAAATATTATAATACGACAATAATAATAATAGAGAACAAAAATATTAAAAAGAGCCTTACCAATTGTAGCAAGACATTGGGATCGAATCTAGGGCGATTCGAAGAATGTGGGAAGAAATACGGGTAAAACAAGTGTAATCTCGTTTCTCCCGAATAAATTGTGTGTGAAAAGCTGATATCGGGCACCCCTATTTATAGTGCTTCGGTATTTGGGCTCGGCCAGAGAAAGGGTCGATCGGCCTTAAATATAAGGTCCGATCGGCACAGGAAAGAAGGGTCGATCGACCAATTGCTTTAGGTTCCATCGGCACAATAATAAAGGTTCGATCGGCCATTCAACAGGGAAAGGGCCGATCGGCACAATATCCCGGCGTACTTTCCACGCGTACGGCCGACGGCGGATTTGACAGAATAAAGAGTAGGTTTTTTTAGGGTTTCATTTAAATAACCGGGCCAGACATTAAAAAATGTCTTTTTTCGGACCGGGTACTAACAGTAGCCCCTCGACGACGCTTCTTGTAAGACAAGTGGGGTCGACGATAAAAGAATAGGATCCGTCCTGAAAAAAGGGATTTCAGAAGGTGAAACGATGATCTCGCGGATGTGAGGTTTGGACTCGAGCCGAGTCGCAAAGAAGATGACCAGGTAGGTCGAGCGGCTGAACCCACATCGGGCTACCTACGTATCCTAAAAGGAATCAAGCCAAGTCGTAGTTCGAAAGAGTGGGCGTTTAGTACACGAGAGTGGCGGACGTGTGGCGTCTCAGACCGAAGATGCGATTTGTGTGGGAATCACCCGGAAATATGTGACTGTATGAAAGTCACTGGAATGTGAAGTCGCGACGGTGTGAAAGTCACTGGAATGTGAAGTCGTGACCGTGTGAAAGTCACTGGTGCAACTGTGTGGGAGTCACCCCGAAAACATAGGAATTTTGACTGTGCGGGAGTCACCCCGAAAAAATAGGAATTTTGACTGTGCGGGAGTCACCCCGAAATAATAGGAATTTTGACTGTGCGGGAGTCACCCCGAAAAAATAGGAATTTTGACTGTGCGGGAGTCACCCCGAAAAAATAGGAATTTTGACTGTGCGGGAGTCACCACGAAATAATAGGAATTTTGACTGTGCGCGAGTCACCCCGAAATAATTATAAATGATAAAGCAAAAGGATTTTGAGTTAAAAAATAAAAAAGAATTTATTTTGAAAACGGAGGTTTTTTTTTTGAAAAATGGGGGGATTTTTTGAAAAAGGGTGAGGTTATTAAATGTCTGGTCAACCGATGTGACCGAGGAGACGCGTGTCAGGCGGGGAAGGGGAAGGGTCGATCGGCCCTTCCTTCTGATTGGCTGAGGACGATTGACGGGGATCGTGACGCTGAGATGGAATCCTGGCCGTTCGATGGTCTCGAAGAAGCACAAAATAATGGGCCGATCGGCCCTTCACCCTATTGGCCAGATTTTACGGCCGATCGGCCTTAAAAGCCGTCCGTCTCCTTCTCTCTTTTACGTCTTCTTCTTCTTCCTTACGAACTCTAAAGCTCTCGCCGGAAAATTCTTTCAAGCTCCCTTGATTTGTTTTTGTGTTGAGTTTGCAAAGGATCTACCATGGATCCCGATGTTGTCGCTTTGGAACTTTTGCTCAATCGACCGGAAGCTCCATCGTTGGGCTCATATGGCGGCGTAGGTGACGCCTTCTTTGGCTATGGCGGGGGAGTTGGTGCTAGTGGCCATGGTGCCGGGGGCAGCCACGGTTCTGGTAGTTTTAGGGGCGGTTATGGCAATGTGGGTGGTGGTTTTGAGGGTGTCTATGGAGGTTATGGAGGTTATGGGGGTGGTGATGATGGCAGCCATGGCGGTCATGGCGGTGGATATGGCGGCAGTGGTGGCGGACATGGCGGCAATGGTGGCGGACATGGCGGCAATGGTGGCGGACACGGCGGTCATTTTGGCGGTGATGACGGTGGTAACGGCGGCGATGATGATGAAGAGGAGGGTGATCCTGACGCCGGGGAGAGTGATAGGAGTGACGCCGGCGGGGACGTTGAGGCTAGGAGGCGGCGGGCTTTGCGCAATTATCGGCCCTCGAGGCTGCATTTTCTGTTGTTCAACCAGTCCGACTTTTATCCGGGTTTGGCTTTTCATGGATCCACCGGTCTTCGCTCCCGCGTCGGGATGAAGGTAAAGAAATTTTTTTTTTATTTAACAACAGAATATCTCATGCATGTACAAAGTATTTTTATTTAAATGCGAGTAATGACACGTACCTGTGCTGTGTTTACCTGCAGGGGAAGAAGATGAAGGGACGTAGCTCCCTTAGATCGGTTGGTGAGTTGTGGGCACTTCTGCCGGCTGGTGAGGGCAGTCCTCGCGAGAGGGTACGGGAGTTCTGGTGGGACACGACACACACCTTCCATTTGAGTTGGGGTGAGGCCACGATCACTCCTACAGACTTTGCCGTCCTTACTGGATTGAGATTCACGGACATAGCTTTGCCTTTTGATGATACCCTTTATGCCGACCCGGCTCGTCAGATTCAGCTGTTTGGCGCTAGCTTAGGCTCGAGCAGAAATTTCGGCGTTGATGCGGGGAGGTTGTACAAGCTGGTCAAGGCTGCTATTGATCGCACAGGCTGGCCGCATGGGCTTGACGCACTTGTCAGGGGATTCCTTTGGTACGGATTCTCAGTATCGCTTTTCCCTAACTCGGGCCCAGTGTGCCGATTCTCTTTGTTGGGCGCCTTGACTGATTTGGGCTTGGTGCGAGATATCTCTTGGGGAGGGGCCGGCTTGGCCGAGCTGTATCGGGCTCTTGATACTGTTTCGAGGTCCAATACCTCTTCTTTTGATGCCTTTCAGTTTGTTCTGGAGGTATGCCGACTTTTGTCATTTTCATTGTCCTTTTACTTGTTACTTGTCTTTCTGTCTTTATTAATATCTGCTTTCCCTGTCTTTTGCAGGCATGGGTCTATGAGATCTTCGGCGTCGCGCCGTTCACTTTGCGGGATCAGACTAGGGATGTGCCCGTCTTGCGCTACTGGAGGAAGGAGAATCGGGTTGAGGGGTTCCCGAAGACGGTTCGTGAGTCCGAGTTGAGGGCTGTTCTTGATGGTCCCAGTAGGCCCGAGTTTTTGCTCTACCCTTGGACCCCTGAGGCTTCGGAGATGGTTGGTGCTGTCCGGGATGTGACTGCTTCCCGCAGATTGTTGGTTGGACTGCTTGCTGACGAGATGTATTTGGGTGAGCGGGTTGCGAGACAGCACTATGCATGGGCTCCGCTTTATGCGCCCCAACATCCTCCCAGGAACATGTGGTATCCGAACCGATTGGCGAGGAGGGCGGAGTATCTACTTGGGGTCCCTGCTTATCAGTTCCGTCTTGATATGGGCTATGTGGATTTTGTGGAGCTTTTTCTGAGATCGCCGCAGGTGGTGAGGCGGACTGCTGAGGCTGCCGAGGCTGCTGGCATGGGGGAGCAGGATTGGGTCATCCCCGAGCCGATGGGTGCTGGACATCCCGAGATTGCTGATATGCCCCCATTTCCCGACCATTTCTTTGTGCATATGGCCGACGGGGAGGTGAGGGTAGACTTGACACCTACAGAGGCCGATGAGGTGGAGGGTGCTCAGCTTCCTCCAGGCGGTGCCGGCGGGGTATGCTTCTTACTTTTTCTCTTCATGCACTGATTATTATGTTTTAGCTATTGTGTAACTCTCGCGCCTGATTTTGCAGGTTACCGTGCGGGCTGTGAGGCAGACCAATGTACTGAGCTGTCTGCTGAAGAGTGCAGTACAGGCACTTTCCTGCCAATCCCGGAGATCAGTGGACGTGGATCCGGCGCAGCGGAGACAGCGTTCCCATGATGAGGGTAGCTCGACATCCAGATTTTCCCGTGGTCGCCCCTCGACCTCCCGTCGGGATCATTAGGACTTTTTTTATTTTGTAATACCTGTAGGAAAAAAGAAGCATGCAGACTCTATATTTTATGCTGACTCACTGATGTAATGCAACTGCTTTATGTACTAGTTTATGGTTTTAATATAAAATTTGGTATTTTTTATTTATGAACATTTTCTATTTTTGGACATTATCTATTTTTTGTACACTGCATCGAACAATTAAGGACAATATTGTAACAAAACAAAATAAAATACACGCAGCCTTAAAATCCTTGAACTGTTGAAGCTGCGCCGTTCTTGGAGAAACCAAAGGGTTGATCGGCCTTAAATTAAAGGTTCGATCGGCCCAAATTTAAAGGTCCGATCGGCCTTATGCTGAGAGGCGGCGTTTGTTCTTCCTGGAAGGTGCCGATCGGCCCTATGCTGTCCTTTTCCTGCACGGATTACCTCGCAGTCCTTTTCCTGTACGGAATCCCATACCAATGCCTATATATTCCTTTGCAACTGACGAGCACAATTTTTCTTTTTCTTTGCCTTTTCTACTACTTTTTTATTCTTTTCATGCCGGGTATAAATCATAAACTCCCATCCTTCCGTTTTGATGGAGAAGCAAAGCAGTTTTGAGAGTGATTTAGCTGTTTGGGTATCCAAGGTACCTCGCTCCGTTCGTCACGCCTTTGACAAACGCTTTGGGGTAAAGTGCATTTGGTCCCTTTTGCCCATGCATCCCAACTGGAATCTCTTGCACGCGTGCATTGCTTTTTTGGGACGAATCCAATCATGTCTTCAACTTTTCCTACAACGAGATTACACCCACTTATGAGGATTTTCTTGCTCTGTGCGGAGGGGACGATGTCAGTTTGATAGCAGTTCCTCAGGATCGAGTTCCGTTGGTGACAAGGGTGGCTAATTTCTGCGCATCCCTACGGCTGTGGCTAGAGTCTTGGTTGAGGGTGTGGACATAGATATATGTGATTTGCCGGGGAGGTTTGCTCATGGTGATGACTTTGACTCGGATTTTGCTTTGGATTGCTTGGCCCTCTGCTTATTTTCCAAGGTTCTGTTTTCTCCTTATGTGGGGGTAGCTACCAGTGGATGTCTGGATATGGTTGATCAGGCCCGTTCTGGGAGGAACATCGTTCCGGTTCTCTTGGGCGAGACACTTCATGGTATATCTCAGATAGCTAGGGGTGCTCCACTCATGACTAGGGGCAGTGCCAAATTACTGACCACATGGATTGAGGATCAGCTTTTTGTTCTAGAGATTCCCCCTTCGAGTGTTAAGCCTTGGTTTCACAGTTGCAGGAGGAAGATTGATCCGCTTTCCGGCTTATCAGAGCGGGAGTGGAAGATGTATTTGGCGGAGGTGGATACGGACAGGATTCAGTGGCGAGTACAGCATTGGGGCCTCTCCTTCATCCGGAGCCTTCATCTTGGGCAATGCTTGATTCGTGTACCAGCTTTTGAGACCACCACTTTTTACTATGCAGAGCGGGTACTTCGGCAATATGGCATGGAGCAGGTCCGTCCTCAAACTTTGGGAACCTCTGAGTTTGATGATTCCGCCAAAGTTCTTCCAATGGACGTTGGTGTTTCAGTTCTGATGGTAAGCTTATGGAGTTCTCATGGGATGCCACGAGTTTATCTTGCACAGCGGACCCTTAGCACTCATCTGTCACATGCTTATTTGACATGGTATGAAGAAAACTTGGGACTGATGAAGGAGATTTTATATGACTTGAGACGGAGATTGATTCCTAACATATCTTCGAGCCGTTTTCTCAGAGACAAGGAAGCTTTGGGGATTCCTTTAGACACAGTGGAGGAGCATCCTCCCAAGAAGATTGAGCGGAAGTTGAAGGGCAAGGCGATCGAGGAGGTTCCCCCATTGAAGAAGAAGCATTCGCCTTACTTTAAGAGAGAGAGCAAGAAGAAACCGACTCGACGAGCTGCCAAGAAGAAGAAGGACGGAGATGAGGGGCCTAGTGCCAAGGAGTAGATCTATATGTCCGAGTATCCACCCACAGTCACATGCAGACACATTAGTTATTTATTTTGTCTTTTAATTTTTTAGTTTCTTTTGCAAGTTATGTAGTCATTAGTATAGTCGAGCTTAGACTCATCAAATAAGTGTAATCATGCATTGATTGTGGGAATGAAAAGTTTATTGCTTTAGTAAAAACAGATTGGATTTTTATTTATTTTTTGGACCGCGCCGATTAAGGCTGCCTACGTTCCCCTTTTACAATGAGAACCAAGGGGCTCAGGTCGTCGTAGTTCATTTTTGTCAAATGACTAATTTTAGAAAGGGAAGATAGAAGAGGGACAATTTTTATTTTTTTTTGTTTGCTCTAACTTTTGCCTAGACCTCCCTTTACGGGTTTTCAATCTAGCGAGCTTTTGAACGCACCCTTTCTTTTATTGCTAGACCGCCCTTTGCGGGTTTTCAATCTAGCGGGCTTATTTTTTTTTTTTTTTTTTAGAGGGGAGGAAGAGCTTAATCATAGTAGCGTCTGAGCTTGCTGAGGTTGACGGGCTCCTTGAATTCGTTGCCATCCAAATCTGCCATTTTAACTGCTCCACCCGAAAATATCTTCTTGATCACATACGGGCCGGTCAATGTAGGGGCCCATTTCCCGAGAGGATTGAACTTATTGGGAAGTCGTTGCTTCAAAACCAAATCTCCTTCCTTAATGTCTAAGGGCTGCACCTTCTTGTTGAAAGCCCTTGATGTCCGTCTTTGATAGGCTCGGATGTGTTCCATGGCTTTGAGTCTACGCTCGTCAAGTGTGGCCAACTGATCGTATCGACTGCGGAGCCATTCAACTTCTGCTACTTGATTCTCTAATAAGATTCTCAAAGACGGGACTTCCAATTCGATCGGGAGCACTGCCTCCATCCCATATGTCAGAGCAACAGGAGTTTCACCTGTAGCGGTATGGACGGAAGTTCTATATCCCCAAAGTGCCAACGGTAATTTCTCGGGCCAGTCCCTACCTCGAATTGCCATTTTTCTGATTATCTGCTCAATCGTCTTGTTAGCTGCCCGTTTCGCATCTACACAGAGTAATAGGAGACCATCGTAATGCCTTTTGTACAACGTATCATCCAGTAGAACAAACTGTCCGGCCAATCGCTTCAATGCCTGCAAACTTTTGGCTTTCACGTCTCCTAGAAAAGATACATCACCCTTCTTGAGATACTCATAAATCTGTGTGTACCACGGATCCTTATTTTCCTCGGTGTCAGCTTGAATCTCGCAGCAGTAGGCTTCGTAGCAGTAAGCGGGGTTCTCTCTCCGACCAACTCTGAATGGTTTTACAGACATTCCGTGAGGGATTTCGACCAAAGAAGCCAGTGTAGCTAAAGCGTCAGCGGATCTATTTCTGTCTCTGGGTAGATAATGGAATGTCACTTCCCTGAATTGCTTGACTAGCTCTTCCATGTGAGTCTGATACTGCTGCAGGTAGGGGTCCACAGTCTTCCACTTCTTAGACGTCTGATTGATAATTAAAGTTGAGTCTCCATATACCTCCAACTCCTTCACATTACGCTCTAAGGCTGCTTCCAAACCAGCTATGCAAGCCTCATATTCAGCTGCGTTGTTGGTGGTTGTAAAATTCAGCTTGATGGCAATGGGGGTGTGCTCATCTTTTGGATCAACCAAAAGGATTCCCACTCCGTTGCCTCTCTTGTTTGCGGCCCCATCAAAGAATAGTTGCCACATCTCTTCTGTATCAAGGCTGAAAATCCCCTCATCTGGAAACTCCGGTTCAAGCCCCTGTTCTTCTGTGCTAGGAAACTCTGCTAAATGATCTGCCATGGCTCTCCCTTTAACTGCTTTTCTCGGCACATAGGTGATATCGAATTCCCCCAGAAATACTGACCACTTGGCTAATCTCATGGACAGAGAAGGTTTGTCGAACAAATACTTAATTGGATCCATCTTTGACACCAGTAGAATCGGATGTGCTGACAAGTAATGCTTGAGCTTATTAACCACCCAAACTAGCCCGGTGCAAGTCTTTTCCAACGCTGAGTAGTTTAACTCACTTCCCTGCAACTTTCGACTAACGAAATAAACAGCATTCTCCACCCGAGAATCTTTGGCTTCCTGTGCCAGCATAGCCCCAACGGCTGTATCAGTTACTGTTAGGTACAAGAGTAATGGTTTTTCCGAATGTGGGGGGCGAAGGATAGGGGGATTGACCAAATATCTCTTGATTTCCTCAAAGGCCTCCTGACACTTCCAGTCCCAATCTATGCTTGCGGTCTTCTTCATCAGTCTGAAAATCGGCTCACACATAGTAGTTAATTGATTAATGAAGCGGCTGATGTACTGTAACCGTCCCATGAATCCCTTAACTTCCTTCTCTGTACGTGGTGGCCTCATCTCCATGATAGCTTGAATCTTCCTTGGGTCTGCTTCAATCCCGCGTTCGGTGACCATGTAACCCAGGACCTTTCCTCGAATAACCCCAAATGTACACTTGGCAGGATTCAGACGCATGGAGTGCTCGCGCAGCCTGTCAAAGAACTTCCTCGAGTCAATAAAATGCTGACCGTCTGACCCTTTGGAATGAATGATCATATCGTCGACATATACCTCGATCTCCCTATGAATCATGTCATGGAATAATGCTGTGACCGCTCTCTGGTATGTAGCCCCTGCATTCTTTAACCCGAATGGCATTACAGTGTAACAGTACGTTCCCCATGGTGTAGGGAAAGACGTCTTCTCCTGGTCTGCCTCGGCCATCTTGATCTGATTATATCCTGCAAAACCATCTACAAAAGACTTGACCTCGTAGTTAGCAGTGGCATCTACTAACATGTCGATGTTGGGCAACGGAAAGTCATCCTTTGGGCTAGCCTTGTTGAGATCTCGGAAGTCAACACAAACTCTAACCTTGCCATTCGATTTACTGACTGTCACAATGTTGGATAACCACGTCGGATACTCAATAACTCTGATAAAACCTACTCGGAGGAGCTTCTCTATCTCTTCTTTAACTTGCAG
Source organism: Adenophora triphylla var. japonica (assembly GCA_022495995.1). NCBI lineage: Eukaryota > Viridiplantae > Streptophyta > Magnoliopsida > Asterales > Campanulaceae > Adenophora > Adenophora triphylla. The sequence continues at coordinate 226,691 of JAFEMH010001783.1, read as the reverse complement.
AGACCATTCTGGCTTGATGCGACGCAATTTTTGCTTGACAGGCTTGGCGTCTGGTGCTAGTGGTATTCTGTGCTCCACTATTGAGTTATCCAGCCCCGGCATATCCTTATATGACCATGCGAACACATCCGAGTATTCCTTTAGCAGCTCGATCAAAGCTTCCCTTTCAGTCCCTTCGAAGAAACTTCCAATCTGCGTCTCTCTCGGCTCCTCTTTCGTTCCCAAATTAATACATGCTAACACCTCATCGGCAGCTTGGGCTCGACCTTCCTTTTGATTAATAACTTGCTCAGAAATTTCTTTAATGTATTCATTGTTTAGTGTGTCTGCTTCTTCTAATGAATCATTATTAACTAAGTTAATTTGATTAAGTTGAGCATTATTTTTAGTTAATTTATCATTTAAAAGATTGGCTATGAGGGGATACTCAGAAAGATCTAGTTTTTCATTCATAGCGAAAGGGAAAACAACATTTGCAACTAAGTCATAGTCCTCTGACGTGAGGTCATCAGACTTAGAGGAAGACTCAAACTCAAAAGAAAACACATCGACTCAAACAAAACGAGGATGACTCAGGAGGAAACAGTACTTAGGGGAACCAACGGGAGACTCAACAGGAGGAGGAATCAGTCCTAGCTCTTCAACCATGTACTTCTTCGTGGCTACGGGTCCGCCAAGTATGCACCAATTCTTCAGCTTCCCGGTCATGGGTGTCACCAACGTCCTTGGATCGACGTCGTCTGTCTGCTCTGCTCCAATGACTGCAACCATATCATCCTCCATATTCAGATTCCCCAAATGCTGTAGCAAGGTCTGACCATCCCATTCCTCTGACTCTTCTGGAACTGCAATATTCTCGCCCCACGGCTCATCCAAAGATACTTGCCCTAGCAGATCTGCCAACTTGTCTTCGGTCTTGACGGCATACTGGCTCTGAATCATGACAACCTTGCCTCCCCTTTGATGCGGATCCATAAGAACTGTCTTCATCTTTGACCTATCGAACTCCGTATCCCTGAAGATCTCAAAGCCTTTATGCAGTCTACCTGTGTGATCGAACCAAGGCTCGTTAAACTCCATGCAAGAGAACTCCTCGCCTTCCTTGAAAAAGTAACTATTGAGAGAAAGGCGGTATGGTCTCATCTCTGGCTTCTCGTAGGGTAGCTTTGCCCTCTTGAGATACTCAATTCTTTTCTCTTCAGCCCGATCTTCAGGGGTAATAATATAGCCTAAACCGTGCTTGCTGCGGTGATCAGTAGCTTCCACTGCTTGCGTAGGTCCTTGGAGATGCTCACCCAGCCCCAGTCCTGGTACAAATCCCATGTTCCTCATCATTCTGACAGCCGGTCGTACTCTGTCCTATGTTTTTGTGAGGTCTACCGCGCAAACCTGTGCTTGTGCTATTAGCTGAAAACCGCTGAACATTGAACTGCTCTTCATGCTGAATTTGCAGAACCGGCTTTCCCCCAGTGCTTGACCCTTGAGACGTTACCAAATCGCTGTAGATAACTGTCACTTGGTCGCCCGACTGAAATTTCACACACTGATGCAATGAGGAAGGGACTCCATTCATCTGATGCAACCATGGCCTACCCAGCAGCATGGTGAAAGTGGAAGGTATATCTATGACTTGGAACTCGGCAATCATAGTGGTGATCCCGCAAGTAAGAGGCAAACTGATTATTCCCAACACTGACCGGCTAGTAGAGTCATATCCTCGCACGGAATGAACTGAAGGTCTCAAATCTGTAGGACTTAGATCAAGGACGTCCATCATCCTGGAAGGCAGTATGTTCACCGCAGAACCGTTATCAATGAAAATACGTGGCAACCTTTTCCCGTTGACCTCAATAGTAATGTGCAGCGGTTAATTATGATCCGACCCAAACTCCGGCATGTCCAACTCTGAAAATGTGATGATATTCCCAAAGTGTATGTTGCCGATCATCTGCGTTACATCTTCTGGCTTTGTGTCAGACGGCACCAAAGTCGCAGCTAGATTCTGTTCCAACATCATCCTGTGAGCATACGAGGATGTGAGCAAGGACCATAAGGATATGTTGGCTTGGGTTAGCTTCAGTTGAGTGAGAATAGGGTCCTCTTTATCGGGATTCACTACTTCAGTTTTAGGACCAAAGATTTTCTTCGCCCCTTTATCTTCTGCTTGATACACCCTTCCGGACCTCGTGAGTAGATTAACCTCATTCTTTTCCATGTCGGATACTTCTGCGTGAATTTCGGCCAACGAGAGAGGTTTAGGACTCTCTTCCACATAAACATCATTTAACGAGGCAACTTCTCTAGACAGTTCCTCAAAAGACAGCATATAACAAGAAAATTCTTTATTAATTGAACTCAAATTACAAACTGACACAACTGCCTCACCGTCTGTCACAACAGACTCGACTGGATCAGTGAGGTCTTTTCCTACCATAGCAATATCACTACCAACTACCTTACTAGGATTCTCTATCTTCCCTTCAATGATGAGCTTCTGCACAACCCTCTTCAAAGCAATACCAGCATGCTTGGACAAATCTGGCACAAGCAATCCCTTTCTGACAATGGCTGAGAATACCTTCTCTGTTGACAACCCCAGTTTCTCAAAAGCATCTTCCATCTCTACCATACTGATAAAATTACCTTCCACCATGTGGATCGTGTTGTTAGGAAGGGGGTTCCCTACAACATTCGGAGACTTTGGCTTCTCCACCTTGCCTTGCCGAATCAAGTCTTGCACTAACCGTTTGAACTGAATGCAGTAATCAGTAGTGTGGCCCTTGTACTTGTGGTAGTTGCAATATTTGGAAGCATCTAAGTCTTCTCTTGGGTTTACCGGTTCATAATTCTCAAGTGGCTTGACCAAGCCCTTCTTTACTATCACTTCGAAAACTTTGCCCATTGGCATTCCAAAATCATCAAACACGTCTCTCTCGCGGTGAACATTGTTATTCCCCCTCATTACAGCTTGAACATCCAAAGCAGCTCCCCCTTGTACATAGTTCACTTGCCCCACTGGCTCTTTCTTTGCCGCAGTGTTGGCGGGAGCTCTATAGCGGAACGAATTATTACTAGCCCCAGTGTCCTTCGGTGGAGTGATCCCGGTGATGCCGCTTTCGTACCGTACTCCCGAATCTACCATTTCCCTAAGATTGGGGAAATAACCATTACCAACTGCTAACTTGTGTCCGGGCAACAACACTTGTAAAAAATCTGTTTCTGTTCATTCTCCTTGGGCGGATACTGAATTTCACTCAACTTATCATTCCAACGCTTGTAGAAATCATAAATCGACTCCCCATTCTTTTGAAGCGTGTGCTCCAAATCAGCTCGATTAACTTGCCAATCCATGTTTGCTTGATACTTTTCCGAGAACACTCTACTAACCTTGTCCCAAGTATCCCTTTCCTCCTCGTTCAACTTCAAAAACCAACGGAGAGCAGCCCCTTCCAATGTGCTATGGAACATTCTTGCCATTTGCTCGGGTGTACAGTCTTTAGCCCTCATTGCCAACGTATAGCTGTCTAAATGCGTCTTTGGGCAAGTAACTCCTCCAAACATGGCCATCTTGGGCATCTTAAAGTCTTGAGGCAGGGGCGCAACTTTGCTCGGATTAAGCATCTTGATGGGGGACACACCTTGCTTTCCCATTTGCTCGGTCAATGCTTTTACTTGCTCAATCAATGCTAACACAGTCGGGTCTGTAGCAATGTTGGAGTTCTGCATGGCTGGGGGTTGAGTAGTGGTAGGAGAGGTGGAGTAGGTGGGAATATGGTGGCCAGAATAATTGAAGGGTAAAGTGGGAGGAGGTAGGTTAGCGAAGTGGTCCTTGGGTGTGTCGGCAGGAGGTTGATAAGGTCTTTTGGATTTGCTCGAGCTCCCATACATGACTGGTGGTGGAACATTCTTGTAGCTGGTTGGAACATAGTTGGGTAGAGGGAAGGTAGGTGCATTGGGGTTGGCAGGATTAGGAGCGTTGACAGTTTCATCTTCAACATCGACAACTTCATTTCCCATCAAAATAACCTTGTGTCCCCTTTTACTGAGCTCCTCAACAAAATGATCCTTCAACTCTTGATTGTGGTTCTTCAAAGTGCAATTCTGCTCTTCAAGTTTCTCAACCCTCATGGTCAAACCAGCAAAGTAGGCGTGCAGAGCAGGTGGAATGTCATCGAAGTTGGGGTTGAATGGACCTTCCATTGAAGTGACTGGTGTAGAGCTGGTTGCAGAGGCAGCAGGCGTGCTTGGAGTAGTTGATGGAGGCAAGGTTGTCATTGTTGAATGAAGAACGCGGCCCGACCTTAGCTCTGCAGAAGTATCAGAAAAGACTCGGCTTTAGGAGAAGGGTTGACTCAATGCAGTGTACTAGCTTGAATTTTTTATTTACAAAAGCTTGGTTTCTTTTAGACCTAATAAGGTTGGAAGGGATACCCCTTTTTCGCAACTAACTAAATATCCTAAAGTGGTGGACCCTAACGACTAACCTTCTCGTATAGACACTTAATATGATATTTATGGGAAGTACCACAGACCTAAGATAGGACAAGATCTTTTAACAATCACTCAACCTTACACAGCACGTCCTTTTAAAAGGAAATCAATTTTTTAGTGCCCTTAATCTCTCGATAGATCTTGACTTATCATTGATTCGTGGTGACTTAACATAAAGACCTTATTAATTGTCTACATAAAAAAGCTAGTCAAACCAACCGGTCACATGGAGTGTATTCCTAGTAAAGTGGGTGACACAAGGGTTAGATTTCAGGCTCCCATCGTGCAGCCGAAGCGCACTGATGAGTGGATGGCCAAGTGAGACTCGGAAGGGAGGCGACATGATCACCACACTTCCCGCACTTTGGCTTCTCCGATGGGTAAAAGGGTGTCTGTGCAGTGTGACACGGTTTCTAGTGGTAGTGTGAGGTAAAATGTCTAATTCTTTTTAAGGAAAAAAGAGAAAGATTTATTTTTATTTACATGAGATGCATGCATGCAATGCAACAGTTAAGAATAAAGAAAATAAACAGAAAGCAAAAAATACAACACCATACAAGAAAACGAAAGTCTGACCCACTTAGTTTGAAAAAATTTCAAAACAGTCCCCAGCAGAGTCGCCACTGTGAATACCCCGTCCCGATGCAACGCGCATTAGGAAGTTTAAAATAATTAATCATATAATGTCGAATCGAAATGGGATATTCATTTAGTGACACTCGCTTTAAACCATATTAAAATATTAGTTTAATTTTGAGAGTCGCCACGCCACTTTGATATAGCCCAAAGCTTTGAAAAAAGGCTAAACAGTTAATTGGGTTCGGGGGTCAAGTTACAACAGAAGAAGAAACGCTATCACTCCTATTGCCCGACGGATCGGTCTCTCTAGCATGTGGGGTGTTGGTTGTGTGCGGTGTTTACAGGAATAGATTGAAGAAACGGGATCATGCATAAGGAGGAGGGGAGAGAAAGAATCAGTTAATGATCACACCCTAGAACCTTTGAGTTAGGCCCTCGGAAGGTACACTAATCAACGTTCATCCTTGGGGGATTGTTGATCATGGGATAATTATAACTAAGGTGGAAGGAAAGAAATAGTTCCTAGATCCATTGGGTTTCTTTGGCGAAACCTTAGATCATCCTCGGCTATGCATATTTAAATATATTAAAATGGTCCTAAATCTAGCATAAAGGCATAATTAAAATAAACATGCAAATATTATAATACAAGAATAATAATAATAGAGAACAAAAATATTAAAAAGAGCCTTACCAATTGTAGCAAGACTTTGGGATCGAATCTAGGGCGATTCGATGAATGTGGGAAGAAATACGGGTAAAACAAGTGTAATCTCGTTTCTCCCGAATAAATTGTGTGTGAAAAGCTGATACCGGGCACCCCTATTTATAGTGCTTCGGTATTTGGGCTGGGCCAGAGAAAGGGTCGATCGGCCTTAAATATAAGGTCCGATCGGCACAGGAAAGAAGGGTCGATCGACCAATTGCTTTAGGTTCGATCGGCACAATAATAAAGGTTCGATCGGCCATTCAACAGGGAAAGGGCCGATCGGCACAATATCCTGGCGTACTTTCCACGCGTACGGCCGACGGCGGATTTGACAGAATAAAGAGTAGGTTTTTTTAGGGTTTCATTTAAATAACCGGGCCAGACATTAAAAAATGCCTTTTTTCGGACCGGGTACTAACAATATGGCATTGCATTGCGAGTCCCAAGCACGGATAAAGGAGGAGGGGGAAGGTATGTTGGGCTTATAGATTTTATAAAGAATTTTTTTTAAGCAATGCTGATTTATTTTATGAGTTGTAACTGCCTAAGTTGTCCTTTTCTGAATGCAGCACAAGCGTAACAATAACAAGAGAAGTAGTTGAAGTCCGTTGATTCTACGAAGACAACAAAGCTAAGGAAAAAACCTCAATTTGTATTCATAAACTTCTGCCTGGAAACAATAAAGAAGATCCTATTTATACCTAACTAAAGACTCCTACACAGCTATGGAATCCTAAGCAACTAAGGAAACCTACTTAATAAAGGAAAAGGAAACAAGATCAATCCTTGTGTACAAAGGAAAACAAACTTGGGCCTACTGCTAGACTTAAACTAATAAACATAATGCAACTAAAACTAAAACATACTGATATTTCAATAACAAGTAATAATTAAAACTGAAAATTGTTTCATGATGTTGCAGCTTCATCTCCATCAATTGTTCAACACTTATTTACATGCTGACTAGTAATTGATTATCTTTGTGTTTATTGAAGTAAATCAACTACATAGATGTGCAGATTCATATTAATGTTAGTGCGACCTGCTATTTCTCCATCCAAAATCATTTGGACATGGTTGCACAACAGTGAGGGAACACTTGTGATTACTTCCGTTGCTATACCCCCTTCGTCCCGTATACCATTACACTTTGCAAAAATTTTGGTCAACTTGATTACACTTTGACCAATAATTTGAGTAAAAAATAATTATCCTAATGAAAATCTAAAATTTTTTATTGTATCACAATTAATAGGATTCTCAATAACAAAATTTAGATATTCATTAGGATAATTATTTTTATTTAATTTATTGGTCAATGTGTAATCAAGTTGACCAAATTTTTTGCGAAGTGTAATGGCATACAGGACGGAGGGAGCATTTTTTATTGCAATAACTTATTAGCATGTCACATATTTACTTATATTGCAGATATCCATCAATGAAGCTGCAAGGCACTGGGGTCTAGAGTATCAACATTATGAAATAAGTAAAATAAATAACTTTTCCAGTGCTCACTGCTAACAGTTGCTTGTTTTTTCACATCAGAGACTCAACCCCTTAAGGTACAAAATCTGAAGACTTTACTTTTTTCATGATTACTATCTTCATATAAATTTATTTGTCTTTTGGCAGGCTTCCGCACTTCAACCTGCTTGGTCAGAAGACTATCAAAGATCTTGTTGGGATCGCGATCATCCCACCACTCCACATTAGTATGATATTGTCCGCTTTGGGTCCATCCCGCACGGATTTGCTCTTGGGTCAACTCCCAAAAGGCCTCATACTAATGAAGTGGGTGGACACCTTTTTATACTAGACAACTCTTCTTTCAATTGCCGATGTGGGACTTGGGTTGATACCCCAACATTCCTCCCCTCAAACCAAGGACCACCTCTAGCGAATCTTGTACCGCCGCTATTCACCACTTGCGGTACACGCCGCCTAATTTATCGCCAATATTAGGAAGAATTTCGACACAAGGCACACACAGTGCTCCATTTGCCAGGTCACACCACCAAAGGAAATCTCACATATCTTCCACACACGGTCCACTGCATCACGCCTATCCACTAACCACGGCTCTGATACCACTTGTTGGGATCGCTCACCCATACAAGAAATTCGCAACAAGAGAAAAACAAACAACACACAATACAAAATAAAGACAAAACACACAATATTCCGTGGTTCGGCTAAAAGCCTACTCCACCCAAAATATAACTTCTATATATTTCTTGATATTACAAGAATGGAAACACCCTCTCTCTCAACACTCTTGAATATCCTCACCAATCGCATACAAGCGTACAATTTCTCTCTCTAAATTGTAAACCTATGCTAACTCTCTCAAGTTCTCTCAAATTCTGTCAAAAACCTAACTAGTGAAGCCTATTTATATAGGGGAGGCACACCCACTTTTCCCCTTTCCTAACCGATATGGAATTAATATTCCTTCTCCTAACAAATATGGGATAAGTAATATTTTCCTACTCATAATAGGATTTAGGCAATATTGGTCAAATTCTAATGCAGGAGAAGACAGTGGCCAGGCGGGCGCCTCACAGCCACCAGGCGGCCGCCCCTTGAAGGTTCAACAGGGGGGTTTCTTCTGCGGGCGAGGCGGGAGCATGAAGATTATCCGGGCGGGCGCCTCATCAATGACGGGGGAATTACTGGTTTTGCGTTTGCTTTATTATTGCTGTTTTAAAATTATTTACTTAGGGGGTATTTTAGTCCATGTTTGCTTATTTCGTTTTAGGGCTTGTTTTAGGGTTTTGAAGATAGTATTTAAACACTTTTAGGGCTTTTGTTAAACTTAGTTTTGATATTATTAATTTCAAGAGTTTTTCTCTTAAATTCCTGGTGGATTCCAGATTATTACCGGTGGATTCTAGTTATTGTGTTTGAGGATTCTTCGCTTGAAGAGTTCTTGTGATTAGTGCGCTAATCACGAAATCTATCGTGCTTCCGGATAATCTTCATGCGCCCGCCTCGCCCGCAGAAGAATCCCCCCCTGTTGAACCTTCAAGGGGCGGCCGCCTGGTGGCTGTGAGGCGCCTGCCTGGCCACCGTCTTCTCCTGCATCAGTCAACCACTCTTCAAAAGAACTTGTCCTCGAGTTCATCTCAGATGTTTGGAAAACTCCCTCCCACTTGAACAAATATTTCGAGTAGACCCGCTCCTTAAGCACAATTTGATGTAACAGAGAAAGTGGTATAAAAAACTTGTAATAGTGTTTAATCAGAATTGTACCACGCCCTGTCCAGATCTTTGAAACAATCAAACCCGACTCTAAAATTGTTTCTTCTGAAGCTGACTCTTCAACCACGGACAGAGAATTATTACTAATCTTCTCTCCTTTGAAACTTTCATTCAATATTTGTAGATCCTGGTTCGCGGACTTAACTGCAACTAAATCTCCTCCGTTTGAATCTGATCCTTTCCCTTCAATCGGCTCGACGCGGTGGAGGCTTTCCCCGCGACGTTCTTCTTGAGCAAAATTTTTGTTATTCTGCAACAAGACCTCGAACTGGCCCCGACATTTTTCTTCAGCACGTTCATGGACTGCAGATCTACGCGCTTTCAGTTTCTCAATCTTGGCAGTGTAGTGTCAGCATAAAATTTGGCTTCCATCCTATGTCGCTGCCTAAGCACTCGCTCCCTTGATGCTCGATTCAGATCTCTGATTGATTTATATTTCTGCACACGTCGATCATGCTTGTCCGCTTCGTCGAGTTCTTCGTCCTCTAACACTAGAAAATATTGTTCCTGTTGTCGAGCACGATCCAATCGAAGATCTATTTCGTGAATAACCTCGTCATCAGATCTGGAACTGGAATCCCCATCATCCCGATTTTCTGTCCCTTGAGGACGTCGTCTTGGATCAACCCTGTCTCTCTCACCATGACAGTTTTGATTAGCGTTTTGACCTTGTTGAGCGGCAACCAACGCTGCAATCTGCGTTGCCAAGGAAGTGATAGCGGTAGTTACACCACCGATACCAACCTTTGTTGCCTGATCTCCCATAATACTTCAGTATGATGCAAAAGACAGGATATGGCCTGCTCTGATACCAACTGACGCAGCACGGAAGCACGATAGATTTCGTGATTAGCGCACTAATCACAAGAACTCTTCAAGCGAAGAATCCTCAAACACAATAACTGGAATCCACCAGTAATAATCTGGAATCCACCAGGAATTTAAGAGAAAAACTCTTGAAATTAATAATATCAAAACTAAGTTTAACAAAAGCCCTAAAAGTGTTTAAATACTATCCTCAAAACCCTAAAACAAACCCTAAAATGAAATAAGCAAACATGGACTAAAATACCCCCTAAGTAAAAAATTTTAAAACAGCAATAATAAAGCAAACGCAAAACTAGTAATTCCCCCGTCATTGATGTGGCGCCCGCCCGGATAATCTTCATGCGCCCTCCTCGCCCGCAGAAGAAACCCCCCTGTTGAACCTTCAAGGGGCGGCCGCCTGGTGGCTGTGAGGCGCCCGCCTGGCCACCGTCTTCTCCTGCACGATAGATTTCGTGATTAGCACACTAATCACGATAGATTTCGTGATTAGCGCACTAATCACCAGATTTCGTGATTAGCGCACTAATCACAAGAACTCTTCAAGCGAAGAATCCTCAAACACAATAACTGGAATCCACCAGTAATAATCTGGAATCCACCAGGAATTTAAGAGAAAAACTCTTGAAATTAATAATATCAAAACTAAGTTTAACAAAAGCCCTAAAAGTGTTTAAATACTGTCCTCAAAACCCTAAAACAAACTTGTTTTGGTCAAATTTCAACAAGTGTTTCAAGTGACAAGAAAAATGACTAAAGTGATATGAATCAAGGTACAATGATTATCAAGTTGAATAGAAATGGACACAAGTTGTTTGTTGACTAGGGAAAGCCCTTGAACAACTTTTCGCCGGCATAAAACCCCGGGAGGTTTTGGTACCTTCCTTGACCAAAAGTTTACTAAAGATTGAGATAATTACAGAGCTATGAGCGTATAGAAGGGAGCTTAAGCTAGTGAAAGACGTGTGTGTAAAATATAGTGTTCTATCCCTTTTATACCTCAAATAACGGCTAATTTTACAAAGAAAATAATGGGCCTAAAATCTCGGGAGATAGGTTGATCCGGTTGAGATATCTTCGCCATTTTGTTGATGGAGGGGATAACGATCTGTTGCTGGAGAAACGTCTTTGAATTGGTCTTCGATTGCTTTGCCACGTTCCCTGAAAAATAGGGTTAACGTAACAACGGTTCAACCTGCAGTAGATCAAGATGTAATAGAACAACTCAAGTTGTTAGTACCAAGTTGTTATATGCAAGTTGAAACATGTTGACTGAAAATGTAGGGCCCAACAATTGCCCCCAAACTTTTTGAATTTTAATATGCAGAATATAAAGAGACAAAAAAGATTTAAAAAGTTTGCCAAAAACGGAGGTGAAGTACGGCTGTTTTTAAATGAAAACGTTTTGATGGGACGGTTTAAGTAATTTTCCAAAGCAAAAGTCATGATGGTTTTGACTCCCAACCGCTGCCAACTTCTCTTTTAATAAATAAGACTCCTTCCCAACTCTCCCTTTCATAGAATCAAAAGGGTTGCTTTCAAAGAGATTTTCGAGAGGAAGAACCAAGGAAGGATCGGAGAGAGAATCAAGTAGGAACCTCCGGTGAGTTTTTCATTTTCTTTTCAATTTCCTCTCTGATTTCTTGCTTAAGTTGTAAAATGGGGAAGAAGAAGGTGGCAAATATAATCGAGAGCGATGAGGGTTTGCCTGAGGGTTTCTTAACCCAAAATATGTTGAAAAATCCGGACAAGGAAAAATGTCTGATTCTCGCGGCCAACTTAGAAATTATTAAGAGAAACCACGCAATGTCGTATGATACCGAGCTTTTCACCCATCTCGACTTAACCTCTGAATGCTATTCCCCCGATTGGGTGTGCTTTCCCGAATATCCCTTTGCCATTGGCCTAAAATTTTCATTCCCAAAGTTAATTACTAGGTTTTTTGCTTCTTCAAAACTTAACTATGCCCAAATCATGCCACAAGGTTGGAGATGCCTTCAAACCCTAGTTAGGTTAAGTGCGGAAACAGAGTTGGAAGTTGGTTTAGAGGAGTTTTCTTACACAACTGAGTTTAGGGGATTTGGCCTAGGGAGATTTGGATTTAGGGTTAAGACTGGTGGAGAGCCTTTTTTGAATGATAACAGCGATCCTGCTGATAGAGGGTGGAAGAATAAATTCTTCTTCGCAAGGAAAAACACCCTGGTGTCAGAGGAGGGTGCCAATTCCAAGTGGAGGTCTCAAGGTAGTATAGATATTTTTTCTTATTCTAATAATGCTTCTTAATAATCTGCTAACTAACTCCCTGAATTTCCTTTGACTTAGTTGCTAAGCTGAACGTGCTTTTTGCTCATAAAGATAAAACAGAGGAGAATGTGAAAAAGATTTACGAGTTGGATCCACTAGTGAGGTCTTTCAAAGCATTGCCAGTTTTGTTTGTTGCAGATCCGGAAGGAGAAACTAATCCTGAAGAAGCTCTACCTGATCCTATCGAGATGTCCACAGGTTAATCTAGCATCTTAGAGCTTTGCCTATCTTCCATTTGTTCTAATTCCTTTAAATTGTTCTAATTCTACATCCCTTTTTAGCAGCTACTCGATCCAAAGACACTGTGAGTGCTGCAGACCTACTGGCTGAGGCTAGGGCAAAAAGTTTTGCAAGGAAAGATGGTAAGCCTCCCACTCCCAAGTCTGTGGCATCTAGCTCTAATGTGAATGTGTCCAAGAAGAAGGAGGAAGCAAAGAAGAGGAAATTGGAGGAGGCCGAGGCCACGGACGCAAGTGATGATATGGATATGGTGACAACAAGAGAGAGGTTTAAAGCTGCGATAACAAGTTTTGTTGAGAAGGTAAAACGAAGAGACCTCGAACCTTACCAAAGAGTTGATAGAGTATTAACATTTCTTTTACACAGGTTTCGAAAATTATGAGTCCTGTTATGGACCAGGTGGATGCTCTGAAGATCAAGGCGGCAAGATGCAGTTATGAAGCTGCGGAATCAAAGAAGGAAGCCACCAAAAGTGCTGGGGAAGTAGAGAGGTTGGAGAAGGAAGCGAAAAAGTATGTTGGTGAGGTGGAGAAATTGAAGAAGGATTTTGAGACTTTGGGGAAGGAAGTGGAAGTTGTTTGTGCTGAGAACGAAGCTCATATGAAGGAGCTTGAAGCCACAAAGGGGGACTTCAAATTCAATGCTACCAAGACATTGCTAGAGGCCAGAATTCAGCTGATGGAGGAATACAAGAACGGACAAGCTCCAACTTGGGATTTGGAGGAGGAGAAAAGAATTTTAGAAGACCACATGGGAGAACCAGCAGATGGAGAGGAAATGAACTCAATGGCCCTCGAAACTCTGGTTGATGATACTGATAAAGCTTTGAGTACCATAGTGGTAGCTCAAGTTGAGGAAAATGATCAAGGGAAGGAGTCAACTCTACCACCGGCGGCAGCAGGCCAAAGTGTTTGAAAATATTTTAAAGGTTGTAAGTAGTTTTGGATGAAAGAACAAAAAACAATTTTTGCTTATATTCGCCATACCTCCGTTGGTATGCTCAAAAATGGGTGGTCTGTCTCCAAGACAAGTTTATTTTGGTATGTAATGGCTCATAAGAGCCTAGACAATTTATTTGGGGGTACTAGGTTGGTCTAGTACTCCAAGCTTTCTTAGGTTTTAAGGGACCGTTTGGCTTATCCAACTTGTCCCTCAGTTGAAAAAATCTTTTGAAAACATTTTGAAGTTTCAAAGAAGTATTTTGGGTTTTTCAAAAATACTTGCTTGTTCATTAGATAACATGCTGATGTGGTAAGCCGAAGGTAACATGATAATGTTACAACCAGCAGTTCACAACTTGAATAAGTGTGAAATCGTGCGCCCAGGCGAAGGTGTCAAAACCTTAGTTCGTTAGAAAAGATGAAAATCTTTTAACCATATGTAAATTGTACATTTGATCAGAGGTAACATTTTGAAGAGATAGAACAAGTATCAGCCGTCCTGGCGTGTCAACAAGTTCTATCCCTCTCCAGCTAGAGTTTTAACATGTATCAGCCGTACTGGCGTGTCAACATGTTGAAATTCTTCTTCCTAGGTCCAAACATGTTGGAGCCGTACTGGCGTGTTAACATGCTTAGACCTACTCCAATTTTAGGTCCCAACAAGTATCAGCCGTACTGGCGTGTCAACTTGTTGAGCCTACTCTGTTTGTTCAAGTTGTATACCTTGCAAAATAAATTCATGTTAGGGTTGGGTGTTAGCATAGCTAACGCCCCTCCGATGCTTAAGTTAGTAAGGATTTTCAATAAAACTTGATAACTTGAAACATGTTAATGAACTTGACAACAAAAATAGATCATACCTGAGAAGTCTAGTTATAAATAACTGGACTTACATAAAATACAGCTTCAAATGAATGGCATTCCAACTTCTAGGGATCCTGTCTCCACTTGGGGTTGACAACCAATACGCACTTTTGTCAGCTTCCGCATCGATGAGATATGGTCCTTCCCACTTGGGAGTTAATTTACCTGCATTCAATTCTCTTGTATTTTGAAATACTTTTCTCAAAACTAAATCACCAACCTGGAACCTTCTTATTCTGACATTCTTGTTATATGATCTAGCAATTCGTTGTTGATAAGCTGCCATCCTTATCTTGGCTAAATCCCTGATCTCATCAATTGTATCTAAATCTTGGGTTAGCAACAGGTTATTTTCATCTTGAGTTAATAAGCCATACCTTGCTGTTGGGATTGTCACCTCGACTGGAATTACAGCTTCTGCCCCAAATACCAAAGAATATGGAGTCCTACCTGTGGCCCCTTTTGTAGTGGTCCTATCTGCCCAAAGTACAAGTGGTAACTCTTCAGCCCACTTTCCCTTCTTTTGATCTAGGCGCTTCTTCAAGTTGTTGATGATCAACTTGTTGCTGGACTCAGCTTGACCATTGGCTTGAGGGTGGACAGGCGTAGACATGATCAACTTGATGCCCCAGCGAGTACAAAAATCTCTGGTCTTCTTACTTATGAATTGCGACCCGTTGTCACATATAATCTCTGATGTCACACCAAACCTGCTAATTATATTTTTCTTTAAAAATGAAATTACCTCCTTGTCCCTTACTTGTACATAAGCTTCAGCCTCGATCCATTTTGAGAAATAATCGGTTAATGCCAACATGAACACTTTGCCTCTAGGAGCCTTAGGCAACTTGCCCACAATGTTCATGCCCCACTGCATGAAAGGCCAAGATGAGACTATAGAATGTAGAGGCTCAGCAGGTTGATGCAAGATGTTGCTGTGTCTTTGGCAAGCATCACACTTCTGTACATAGCTCATGGCATCTTGACGCATGTTTGGCCAATAATATCCTGTCTTGAGGGCCTTTGACGCTAATTCCTTCCCACCAGAATGATTTCCACATATTCCTTCATGGATCTCTTTTAGCACCAGTTCAACTTGATCACTATCGACACACCTTAAATAGTGTCCTGCAAAAGACTTCTTGAATAGAACATTATCTATCAAAACGAAAGTTGAAGTACGGATCTTGAAAGATCTAGCATTCTTAATGTCTGGCGGAATAGTTCCAAGTTGAAGGAACTCAATTATAGGTTGGGTCCAAGAAGGTCTAGCATCTTGTGCCCCAGTAGGTTGAGTAACCATTTGAGTTTCCTCAACTTGGTCTATTATCGAGTACTTAACATAAATAATGGGGATATTAGTATGCAACATCGATTTGCAAGTTGAACCCAAGTTGGCTAACGCGTCTGCTTCTGTATTCTCTTCTCTAGGGACTTGTTCCAAAGAGAATGATAGGAATTTTGAAGCTAAAGCCTTAACATGTTGGAGATACAGAGTCATCTTGGAATGTTTTGCCATATAACTGCCATTAAAATGGTTAGCTAGCAATTGGGAGTCAACAAATACATTTATATGCGTAATATTTAAACTTAAAGCTGTAGTTAAACCCATGATTAAAGCTTCATACTCAGCTTCATTATTTGTTGCGCTGAATTCACAAGATACAGCTTGAGGTATGATATCACCTTGAGGGGATTTCAGAACTATTCCCAAGCCAATTCCTTTGGAATTTGAAGCTCCATCTGTAAACAGTGTCCAAAATCTAGGAATTGTTTTACCTTCAAGTTGTTGTACTTCCAGTTCCACCTCGGGCTGCAAACTTGGACTGAAGTCAGCTACGAAATCGGCTAGGGCCTGAGATTTGATGGCTGTTCTTGGTTCATATGAAATGTCATAGGTGCTCAACTTGACCGACCACTTGGCCAACCTGCCTGACATCTCTGGAGTTCTCAACACATTTCTCATAGGATAATTAGTTCTAACAGTTATAGAATGTGTTTCAAAATAATGATGCAGTTTTGTAGCAGCAGTAGTTAAGTCTAATATTAATTTTTGAAGATGAGAGTACCTCGTTTCAGCATCTAATAAAGACTTACTTACATAGTAAATAGGATGCTGTTCACCTTGGATTTCCTTCACCAATACTGCACTAACAGCATTTTCAGATACAGCTAAATATAAATAAAGGTGCTCACCATGTTCTGGTTTGGCAAGTAGAGGTGACGTCACCAAATATTCTTTAAGTTGTTTAAAAGCTGCCTCATGTTGGTCAGTCCATTGGAAGAGTTTATTCTTTCTTAATACTTCGTAGAATAACCTGCACTTATCAGATGATTTAGATATAAATCTATTCAAAGCAGCTACTCTACCTGTTAACCTTTGGACGTCTTTGATATTCTTGGGGGATTCCAAGTTGAGAATGGCTTTAATCTGCTCGGGACTGGCTTCAATTCCTCTCTTGGTTACCATATAGCCCAAGAATTTACCTGCTCTAACACCAAAGTTGCACTTTGCCAGATTGAGCTTCATGTTGAAAGCTTTCAAGATGTTGAACGCCTCAGCAAGGTGTTCTGCATGATCTTCAATATGCTTGGACTTTACTACCATGTCATCTATATAGACTTCCATCGTCTTGCCAAGTTGATCTTTGAACATCTTGTTCACCAGCCTCTGATAAGTTGCCCCTGCATTTGTAAGACCAAAATGGCATAGAAATGTAACAATATATACCTTCCGGAGTCATGAATGCCGTATCTTCTTGGTCCGAGGGCTCCATTTAAATTTGTTGGTACCCTGAAGACGCATCCATGAACGTCAAGATATCGTGGCCAGCTGTCTCATCAACTAGAGAATCAATATGAGGAAGAGGGAAAGGATCCTTCGGGCAGGCCTTGTTCAAGTCTGTGAAGTCCACGCATACTCGCCACTTGCCGTTCCTCTTCTCTACCACCACAACATTGGCTAACCACCTTGGATATTGAACTTCTCTGATCATATTGGACTTCAAAAGCCTCTCAACTTCGTCCTTTATGATCTGGTTCCTCTCCTGAGCAAACTTCCTTCTTTTCTGATGAACAGGACGGATGGTTGGATCAATGTTCAACTTGTGAGTAATGATGTCCTTGCTTATTCCTGTCATGTCCTCGTGCTTCCATGCAAAACAACATTTCTGACCTTTTAAGAACTCAATCAGCTCCTCCTCAATTTCAGATGGAAGGTCTATACCAACTTGTACTTGGGCCTCAGGATTCGACTCATCAACAGAAACATTTTTCGTCTCATGCTCCACTGCTTCAAGAACATCCTGGGCCTTTTTCTTTAATTGCTATGCTTGACGAGGAATCGAACTTGCTTTCATATTAACCTTGTAACATTCCTTAGAGACTTGCTGATTTCCCTTCAACTTGGCAACACCCCAAGGTGTTGGAAACTTGACGCACTGGTGATAAGTTGACGGTACGGCCTTCATGTTGTGGATCCAAGGTCTCCCCAAAATGACATTGTACGAGGAAGAACATTAAATCACACAGAACCTTTCCATAGAATTCATACCCTCCAAATAGATATGCAACTTGATCTCTCCGTATCGTCCGCTTTATTTCACCACTGAACCCTACCAGCACGGATCAATTCTTCACAACTTCAGATAAAGGAATGCCCATATCTTCAAGAGCATGAGTGAAGATTATGTTGACTGAGCTACCGCCATCGATCAGAATTCTCTTGACCACACAATTAGCAATCTGCACCTGAACAACTAGACCATCATGATGAGGGTCCAACGTGTTATCCTTATCCTCATCCTCAAAGGAGATAACTTGACCATCTGTGAAGTCACGACGCCTTGAGGGAAATTCTGACTGATCCTCCTTAGAACTCTTGGCATGACGCTTAGCTGCAGAGTAAGTTGTTCCACAAATATGGGATCCACCTGAAATAACATTTACTACCTTGGTGGCTGGAGGTGGTGTAACTTTCTCGGGTCTGGACAGCTCCCCTGAATCTGTTGGTGTAATGCCCTAGGCTTTAGTTATGTTTAACTCAAAACCGTTATGTATCATCTTTATCGTTTAAGTTTATTATTTGATTATTATATAGTTTGCATATTTGTTATAATAATCTCCGTCCCTGATTATTAAGAGAATAATTAGTATAATTGTCAATGGATAATCATATGATGATTATATGCATAGGGATGCACATTGAAATTATGGGTACTTGTTAGAGAACAAGTGACTGGACATGACCCGCATGAGATTTATGTCATGGTCAAATGTCATAAGTAAATCTCATAAGGTTACTTCATTTAGTCCCTAGACCTGAGATTATCGTGACCTTACATATGATGAAAGTCATGTTTGATTTTAGTCAAACGATATCTTAACACGATATCTATAAAGGCTATCTTTGGCATGATAAGATTCATGATGGGAAGGATGATAAGTCAAGATGGAATTTGTCCCTCGAAAGAGAGATGTTTTGCTTGGGCCCCTCGATGAGTGATAATGATGAAAGTGTATGGCCGTACCCCAATATGATTGGAATTATCATTATACTCAAGAATCGAGAAAGCATTGAACAAACACAAGTTGACAAGGACCATGACTTGTGTTCAATATAACATCGTGAGACAAAGGGAGAAATAGAAGTACACCATTGGAAACGTGAACTCTTACGTTATATTATTTGGGTAGACATAATGGCTTGCTAGAGTCCGCTTATGTCTTATGAGATTCGATATGATCGAATTCATTGCCAACATAATATAATCCTATTGGGTCACACACAACTAGAATGAATTGGTTAAACCAAGGGAAGAATGATTGAGAGTTTCTGTAACTGGCTACCTTTGTCACGCGACATACTTAGCCATGTGGCTGAGTATACCGCGCGACATAATAAGCCTCCAGACGCGGATTGACAGCCTGGTCTCCTAATTCGATTAGGAAACATATTCATGCCAATGTAGTATAAATATGAGAGGTCTGTCAACCCTAATGAGCTAGCCGAAATTTTCAAACAAAATTCACAACAAAATACTCTCAATATTCTTCAAGGTTTAGATCTAGCAATCATCAAGAAATCGTTCTTGAATTCATTCAAAGGTGTGGATACCGAAAGAGGGTCTTCGCTCGTTCATCGATCAAGGCCTAGAGTTCAAGCAAGTTGAAGAACGAAGTTTGTGATTCGATATCACATAATCAAATCGTTCGATAGCTCAAGAACGGAAAGCGTTCAAGGTTGGTAAAATTCTATCTCATAGTTTTTCAAGTTAATTGTATAGAACGGATCCTAGGGCTTCTTGGGTTTTATGTTTTTAATGCTTTATTCCGCTGCGCATGGACCCGTAAAACCCAACAGTGGTATCAGAGCCCCGTTCGTATGATTAAGTTTGAATTAACATGCTAGATTTAAGATATAAATTGTTTATATGCTTATTGCATGTTTTTGTATGCGATAGAATTTTGATTGTTTATGTGAAACCATATGAAAAATCGTTTTCGAATTATGTTGAATTAAATCTGTAAAAGGGATGTTTTATATGATTTAATTGCCATGTGATCTGAATTGATTGAAATTTGGAAATTCTGTAAACTGGCTGCTTGCGCGACATAGTAAGCCGTATGTGGAAATCTGGTAATCTGACTAGTTATGTCACGCGACAAATCTAGCCCTCTGGCTGATGTTGTCACGCGACATAATAAGCCAAATCTGGGCAGAATCAGTTTGTTTAATTTTTCTGCTATTCTGTGATTGTGTTTACAATCTGATATGTTCATATGATAATCTGGATGCTATAAAGTTAAGTTTATAAGGCTATGCTAGATTGATTGATTGTTTATGCATGCTTAGTTGATTAAAATATGATTTTAATAATTATTGTGATGCATATTTTGTTTGTTCTTATATGCTAAGAATTTTAATTAGATGTTTAGTTGAAACATGATATTATAGTTTCCTAATATGTTTAGATTTAGATATTGTAAATTTTGGATTTTATGATTGTTTATGGAAACAAGTCATAATTACGCGAAATTTAAAAGGAAACTGATTGTTTATAAAAGGTAGTGATTATGTTGCCAAATCAGAGCTGATTTCTAATTGTGCATGTCTAGGAGAGTTCTGTCTAAGGAAGAGTTGGTACTTAAGTAGTCCTTGTGGCTCACCTATCTTCCTGGGAACTTAGCTGGTGCATAATTATGAATATCTTTGCTGATATGCTTATAATCTACCTTAAAGAACCTTCATTTAACTTTTAAGTTCTTTATGCCAATTCATGATTAAAACACTTAAGACCATTCGGATAGTTTTGGGTGGGCTTGCCATAGCAAGGTGCTTTGATTCTATTCGAATGCGAGCAAGATGAGGAAATGGTGGTTCCTATACGTTTAAAGTGAATGAACTTAATTGGGTTATCAAAATGGTTTTGGACCCAAGGCATAAGATGAGATTAAAATATGCTTGGACATATGATGTCTTAAATAAATCTCATAAAAGATCCTAAGAGTCATATACGATATGATTGATGTTTTCTACCTAATTAGATTAATCTTGAGCGGTGCGCCATAGCGTACTTGAGATTAAATTAAAGTTGGATCTTAGTCCTAAGAGTCATATACGACATGATTGATGTTTTCTACCTAATTAGTTTAATCTTGAGCGGTGCGCCATAGCGTACTTGAGATTAAATTAAAGTTGGATCTTAGCCCATTAAATGCATATTATGCTTATTTGCATTGGAAGGTGTATGATTTAGTGGGAGTATTTGCAAAATACATTATTTGCTCTTAGATGATAAATGTGTTGATATTAATATGTGTTCATATAATTTGTATATTTTGTTGTAGAAGTAGCATTACATAATGATAATTGCGATTCGTCCTTATGACAGACAAAGTTCGAAAGGAACAACACATAGTGTGTAAGTTCTTGACGAATCCGTTCATATTGAACCTAATGCAAATGTTGCATATGGCAAATAAGGAAGCAACATTAGAAACATGCTGATGATTCTGACAATATTGCTTGCCTTGTAATTGCCACCATGTTCAAAGGCTCTTATGAAGAACCTTGAGCAAATGATAACTACTTTTGTTCTAGCACACTGCACAAAGGAAATGTTCCAAGTGCAAGCTAGGCAAAAGATGTATGTTGTGGTGAAGGCTCTTAATTCATGAGATGAAAGAAGGAGCAATCCGCAAATTGTGTTAATGGTTGACACAAGAAAAGGGGTTCATAAAGGAAGGAAAAAAAGATAAAGCAAAGGTTGCTAAACCTAAGGCAAAAGTTGCAAAGCCAAAGAGGCTAAACCCAAAGTGTCTCAAAAGGATGCAGTTTGCTACCATTGCAATAAGATTATCATTGGAAGCAAAGTTGCAAGGCTTACTAGGAAGGCCTAAAAGGTGAAGAAGGGCAATATGATTGCTACTACTTCAAGTATCTATATGATAGATATTTTATTTTCGACTTCTTGTTCTTGGGTATATGATACCGGATTGGATCCCACATTTGTTTAAATGTGCAAGGAACAAAGAATAGAAAGCTACTCAAAGAAGGTAAGTTAAACCTATGCGTAAGAATGGAGCAAGGGTTGCTACTTTAGCCAAGGGACTTATGAAGTAACTTTACCTTGTGAAGTAGTACTTGTTTTGAACAAGTATGACTACGTTCCGGATTTGAGTAGGAATATTATTTCCGTTTCTTAAATGGATGATGAAGGATATAATTTTCTTATTTTCAATAAGAAGTTTTATATTTATTTAATGATATGCCTTATTGTAATGCATATGTCATTGAATGGTCTTCATATCCTTGATGTTAAGAAACAAAATAATATTGAAGATATCTATAATATAAATGGGAATTCTAAACCGAACAATATGAACAACGTATTCATATGGCATTGCCGGCTTGGTCAAATAAATAAGAAACATATATCTAAACTCCATTAACATGGACTTTTAGACTCATATGACCATGAATCATTTGTGGAATGTGGATCTTATTTATTGGGATTATCGACCAAACCACCCTACACTAAAGTAGTGGGAGGGCTAGTGACTTATTGGTCATTATACATGAGATGTATATGGACTATTAAGCAGCATTGCTAGGGGAAGATTTTGGTGTTTCATCAAATTCACCGATGGCTTATCTAGATATGGCTATGTCTATCTGATGAAGTCCAAAGGTGAATCGTTTGAGATGTTTTGAACATTTCAAGATGAAGTGCAAAACAAACTTGGCAAAACTATTAAGTACTTCGATTAGATCGAGGTGGTGAATATTTGAGCCAAGAGTTTGACAATCATCTCAAAACTATGAAATCGTTTCAGAGTTGACTCCACCCGGAACACCACATTGTATGGTGTGTCTGAAAGGAGGAATTAAACCTTGTAGGACATGGTTCATCCGATGATGTGTCAAGTTGACTTTCCTAATTCCTTTTGAGGATATGCATTAGAGATAACGTGGTTACACTGAATTGAGTCCTTACTAAATCGGTTCCTAAGGCCCCACATGAGATGTGGCATGGAAGAAAACTTAGTTTGTCTTTCATGAAGATTTGGGATTGCGAATCTTATGTAAAAAGACTTGTCTCTTATAAGTTAGCACCAAATTTGACAAAGTTATTTTCAGAAATTAATCTTACAACCACAAAGAGAACAAGATGTTTGTTGCTCTATACGATTTGTTTCTTGAGAAATAGTTTCTCAATAAAGAATCTAGTGGGAGTAAAATTAATCTTGAAGAGAGTTCAAGAACCTGAAAATGACATGGATCCAAGAGTAAAGACGGAACCAAGTTCACAAAGGAGTTGTGGAACCAGTTCAAGATGCACAAGTCCATCGTAGATCGGATAGGTTACGATCCGAACTCGAGAAATATTGATTTCTCGTATCAGAAAGTAATAAGGTGGAAGTCATTGAGAATGACGATCCTACTTCCTATCTTGAAGCGATGTCCACTCCTAATTTGGATAAATGGTTAGGAACCATGGAGTCCAAATTAGAATCCATGTTTGACAATCAAGTTTGGAACCTGATTGAGCTACCTAAAAGTGTAAAAACTAAAGGGTGCAAGTAGGTCTTCAAAGACCGACATGGATGTGAAGATGTATATTTTCATGACTAAGGATTGTAGCAAAGGGATTTAGGTTAATACATAGTATTGACTATGATGTAAACCTTTTCGCCAGTTACAATGTTGAAGTCTGTTAGAAGTTTCAATTGCCATTATCACATATTGTGACTATGTGATATGACAAATGGATGTCAAACGAATTTCTTTAAATGGAAAGATTATTAAGGATGTGTATAGTACACAACCCGAATAGTTTGTTGATCCAAGAAACTCTAATAAAGTATGCATGTTGCAAAGATCCATGAGATGGGTTGAAGCAAGCTTCAAGGAATTGGAATCTTTGTTTTGATGAATTGGTCAAAGAGTTTGACATCATCAAAGAACAAAGATGAATCTCGTGTATGCATGAAATTCAGTGGGAGCGTAGGAGTATTTCTATTTTTTTATTACAATGATATCCTACTCATTGGAAAAACAAGTTTCGACACTTAAGACTATCAAGTCTTGGTCAAGGAATGTTTTCTCAATGAAAGATATGGGTGAAGCCGCTTACATCCTTGGCATCAAGATCTATAGAGATAGATCTAGAAGGATAAATTGGTTTGAGTCAAAGTGTTCACATTGACAAGATTCTTAGAAGAGTCTAAGAAGAGTAGCTTGTCAATGGATCATGGTATTTCTCTTAGCAATATTCATTGTCTTATGACAACTGATGAGCAAAAGGGAAATGAATGAAGTTTCATATGCTTCGGCATTTGGATCTGTCATGTATGCCATGATTTGTACTAGACCCGGCGTCTCATATGCTCGAAGCATGATGAGTCGATACCAATCTGATCTTGATATAAACCATTGGATGGAAGTCAAGATGATCCTTAAGTACTAAAGAAGAACTAAGGATACTTGGTATGTGAAAAATTGGAAGTTAATCTTGATATAAGGGTTACATAGATGACTAGCTTCCAAACTGACAAAGTTATTTTAAAATCGCAATTAGGATTTGTGTTTATGCTTATTAGAGGTGCAGTTTTGATTGAAAGAGTTCCAAGCAGAAATTGTAGCCTATTCTACTACTAAGGCCGAATTTTAGCAACATATGATGTGGCTAAAAGAGACAGTTTGGATCAAAAGTTCATTAGTGTTTTGGAAATGTTTCAAGTATCACTAATCGGTGAAACTTTTGTTATGACAAATAGTGGTGCCACTTGTGCAAACAATGGAACCAAGGTCACAACGGCGATTCAAACACTCACTTAGACGTTCTTCGAGGAATTCATAAAGAATGAGAAGACGTTAAGATATACAAAGTATCAACCGATGATGACATAAGGGATTCACTTACAAAGACCCTCGCACAGGCAGAAGCATGATGGTCATGTTAGATCCATGAGTATTCGATAAATAAATGGAGCCTAGTGCAAGTGGGAAACTGTTGGTGTAATGCCCTAGGCTTTAGTTATGTTTAACTGAAAACCGTTATGTATCATCTTTATCGTTTAAGTTTATTACATGATTATTATATAGTTTGCATATTTGTTATAATAATCTCCGTCCCTGATTATTAAGAGAATAATTAGTATAATTGTCAATGGATAATCATATGATGATTATATGCATAGGGATGCACATTGAAATTATGGGTACTTGTTAGAGAACAAGTGACTGGACATGACCCGCATGAGATTTATGTCTCATTTAGTCCCTAGACCTGAGATTATCGTGACCTTACATATGATGAAAGTCATGTTTGATTTTAGTCAAACGATATCTTAACACGATATCTATAAAGGATATCTTTGGCATGATCAGATTCATGATGGGAAGGATTATAAGTCAAGATGGAATTTGTCCCTCGGAAGAGAGATGTTTTGCTTGGGCCCCTCGATGAGTGATAATGATGAAAGTGTATGGCCGTACCCCAATATGATTGGAATTATCATTATACTCAAGAATCGAGAAAGCATTGAACAAAGACAAGTTGACAATGACCATGACTTGTGTTCAATATAACATCGTGAGACAAAGGGAGAAATGGAAGTACACCATTGGAAACGTGAACTCTTACGTTATATTATTTGGGTAGACATAATGGCTTGCTAGAGTCCGCTTATGTTTTATGAGATTCGATATGATCGAATTCATTGCCAACATAATATAATCCTATTGGGTCACACACAACTAGAATGAATTGGTTAAACCAAGGGAAGAATGATTGAGAGTTTCTGTAACTGGCTACCTTTGTCACGCGACATACTTAGCCATGTGGCTGAGTATACCGCGCGACATAATAAGCCTCCAGACACGGATTGACAGCCTGGTCTCCTAATTCGATTAGGAAACATATTCATGCCAATGTAGTATAAATATGAGAGGTCTGTCAACCCTAATGAGCTAGCCGAAATTTTCAAACAAAATTCACAACAAAATACTCTCAATATTCTTCAAGGTTTAGATCTAGCAATCATCAAGAAATCATTCTTGAATTCATTCAAAGGTGTGGATACCGAAAGAGGGTCTTCGCTCGTTCATCGATCAAGGCCTAGAGTTCAAGCAAGTTGAAGAACGAAGTTTGTGATTCGATATCACATAATCAAATCGTTCGATAGCTCATGAACGGAAAGCGTTCAAGGTTGGTAAAATTCTATCTCATAGTTTTTCAAGTTAATTGTATAGAACGGATCCTAGGGCTTCTTGGGTTTTATGTTTTTAATTCTTTATTCCGCTGCGCATGGACCCGTAAAACCCAACAGAATCAGGTTCTTTAGACTCACTTCTGACCCTCTTCTTACCCAACAAATCCTTAAGAAGACCCTTGGATAATAAATGAGCAATCTCCTTCCTCAAGGCAAAATAATTCTCAGTGGTATGCCCAAAATCCTCATGAAATGCGCACCACTTGGACTTGTCCTTCCAAGTTGTTGGCTGATCATTCTTCTTGGGCCATCTTGCTTTATCTCCAAGATTTCCCATGGCGCAAAGGATTCCTGCAATGTCCACAGAAAAGCAGTATTCAGAAATTTTAGGATAATCATTATCATCCCCATCTTGATCATCATCTACAAAATGAACTTTAGAAGATTCAGATTTAGCAGGGGGTTTGTCCCTGTTGGACTTATAGTGATGGGAATCCGATTTTCTGTTAGAGGGCTCAAATAGAGGAGTAGGGGTTCTCCCAGTTGACTTCCCCATTGCCAGGCTGTCATCCTCCAATCTGATGAAAGGCAAGGCTCTGGTTCTGATTTCTTCAAGTTGTTTCGCAGGAGTCATCACCAACTCATTATAAAATAGAGAGCTCTTCTTCAAACCAATATGGAATGCTTACGTAGGCTGTGGACACGTCCAAGTTGGGTATAGTTCTTGCCTCCTTGTTAAACTTTGCAAATATTCTTTAAGACTTTCGTTAGGTACATTTGCACAATTCTATAAAGGTCACTAGTCAACTTGTCAAATGCCCTATTGCATGAAAATTGATTGATAAACATATTGACAAGTTGAGCATAAGAAGAAATAGAGTTTAGAGGAAGTCCTGTTAGCCATTTTAAGGCTGGTCCTAACAAAGTTGAGCCAAAACCCTGCAAAAACATGCTTCTCTAAAAATAGGGGGATACTTATAATATCCATTGACTCTTGATACAAAGAACACATGCTCTAGATCGGTGCTTCCATCATATTTCTTCATATGAGGGACTGAAAATTTCTTTGGGATTTCCACACTAGCTATTCTTTGGCACAAAACGAGATTCATTATAGCAAGTTGGAGAAACTTGGTGGTATGGCACATTGACTCCAGTGTATGCTCGAAGCAAATCCTTTATAGTCCGCATTTCCTTAACAAGTTGACTCTCTGCGAAAAGAGGATTGTTATTAAACCGAGATGCGAAGTATCAAAAGCATTAAAGAAACTCCACTGTTTGCCCCATTGAGGGTGTAGCATAGGTGTAGCAAGATGACAACACAGGTTGACTAGCTGGAAGGCTGAATCTTGGTTGCTCAATTGGAATGGACGTCACGATTGTACTTTCTGCTGGCAAAGTATTGGACATAGGGATATCTCCGAAATGGCTTGGTCCTGTACCGCACCAAACAAAGATCTCGGGAAGTAAAGGTGAAAATGGAGTAGATACTTGAGTCTCAAATTGCTTCCCTTTACGTAGGCTATCAATGGCATTGAATATCATGGCGTTCGTATGCTCCTGACCATCCAACCGATCATTCACTTTCTTCAACATATCGGCCATGTTGGATAATATCTCCAAATTGACAGCTTCTGCATTCAGAGATGGATTGCCTTGGGTGCCGGAAATAGGAAGCGGCTGACTCCTCTCACCTTGACTGCCGGACGGCGGATTGGCCATTTCTACGCAAATAATCAAAGTTTCCCACAGACGGCGCCAAATTATTTTGGTCAAATTTCAACAAGTGTTTCAAGTGACAAGAAAAATGACTAAAGTGATATGAATCAAGGTACAATGATTATCAAGTTGAATAGAAATGGACACAAGTTGTTTGTTGACTAGGGAAAGCCCTTGAACAACTTGTTCGCCGGCATAAAACCCCGGGAGGTTTTGGTACCTTCCTTGACCAAAAGTTTACTAAAGATTGAGAGAATTACAGAGTTATAAGCGTATAGAAGGGAGCTTAAGCTAGTGAAAGACGTGTGTGTAAAATATACTGTTCTATCCCTTTTATACCTCAAATAACGGTTAATTTTACAAAGAAAATAATGGGCCTAAAATCTCGGGAGATAGGTTGATCCGGTTGAGATATCTTTGTCATTTTATTGATGGAGGGGATAACGATCTGTTGCTGGAGAAACGTCTTTGAATTGGTCTTCGATTGCTTTGCCACGTTTCCTGAAAAATAGGGTTAACGTAACAACGGTTCAACCTGCAGTAGATCAAGATGTAATAGAACAACTCAAGTTGTTAGTACCAAGTTGTTATATGCAAATGCAAGTTGAAACATGTTGACTGAAAATGTAGGGCCCAACAAAATCCTAAAACGAAATAAGCAAACATGGACTAAAATACCCCCTAAATAAATAATTTTAAAACGGAAATAATAAAGCAAACTCAAAACTAGTAATTCCCCCGTCATTGATGAGGCGCCCGCCCGGATAATCTTCATGCGCCCGCCTTGCCCGCAGAAGAAACCCCCCCTGTTGAACCTTAAAGGGGCGGCCGCCTGGTGGCTGTGAAGCGCCCGCCTGGCCACCGTCTTCTCCTACATCAAATTCCTAACAGATCTTTGGGTATGAAGCCCTTCTACAGGTCGTCTCTGTCCCTATCTCTGTCTCTCTTTACCTGCACGGAAAATCCTTGAACCTCATATTGGAATTTAGCCCTCATCAACTATGTTAATCATAATTCATACCCACTTTTTGTCGTTAACATGAAGGTACTTTGAGCATCATTTTAGGTTGATTTAGTTATCTAATGAAAATTTAAAACTTGTTATCGATACACCATTTTAAATACTATCAATAACAATTTTTAGATGTTCTTTTGGATTATTGAATCAACTTAAAACTATTGTACCTTCGTGTTAATGACAAAAAAAAGTAGGATGATCATTTTGGGACGGATGTGTTAGTTTCCTTCTGTTAAGCGAGGCAAATGCCTGAACATGTGTATTTTCTCAAGGTTAAAACCAGAGAAAGTCTCTAGAAGTCAGATGATGAAAAAGGGAGGGGTAGCTGAAAAACAGGTTTACAATTTTACCTGAGATAGGATAAACAGAAATTCAAAATTTTTTTTCACCATTTTCACACAGAAACACAAAATTATCCCAAGTTACAAAATAAAAGGTCCAATTTATTTAGAGAATATAAGAAAATAAATCAAAATATATTATTAGAATATAAGAAAACATATATAATCACAAATAGCCAAACATGTAAAAGTGTAACGCAGCTAGGATTGTGTTTCCTTATTTGATGTTTCCTTTTTCCTTTGGGTTTCTTATTTGATTAGAGTTTCCTTTTGACTACAACTCTTTTGTAATCTCATATAAATCCTTCCTCCATGTGAGAAGAATAACAAGAGAAATTATTATCCCAATTTAAATTTCTACATGGTATCAGAGCTAGCATACACAAGCTTTTGATAGATGGCGGAACAAGCACCACCGGCCGGTGGTGGTGATGGAAGACCTCCTCCGATTTTGAAGATTGAATACAACTCTCCTTTCTACCTAGGTCCCCAAGATCGACCTGGTGATTTCATAACTCCTACTCGCTTCCGTGGTGATAACTATGATGATTGGGCTAGCGATATACAGACCGCTCTTGAGGCTAGACGCAAATTCGGCTTCTTGGATGGATCTATTCCATCCGCCGTTTCTCCTTGCACCGAGTTAGATTGGAATACTATTCATAAGTCCCTATATGGTCTGAAGCAAGCCCCTCGTTGTTGGTTCGCCAAGTTGTTGACTTCCTTGAAGACTTATGGCTTCCTCTAGTCCTACTCTGACTACTCTCTGTTTACCTTCACCAAAGGTGCCATCCAGATAAATGTGCTTGTGTATGTTGACGATCTCATCATAGCCGGGAACGATTCCGCTGCCTTGCTATCCTTCAAAAAGTACCCGTGTGAGTGCTTCAAAATGAAGGATCTCGGGTCTCTGAAATACTTTCTTGGCATTGAGGTTGCTCGCAATCCTGATGGCCTGTTTCTGTGCCAACGAAAGTATACATTGGATATTATTTCTGAGGCCGGTTTACTAGGTTCGAAGCCCTCTAGCTTCCCCATTGAACCTAACCATAAGCTTGGTGTTGCTACCGGTGCTATCTTGGAAGATCCGGAACGCTATTGACGCCTAGTTGGGCGACTCATTTACTTGGCTGTAACTCGGCCGGATCTTGCATATTCGGTCCACATCCTTTCTCAGTTCATGAATGAACCTCGTTCCGAGCATTGGGAGGCTGCTCTGGGTGGTTCGATATCTCAAAGGCACGCCGGGCAAGGCATTCTTTTGCGCACCGACAGCGATCTCACTCTTCAAGGATGGTGTGACTGACCGGGCTGCATGCCCCATTTCTCGTCGTTCTCTTACCGGGTGGCTCGTTTTTCTCGGGCATTCCCCCATATCTTGGAAGACTAAGAAACAACCTACTGTTTCTCGTTCTTCCGCTGAGGCTGAATACCGCGCCATGGCAGCTCTTACATGCGAGCTTAAATGGCTGAAGGGTTTATTGTTGAGCATGGGTGTCCATCATCCCAAGGCTATTCCCATTTTCTGTGATAGTGAATCGGCTCTTCACATTGCCAAGAATCC
Source organism: Adenophora triphylla var. japonica (assembly GCA_022495995.1). Taxonomy (NCBI): domain Eukaryota; kingdom Viridiplantae; phylum Streptophyta; class Magnoliopsida; order Asterales; family Campanulaceae; genus Adenophora; species Adenophora triphylla. The sequence continues at coordinate 196,114 of JAFEMH010001783.1, read as the reverse complement.
TGTTTATCATGAGCGCACCAAGCATATTGAGGTAGATTGTCATTTTGTCTGTGACGCTATCTCCAATGGTCTTATTGCCCCTTCTTATGTTCCAACGAAGACTCAGTTAGCTGACATATTTACTAAAGCTCTCGGGAAGCAACAGTTTGATGTTTTACTTAGCAAGATGGGCATTCTTGATCCTCACGCTCCAACTCGAGGGAGGGTGTAACGCAGCTAGGATTGTGTTTCCTTATTTGATGTTTCCTTTTTCCTTTGGGTTTCTTATTTGATTAGAGTTTCCTTTTGACTACAACTCTTTTGTAATCTCATATAAATCCTTCCTCCATGTGAGAAGAATAACAAGAGAAATTATTATCCCAATTTAAATTTCTACAAAAAGCAATACCATACTGCATTTTATGTCCTTTTCTGCTACCACCACAAAATTTGTTGTCGTGATTCCCACAAATGTGCTTTCAATACTCCTTTTCTGCCTCACCTGAAAACATAATCACAGATTCATAAATCCAATACATTTAGTTAATATAAGAAAATAAATTCAAGTCTCTGCCACTGCAGTTATTTAAGATCAAACGAGGCTAAGAGGATATCCACACTCTCTTACCTCGCTACTGTGATTTCATGCTGTGAAATGATCTTGGCTATACGTTGCAGCTCATTAACAACATCCGAGATATTCATTCTGTCTTTTGCTGACTCCACGGAGCACGCAATTCCAATCTTGACGATCGAAATCATGCACTCCACCCTTTGTGCTGCGTATCTTGAATTCTGTGTTTCATTTTCCTCTTCCATAACAAATATTGGGTCTACAATATCTGTGATGCCGTCAGGCAAGGCATTTCTAGCATAGTTATGAAGGTTGAGTCCATTCTCAAACATACTTTCTGTGGGTCTCTTCCCGGTCATCATCTCCAACAGCAATATACCAAAACTGTACACATCTCCCTCTACTGACAAATCATTTCCAAGACCATACTCTGCAAATCATTGGGGTGAAAAAATATATGATTCCAAGAATAATAGAGTAGTTCTAAAATGCATAACATGAGTGATTATAGTGGTTACCTGGAGGTGCGTACCCAATAGTTCCTCTTATGCCAATGGAACTGCTTTGCATGATGCTTGAACCATGAGGAAGGAGAAACCTGGCAAGCCCGAAATCCCCAACATGAGCAACCATGTCTTCATCCAATAAAATGTTGCTTGGCTTGAGATCACAATGTATGATAGGAATCTCCCCCCGGTGATGAAGGTAATCAATGGCTATCGCGACATCTGTGGCAATGTTTAATCTTTGAAGAAGGCTTAGTCCATGGAGCTCATTATTTACGGTATGTGTCCCTGTAGTTGGATGTAACCAGCTTTCCACACTCCCATTTGGCATGAACTCGTAGACTAGAGCTTTAAAATCGTTACCTTGAAAGTCAATGGAGGAGCACGCAGTTATGATCTTTACAAGGTTACGATGACGAATATTTCTCCAGGCTTCACATTCTGCCATGAAACTCTTTGAAGCTCCTCGAATTTCAAGGTTTAGTACCTTGACAGCAATGGTTGCTCCACCGTCTTCAAGGACTCCTTTGTAGACACGACTATAACTACCCATACCAATCAAACATTCTGAAGAGAACCCATTTGTTGCCTTGAAGAGGGTTTCATAAGAACAATTCAAGAATGATTGTTTCAATACCAAGCCTGATGGTTGTGTTTTGCTTCTCCTTTTGTGCCGTAGTAACCAGTATGATACTAATACCAAACCAACAAGTGAGCAGAGAATTGGAATCACTATTATGACTGCAAGTGACATCTTTTTACCATTCTTTCCCTCGCTGCATTTAGGTAGCTGAAGTTCAGGCAAACCGCCACAGAGCCTATTGTTACCAGCAACTGATATGAGAGTAGCATTTGTAAAAACTCCATTAATTGGTATTTCGCCCTCAAAGTCGTTGAAGGACAAATTTAGGTAGCTCAAGGAGAATTTCTCCAAGAATATTGGAATTTTGCCCGAAAACTTGTTACGGGAAAGATCAAGGTACTGGATACCAGTTAAAGACCCGAAAGATGAAGGTATCAAACCCTGAAAGAAGTTCCCTTCCAGTTGAAGAATTACCAGGCTATTACAGCCTCCTATGCTGCTAGGGACTTCACCGTCCAACTTGTTCTCGGACAAATCCAAATATATTATATTATGAAGCTTTCCGATTTCTAGTGGGAGTGATCCAGACAAGTGATTACGAGAAAGATTCAGCAAGATTGAGAGAGACGGAAGTTTGAAAAGCTCTCTTGGTATGCTGCCAGTAAGGTTATTTCGGGAAATGTCCAGTTCAATCAAACTTTGACAATTCCCCAGAGTTGTAGGTATTGCACCCTCTAATCTATTGTTTTCTAAGTAGAGTTCAATCAAGCGTGACAGGTTGCTAACAGATTCTGGAATATTACCGGTCAACCTGTTTTCCCCTAGGTACAATTTATTTAGATTTTGGAGATTCCCGATGTTACGAGGAATTGTGCCTGTGAATTGGTTATTATTTAGTGTCAGCATATCAAGATTAACTAGATTCATTATTGACCGGGGGATGGATCCATATATAAAATTGTGATCAATTTCTAGACGAGAAAGTTGAGTTGAGAGATTGCCCACACAACTTGGTAGTTGCCCACTTAGTTGGTTACCAAAAAGGCCTAACCAAAGCAAATTACTACAGTTCACCAGGGAGGCAATAAAGTTCATTTCATCAGGTTCACCGCTTCCAAGTGCGTTGTCGGTCAGGCCTACTTTCCAGAGGTTTGGCATTAGTCTAAAATCAATTGCTATTTTTCCGTGGAACTGGTTTTCTCCTATGTCTATGAGTACCAATTCCGAACAATTGGAAATTGAGACAGGAAGGTGTCCAGTAAACTGGTTCTCATATATTACGAAATGTTGAAGTTTTGGTAGCTTCAAACCTATGTCTTGTGGAAGACTTCCAACAAGTTGGTTTTCTCCTATATAAATGAGAGAGAGTAAAGAAAGATTGTAAAAGGATGGAGGGATTGTACCATGGAGTTGAGTAGCACCAAGTGAAATTGTCCCTAGCTTCTTTAAATGACCAATGGCTGATGGAATCCGTCCTCCTAATTTATTTCGTCTGGCAGAAATGAATTCGATGGAAGTGAGATTCCCGATGGAAGGAGGTATTCCTCCGGTGAAATTGTTGTTGGCAATGCTAACATGGACGAGCTTCAACAGAGAAGTAACTTGTTGTAGGATTCTCCCAACAAGCCTATTGCAACTTAGATTTAGAATTGTCAGGTTGGTGCAGTTGGATAGGGTAGATGGAACAATACCATGAAAGGAATTATTGGTTAAGAGTAGTTGCTCCAATCTGAATAAACGGCCTATTTCAGGAGGGATAATGCCTTCTAGTGTGTTATTTTGAAGGTTTATAACCCGGAGAAAGCTCAGATTTCCTACAAACGGAGACAAAGAACCAGCCAAGCCGCTAGAGGAAAGATTTAACGAGGTGACTCTTTTATGCCGCCTACCACATGTTACACCCTCCCATTGGCAGAAATGGAAAGAAGTGTTCCACGAGCTGAGAGAACCTTCAGGGCCATCGACTATCTTTGACTTAATAGCAAGCAGTGCCAGGTGATCAGATTCCTTCGCGTCCAAGGCACTGGTTTGGGTGACAGAAAAGAGGATTTCATTGGAGATTAACATGATCATGAAAAAGAAAAGAGACTGTATCCTGAACATTTTCTCGAGATAAAAAATCAGTCTTTCGTTCTTGAAATTCTCTCTCACCATTATTATTTTATAACCTTAAATATTTGTAGTTACATAAGACAGTTGACAAATTTTAGATGAATTAAATTGGGTGTGTATCTACAAACAGACTTATTGTTAGAATGTGGAGAGGAGTAAGATTATGATTTCTATATTATTTCACTCTCATCTTTTACAATTGTCCAAAACACCTATTTATACTAATTTTAGAGTCCTAATTCTAATAGGAGATACAATCCTATGTATACACAATAATTCTTCTTTAACTAGGATTCTTATTCTAGCTACATATTCTACTTTCCTACTTAATTAAGGAGTCTTCCTAAAATACAAAGCTAACATTAGGAAACAAGTATTTCCTTGCAAACTCGGTCCGCTCCATCGGTCTAGATCCGTTTCACTCGGTCCGATCCATCTTGCTCCACCATATTCTCCAACTCCCCCCCTCAAGTTGGAGGATCTACAACGTAGATACCCAACTTGCCAAATAAAAATTAAAACGTTTAAAAAAAAAAAAAATTCTTTCACTTCGACATGCAACATCTGCGCCAAGTTCTTCCTTTTTCGTGTTGCAGTTCAAGCAACCTCGGGTTCGTCTTTTTTTTTTTTTTTTCAACAACAACAAAAATTTGTTCCAATATCTGAAGAGTCATCCACATCAGGTCTTCTTTTTTCAATTATGTGCACAATTTGTGCTCGCACATATCTTCTTTTTCTTCAATCTCCGTTTTTAGAGTGAACGACACTCGATAATCGTTTTTATAGTGAACGACACTCAATCATCGTTTTTATAGTGGACGACACTCAATAATCGTTTTTAAAGTGGATGACACTCAATCATCGTTTTTATAGTGGACGACACTCAATCATCGTTTTTATAGTGGACGACACTCAATCATTGTTTTTATAGTGGACGACACTCAATATTTTTTATTTTTTTTTTCAAGGGATAGTGAAGTTAGTATAATCAAAGGGATAAAGCAACAATCGGAACCCTAGGTTTTAGGAATTCGTTGCGGAAGCGAATTGGGTAATCATGTAGGAGACATTAAAGATAAGTTCACCATGTCACAATTCTCCCCCTCAAAGAGATGACCAAATTGAGAAAGAGAGTCATTTTGAGAAAAATAATTTAAGAAAATAATTTGAGAGAAGTATTAGAATTGGAAGAAGAAGAGAGTTAAGAAAAAGAATTACCTTTAAGAATTTAGGATAAAAAAAGAGGAGAAGAAGAATAAAGGACAAGGGGTTTAGTGGTTTGATCATGAATGGAGAAAAAGTGTCGAAACCAGCGCCGGCTTGGCTCTTCCTTGCGAGGTCGGCTTCCTTAAACGGCCGCTGAGTCGAAAGTTTTGGGGATACTCATGGTTTTCCAGCGTTGCATGACTTGCTTGAGGTGAACAATTTGACTGATCTTGTTGACTTTATTCATTGAAAAAAAAAAAGAAACCTAGATTTTGGATCTAGGCTCTGATACCATGTTAGAATGTGGAGAGGAGTAAGATTATGATTTCTATATTATTTCACTCTCATCTTTTACAATTGTCCAAAACACCTATTTATACTAATTTTAGAGTCCTAATTCTAATAGGAGATACAATCCTATGTATACACAATAATTCTTCTTTAACAAGGATTCTTATTCTAGCTACATATTCTACTTTCCTACTTAATTAAGGAGTCTTCCTAAAATACAAAGCTAACATTAGAAAACAAGTATTTCCTTGCAAACTCGGTCCGCTTCATCGATCTAGATCCGTTTCACTCGGTCCGATCCATCTTGCTCCACCATATTCTCCAACTCTTATTAACTCTTGAATAGCCATAAATACCATACTAATAATGTATGGAGGCTTTGGCCACAGGATGCTACCCAGGATTTCTTTTATCTCATTTTGGCCGCCGGTCCTACGCCATTTATAGTTTGAAGGTGATGAATCATGGTCGAGAACCTCTCTATTCAACGGAGTTTAATTTGGTGTTTATCCGTATGGATGGCTAGATTTTAGTTTAAACCTCATCCAATCCAATGATACGACAATGTTCATGTTCCCAAAATACAAAAATATAGTTTCGGCCAACAAATTTAATACGATACATATTGTGTTAAATCTCTACCGTATCAGTGGCGAAGACAAGAATACATTTAAAAGGGGTCGAAATAGTTCCAAGGATAAAAAAAATTGTAGTAGGGGGCCAAACTGGATAAAAATTAATATTTTTAGTAAGAAAAATCATTTTCCCCAAAAATAAAGGTACTAAAATTAATGCATATATTAGTCAACACATGTATGAATCAGTATAATAATTGTTTTGATCAAATTTCAACAAGTGTTTTAGATGATAAGAAAAATGACTAAAGTGATATGAATCAGGGTACAATGATTATCAAGTTGAATAGAAATGAACACAAGGATTTTTACGAGGAAAGCCCTAGAACAACTTGTTCGCCGGCATAAAACCTCGGGAGGTTTTGGTACCTTCCTTGACCGAAAGTTTACTAAGTGTTGTGGTGATTACAGAACTATGAGCGTATGCAAGGGAGCTTAAGCTAATGAAAACCGTGTGTGCAAAATACAGTGTTTTGTCCCTTTTATACCTCTTGCAACGGCTAATTACAAAAGAGAATAATGGGCCTAAAATCTCGTGATAGAGGTTTAATCGGTTGAGATATCTTCGCCATTTTTGTTGATGGAGGGGATAACGATCTGTTGCTGAGGAGACGTCTTTGAATCGGTCTTCACTTCCTTTGACATGTTCCCTGAAAATAGGGTTAACGTAACTATGTTCCAACCTGCAGAAGATCAAGTTGTAATAGAACAACTCAAGTTTGTTAGTACCAAGTTGTTTGATGCAAGTTGTAAACAAGTTGATTTAAAAACGTAGGGCCCAACAATTGCCCCCAAACTTTTTGAATTTTTAAAATGCGGAATATAAAGAGACAAAAAGATTTAAAAATTTTGCCAAAAATGGAGATGAAGTACGGCGGTTTTTAAATGAAAAGGTTTTGATGGGACTGTTTGAGTAACTTCCAAAGCAAAAAGTCATGATTGTCTTTGACTCCCAACCGCTGTCAACTTCTATAATAAATAAGACTCTTCACAACTCTCCCTTTCACAAAATCAAAAAGGTTGCTTTCAAGGAGATTTTCGAGAGGAAGAATCTGAGGAAGGAGACCGGAGAGAGGATCAAGTGGGAATTTCCGGTGAGTCTTTTGCTTCTTTTTCAATTTCCTCTTTGATTTCCTGCTTAAGTCGTAGAATGGGGAGAAAAAAGATGGTGAATTTAATCGAGAGCGATGAGGGTTTGCCTGAGGGTTTTCTAACCCAAAACATGTTGAAAAATTCGGACAAAGAAAAGTGTTTAATTCCTTTGAATTGTTCTAATTTTACATCCCTTTTTCGCAGCTACTCGATCCAAAGACACTGTGAGTGCTGCTGACCTACTGGCTGAGGCTAGGGCAAAAAGTTTTGCAAGGAAAGATAGTAAGCCTCCCACTCCCAGGTCTGTGTTATCTAGCTCTAATGTGAATGTGTCTAAGAAGAAGGAGGAAGCAAAGAAGAGAAAATTGGTGGAGGCTGAGGCCACGGACGCAAGCGATGATATGGTGAAAACAAGAGAGGTTTAAAGCTGCGATAACAAGTTTTGTTGAGAAGGTAAAATGAAGAGACCTTGAATCTTACCAAAGAGTTGATAGAGTATTAACGCTTCTGTTACACAGGTTTCGGAAATTATGAGTCCTGTTATGGACCAGGTTGATACTCTGAAGATCAAGGCGGCAAAATGCAGTTATGAAGCTGCGGAGTCAAGGAAGGAAGCCACAAAAAGTGCTGAGGAAGTAGAGAGGTTGAAGAAGGAAGCGAACAAGTATGTTGGTGAAGTGGAGAAATTGAAAAAGGATTTTGAGAATTTGGGGAAGGAAGTGGAGGTTGTCCGTGCTGAGAACGAAGCTCATATGAAGGAGCTTGAAGCCGCAAAGGGGGACTTCAAGTTCAATGCTACCAAGACATTGCTAGAGGCCAGAATTCAGCTGATGGAGGAATACAAGAACGGACAAGCCCCAACTTGGAACTTGGAGGAGGAGAGAAGAATTTTAGAAGACCACATGGGAGAACCAGCAGATGTAGAGGAGGTGAACTCAATGGCCCTCGAAACTTTAATTGATGATACTGATAAAGCCTTGAGTACCATAGTGGTAGCTCAAGTTGAAGGAAATGACCAAGTGGAAGGAACCAATACAACACCAGCGGCAACAGGCCAAAAAGTTTGAAAAACTTGAAAGTTTTTTTAAGGAGTTTGGGAGAAACTAAACAATTTTTGCTTTCATACCTCCATTGGTATGCACAACAAATGGGGGAAATGTCCCCAAGACAAATTTATTTTGGCATGTAATGGCTCATAAGAGTCTAAAACAATTTATTTGGGAGTACTAGGTTGGACTAGCACTCCAAGCTTTCTTAGGTTTTTAGAGGATTGGTTGGCCTACCCAACTTGTCCTTCAACTGCAAAATCTTTTGGGAACACTTAACGGTTTTTATAAAAGTATTTTATGCCTTTCAGAAATACTTGTTTGTTCTTTAGATAACATGTTAATGTTATAAGCAGAAGGTAACATGAAAATGTTACAACCAACAGTCACAACTTGAATAAGTGTGAAAACGTGCGCCCAAGCGAAGGTGTCAAAACCTTAATTCGTAAGAAAAGATGAATATCTTTTAACCATATGTAAATTGTACCTTTGATCAGAGGTAACCGTTTGAAGAGATAGAACAAGTATCAGCCGTCCTGGCGTGTCAACAAGTTATATCCCTCTCCAGCTAGAGTTTCAACATGTATCAGCCGTACTGGCGTGTCAACATGTTGAAATTCTTCTTCCTAGGTCCAAACATGTTGGAGCCGTACTGGCGTGTTTAACATGCTTAGACCTACTCCAACTTTAGGTCCCAACAAGTATCAGCCGTACTGGCGTGTCAACATGTTGAGCCTACTTCGTTTGCTCAAGTTGCACCTTGCAAAACAAATTCATGTTAGGGTTGGGCGTTAACGCCCCTCTGATGCTTAAGTTAGTAAGGATTCTCAATAAAACTTGATAACTTGAAATATATGAATGAACTTGACAACTAAAAATAAATCGTACCTGAGAAGTCTAGTTGTAAATAACTGGACTTACATAAAATAAAGTTTTAAGTGGATGACGTTCCAACTTCTAGGGATTCTGTCTCCACTTGGGGTTGATAAGCAATACGCACCCTTGCCAGCTTCAGCATCGATGAGATATGGTCCTTCCCACTTGGGAGCTAATTTACCTGCATTCAATTCTCTTGTATTTTGAAATACTTTTCTCAAAACTAAGTCACCAACCTGGAACCTTCTGACTCTGACATTTTTGTTGTAAGATCTTGCAATTCGTTGTTGATAAGCTGCCATCCTTATCTTGGCTAAATCCCTGATCTCATCAATTGTATCTAAATCTTGGGTTAGCAAGAGATTATTTTCATCTTGAGTTAATAAGCCATACCTTGTTGTTGGGATTGTCACCTCAACTGGAATTACAGCTTCTGCTCCATATACCAAACAATATGGAGTTCTACCTATGGCTCCCTTTGTAGTGGTCCTATCTGCCCAAAGTACAAGTGGTAACTCTTCAGCCCACTTTCCCTTCTTTTGATCTAGGCGCTTCTTCAAGTCGTTGATGATCAACTTGTTACTTGACTCAGCTTGACCATTGGCTTGAGGGTGGACAGGCGTAGACATGATCAACTTGATGCCCCAGCGAGTACAAAAATCCCTGGTCTTCTTACTTATGAATTGGGACCCGTTGTCACTTATAATCTCTGATGGCACACCAAACCTGCTAATTATGTTTTTCTTTAGAAATGAGATTACCTCCTTATCTCTTACCTGTACATAAGCTTCTGCCTAGATCCATTTTGAGAAATAATCGGTTAATGCCAACATGAACACTTTGCCTCCGGGAGCCTTAGGCAACTTGCCCACAATGTCCATGCCCCACTGCATGAAAGGCCAAGATGAGACTATAGAATGTAGAGGCTCAGCAGGTTGATGCAAGATGTTGATGTGTCTTTGGCAGGCATCACACTTTTGTACATAGCTCATGGCATCTTGACGCATGGTTGGCCAATAATATCCTGTCTTGAGGGCCTTTGACGCTAATGCCTTCCCACCGGAATGGTTCCCACATATTCCTTCATGGATTTCTTTAAGCACCAGTTCAACTTGCTCATTATCGACACATCTCAAATAGTGTCCTGCAAAAGACTTCTTGAATAGCACATTATCTATCAAAACGAAAGTTGAAGTACGAATCTTAAAAGATCTAGCATTCTTAATATTGGGTGGAATAGTTCCAAGTTGAAGGAACTCAATTACAGGTTGGGTCCAAGAAGGTCTAGCATCTTGTGCCCCAGTAGGTTGAGTAACCACTTGAGTTTCCTCAACTTGGTCTATTACCGGGTACTTAACGTAAATAATGGGGATATTAGTATGCAACATTGATTTGCAAGTTGAACCCAAGTTGGCAAAGGCGTCCGCTTCTGTGTTTTCTTCTCTAGGGACCTGTTCCAAAGAGAATGATAGAAATTGGGAAGCCAAAGCCTTAACATGTTGGAGATACTGAGTCATCTTGGAATGCTTTGCCATATAACTGCCATTAAAATGGTTAGCTAGCAATTGAGAGTCAACAAATACATTTATGTGCGTAATATTTAAATTTAAAGCTATAGTTAAACCCATGATTAAAGCTTCATACTCAGCTTCATTATTTGTTGCACTGAATTCACAAGATACGGCTTGAGGTATGATATCACCTTGAGGGGACTTCAGAACTATTCCCAAGCCAATTCCTTTGGAATTTGAAGCTCCGTCTGTAAACAGTGTCCAAAATCTAGGAATTGTTTTACCTTCAAGTTGTTGTACTTCCAGTTCCACCTCGGGCTGCAAACTTGGACTGAAGTCAGCTACGAAATCGGCTAGGGCCTGAGATTTAATAGTTGTTCTTGGCTCATACGAAATGTCATAGGTGCTCAACTTGACCGACCACTTGGCCAACCTGCCTGACATCTCTGGAGTTCTCAACACATTTCTCATAGGATAATTAGTTCTAACAGTTATAGAATGTGTTTCAAAATAATGACGCAATTTTGTAGCAGCAGTAGTTAAAGCTAAAATTAACTTTTCAAGATGAGAGTACCTCGTTTCAGCATCTAGTAAAGACTTACTTACATAGTAAACAGGATGCTGTTCACCTTGAATTTCTTTCACCAATACTGCACTAACTGCATTCTCAGATACCGCTAAATATAAATAGAGATGCTCACCATGTTCTGGTTTGGCAAGTAGGGGTGATGTCACCAAGTACTCTTTAAGTTGTGTAAAAGCTGCCTCATGTTGGTCAGTCCATTGGAAGAGTTTATTCTTCCTTAATACTTCGTAGAATAATCTGCATTTATCAGATGATTTAGATATAAATCTATTTAGTGCAGCTACTCTACCTGTTAACCTTTGGACGTCCTTGATATTCTTGGGAGATTCCAAGTTGAGAATGGCTTTGATCTGTTCGGGACTGGCTTCAATTCCTCTCTTGGTCACCATATAGCCCAAGAATTTACCTGTTCTAACACCAAAGATGCACTTTGCCGGATTAAGCTTCATGTTGAAAGCCTTCAAGATGTTGAACGCCTCAGCAAGATGCTCTACGTGATCTTCAATATGCTTGGACTTTACTACCATATCATCTATGTAGACTTCCATCGTCTTGCCAAGTTGATTTTTAAACATCTTGTTCACCAATCTCTGATAAGTTGCCCCTGCATTTTTAAGACCAAATGGCATAGAAATATAACAATATATACCTTCCGGAGTCATGAATGTCGTATCTTCCTGGTCTGAGGGCTCCATTTGAATTTGCTGATACCTGAGGACGCATCCATGAACGTCAAGATATCGTGGCCAGCTGTCTCATCAACTAGAGAATCAATATAAGGGAGAGGGAACAGATCTTTCGGGCAAGCCTTGTTCAAGTCAGTGAAGTCCACACATACTCGCCACTTGCCATTCTTCTTCTCTACCACTACAACATTAGCTAACCACTTTGGATATTGAACTTCTCTGATCATCTTGGACTTCAAAAGCCTTTCAACTTCATCTTTTATGATCTGGTTCCGCTCCTGGGCAAACTTTCTTCTTTTCTGGTGGACAGGTCGGATGTTTGGATCAATGTTCAACTTGTGAGTAATGATGTCCTTGCTTATCCCTGTCATGTCTTCATGCTTCCATGCAAAACAACATTTCTAACTTTTCAAGAACTCAATCAGCTCCTCTTCAATTTCGGATGGAAGGTCTATACTAACTTGCACTTGGGCCTTAGGATTCGATTCAACAACAGGAACGCTTTTCGTTTCATGCTCCACTGCTTCAAGAACATCCTGGGCCTTTTTCTTTAATTGCTATGCTTGACGAGGGGTTGAACTTGCTTTCATGTTGACCTTGTAGCATTCTTTAGAAACTTGCTGATTTCCCCTCAACTTGGCCACGCTCCAAGGTGTTGGAAACTTGACGCACTGGTGGTAAGTTGACGGCACGGCCTTCATGTTGTGGATCCAAGGTCTTCCCAAAATGACATTGTACGAGGAAGAACACTCAATCACACAGAACCTTTCCATAGAATTCATACCCTCCAAATAGATAGGCAACTTGATTTCTCCGACTGTTTGCTTCACTTCACCACTGAACCCTACCAGTACGGATGAATTCTTCACAACTTCGGACAAAGGAATACCCATATCTTCAAGAGCATGAGTGAAGATTATGTTGACTGTGTTGCCGCCATCAATCAGAATTCGCTTGACCACACAATTGGCAATCTGCACCTGAACAACTAGACCATCATGATGGGGGTCCAACGTGTTGTCTTTATCTTCATCTTCAAAGGAGATAACTTGACCATTTGTGAAGTCATGACGCCTTGAGGGCAATTCTGACTGATCCTCTTTAGAACTCTTGGCATGACGCTTGGCTACAGAGTAAGTTGTGCCGCAAATATGGGATCCACCTGAAATGACATTTACTACCTTGGTGGCTGGAGGAGGTGCAACTTTCTCGGGTCTGGACTGCTCCCCTGAATCAGGTTCTTTAGACTTGCTTCTGACCCTCTTCTTGCCCAACAAATCTTTAAGAAGACCCTTGGACAGCAAATGAGCAATCTCCTTCCTTAAGGCAAAACAATTCTCAGTGGTATGCCCAAAATCCTCATGAAATGCGCACCACTTGGACTTGTCCTTCCAGGTTGTTGACTGGTAACTCTTCTTGGGCCATCTCGCTTTATCTCCAAGATTTCCCATGGCGAACAGGATTCCGGCAATGTCCACAGAAAAGCAATATTCAGAAATTTTTGGGTAATCATTATCCTCCCCATCTTGGTCATCATCTACAAAATGAACTCTAGAAGATTCAGATTTAACAAGGGGTTTGCCCCTGTTGGACTTATAGTGATGGGAATCCGATTTTCTGTCAGAGGGCTCAAATAGAGGAGTAGGAGTCCTCCCAGTTGAATTCCCCATTGCCAAACTGTCCTCCTCCAATCTGATGAAAGGCAAGGTTCTGGAACTGATTTATTCAAGTTGTTTTGCCACCAACTCGTTATAGAACAATGAGATCTTCTTCAAGCCTATACGGAATGCTTCCGTAGCTGTGGACACATCCAAGTTGGGTATAGTCACTGCCTCCTTGTTAAACCTGTGCAAATACTCTTTAAGATTTCCGTTAGGCTGTTGCACAATTCTATAAAGATCACTAGTCAACTTGTCAAATGCCCTATTGCACGAAAATTGATTAATGAACATATTGACAAGTTGAGCATAAGAGGAAATAGAGTTTAGAGGAAGCCCTGTTAGCCATTTTAAGGCTGGTCCTGACAAGGTTGAGCCAAAGCCCCTGCAAAAACATGCTTCTTTAAAAATAGGGGGGATACTTATGATATCCATTGATTCCTGATACAGCAATACATGCTCTGCTGGATCGGTGCTTCCATCATACTTCTTCATATGAGGGACTGAAAATTTCTTTGGGATCTCCACACTAGCTATTGCTGGCACAAAATGAGATTCATTATAGCATGTTGGAGAAACTTGGTGATACGGCAAGTTGACTCCAGGCACGCTTCGAAGCAACTCTTTAATGGTTTGCATTTCCTTAACAAGTTGATTCTCTGCGAAAAGAGGAGTATTATTAAACTGAGGTGCTTAAGTATCAAAAGTATTAAAGAAACTCCACGTTTGCCCCATTGAGGGTGTAGCATAGGTGTGGCAAGATGACAGCACAGGTTGACTAGCTGGCAGGCTGAATCTTGGTTGTTCGATTGGAATGGACGTCACGATTGTGCTCTCTGCTGGCAAAGTACTGGACATAGGGATATCCCTGAAATGGCTTGGCCCTGTACCTGTACCAAACAAAGATCTAGGGCGCAAAGGTGAAAATGGGGTAGATACTTGAGTTTCAGCTTGCTTCCCTTTACGCAGGCTATCAATGGCATTGAATATCATGGCATTCGTATGCTCCTGACCGTCCAACCGATCATTCACTTTCTTCAACATATCGGCCATGCTGGACAATATCTCCAAATTGACAGCTTCCGCATTCGAAGATGGATTGCCTTGGGTGCCGGAAATAGGAAGCGGCCGACTCCCCTCACCTTGACCACCAGACGACGGGTTAGCCATTTCTACGCAAATAATCAAAGTTTCCCACAGACGGCGCCAATTGTTTTGGTCAAATTTCAACAAGTGTTTTAGATGATAAGAAAAATGACTAAAGTGATATGAATCAGGGTACAATGATTATCAAGTTGAATAGAAATGAACACAAGGATTTTTACGAGGAAAGCCCTAGAACAACTTGTTCGTCGGCATAAAACCTCGGGAGGTTTTGGTACCTTTCTTGACCGAAAGTTTACTAAGTGTTGTGGTGATTACAGAACTATGAGCGTATGCAAGGGAGCTTAAGCTAATGAAAACCGTGTGTGCAAAATACAGTGTTTTGTCCCTTTTATACCTCTTACAACGGCTAATTACAAAGAGAATAATGGGCCTAAAATCTCGGGATAGAGGTTTAATCGGTTGAGATATCTTCGCCATTTTTGTTGATGGAGGGGATAACGATCTGTTGCTGAGGAGACGTCTTTGAATCGGTCTTCACTTCCTTTGACATGTTCCCTGAAAAATAGGGTTAACGTAACTATGTTCCAACCTGCAGAAGATCAAGTTGTAATAGAACAACTCAAGTTTGTTAGTACCAAGTTGTTTGATGCAAGTTGTAAACAAGTTGATTTAAAAACGTAGGGCCCAACAATAATGAACCTAGGAAGGAAGTTGAATGGCTGTAAGATTATCCATTGGATAGAAAAGGTCAGCACTGTATATATATGATGCAGTAAAAAATGAGCGGTATCGGGGGTACCTAATCAGTCGGGAACGCGGCGTTGAATTCCTGGACGAACGACGAACAGAACTGCAAAACAAACACCGTTAGGGCTCGGGGAGTTACCCCCGCGCAAACCCTCCGGCGTGAGAATAATCATCTGTATATGAAGATGATATAAACCGGGAGGGAAGGCGTATTATATTATTGAGAGGGTGTTTGAATGTACCTTTTGTGTGAGGGATCAGACCCTTATTTATAGTTTCCAAGTGATGAGTCCTCCAAGAATAGGAGTTCCATAGTTGACTTGTATTAGGAGAGTGAATCTTCATCTGATTTAGGTTCATTCGCCCGCTAGGAGTCCGTCCCCAATAAGACTTCTTGAGTGAGAATAAATCCCTGTTGGATTAGGATTCTGTGTGCTAAATGTTTTCCTTATTTTTAGGGATATTTAATAGAGGGAGAATTATATTTCGCTCAGTGGCCCCCGACTTCCTAGCTCGGCCATGTCGATGACGAGGAGGAAGTGAGCTCTATCTCGGTTTATAAGAATACGAACAGGCGTCACGTGACAAGTGTCGCTTCAGTTATCCGCTGGCTAATTTGTACAAGGATGATGCGCAGTCCACGATGTCTGATTCGCCTTGGGAATCCCATTATTGGATTCCTCCTACCGATGACCCAAATATCAATGCCACCATTGGATGGATTGAGGATGAGGTACCTAGCACGACGGAAGACGATGAGGCTGATGCCGTGGCGCAGGCCGAGGAGACTAATGTTGAGGAGTAAGCTCAGACTCAACTAGTCACCATCCCGAATCCTGACACGGAGGACGGCGATGAGGCGAATGCTGTGGCGCAGGTCGAGGAGACTAATGTTGAGGAGGAAGCTCAACTCAACAAGTCACCATCTCAGTTCCTGACCTGAAGGAAGACGATGAGGCTGATGCCGAGGTGCAGGCCGAGGAGACAAATGTCAAGGAGGAAGCTCAACCCAACAAGTCATCATCCTGAATCCTGACACGGAGGACGATGATGAGGCTGATGCCGAGGTGCAGGCCGAGGAGACAAATGTCGAGGAGGAAGCTCAACTCAACAAGTCACCATCTCGGTTCCTGACCTGAAGGAAGACGATGAGGCTGATGCCGAGGTGCAGGCCGAGGAGACAAATGTCGAGGAGGAAGCTCAACCCAACAAGTCACCATCTCGGTTCCTGACCTGAAGGAAGACGATGAGGCTGATGCCGAGGTGCAGGCCGAGGAGACAAATGTCGAGGAGGAAGCTCAACCCAACAAGTCACCATCTCGAATCCTGACACGGAGGATGACGATGAGGCTGATGCCGAGGTGCAGGCCGAGGAGATAAATATCGAGGAGGAAGCTCAACTCAACAAGTCACCATCTCGGTTCCTGACCTGAAGGAAGACGATGAGGCTGATGCCGAGGTGCAGGCCGAGGAGACAAATGTCGAGGAGGAAGCTCAACCCAACAAGTCACCATCTCGGTTCCTGACCTGAAGGAAGACGATGAGGCTGATGCCGAGGTGCAGGCCGAGGAGACAAATGTCGAGGAGGAAGCTCAACTCAACAAGTCACCATCCCGGTTCCTGGCACGGAGGACGACGATGAGGCGGACTTCTTTGTCTTCATTTATTGCTTTAGTATAAACTGCTTTGCTTACTTGATCTGCCTTTCTTGAATGGCAGTACAATCTTGGGGAAGCCGAGGAAGAACATCTCATACCTTTGATAATGTAGAACGAGGAGGTTAGCTCGGTTCTAGATGTTTTGATATTTTTGTCTGTCTCAAGTCATTATGCCGAGGGAGACTCCTTGGTCTTGACTGTTTGAATCTTGTAATCCTTGAATCGAGGCGGACCCTTGTCAGGATGTAAGGTTGATTGTTTGAACCTTGTAATCCTTGAATCAAGGCGGACCCTTGTCAGGATGTAAGGTTGATTGTTTGAACCTTGTAATCCTTGAATCGAGGCGGACCCTCGTCAAGGCGTAAGGCATGTGTTTTGAAGAGTAGGAGATGAGATTCTCGTCTTCCAGCGTTGGTGTCAGTAGTTGATAGTGGCCTTGCACGTTTGAAGAAGTAAATTCGAATTTCATTGACTCATTTCCACTAGTACGTCTACGTCCCTCAGCTCTCCTTATCTTCTAGCCATAGCTGGCCCCCGAGTTCTGGCCGTATGACGAGACTAGGGGCTACATCTAGGACGGACAGAACCGTATCAAGAAAGTCTACGTCGCTCAGCTCTCCTTATCTTCTAGTCATAGCTGGCCCCCGAGTTCTGGCCGTATGACGAGACTAGGGGCTACATCTAGGACGGATAGAACCGTATCAAGAAAGTCTACGTCCCTCAGCTCTCCTTATCTTCTAGTCATAGCTGGCCCCCGAGTTCTGGCCGTATGACGAGACTAGGGGCTACATCTAGGACGGACAGAACCGAGTCATTGTTGTTATCTTCATGAATGTCTACGGTATCATAAGAGATCTGGCTCAGAACTGGTTTTGCTGTGTTGCTCAGTTGCTTTGACGAGCTGCTTGGTTGCTCGCCTGCGTGTAATATGCTGATCATTCATTGCACTAGGATGTTGTAAAGGTTGGAACAGAGAAGATACATTTGTTGTGTTTTTGGGGTTGACCATAGGATGTAGCAAAAGTATATGATGAAGAGAGAGGTACTCCAGAGCTACCCAGGCCAGGGTGATTATTTGGAGGGGTAGCATTCTGAAACTGCCGGGAACCAGATGCGAAGCCCTTGTTTGGCTGCATGAATGACACTAACATTGCCTGTGATGAAGTAAGATGACCAGGCCTTTGAAGGTAACTGCTGCATCTGTTGAGAAAAACTGTGGAGGCTGCCCTTGACCAACAGGCATACCTTGCCCAACTGGATGGAATTGCTAAGTATCTGAAGTTGTTTGCATGAGTGATTGTCATTTCATTGTACCTCGATAAAGAGCCAAATGATTAATAAAATGAGCTATTGTAATGGTTTTCAGCTCAAGATCGAAAGCATAAAGTCAATTTGGGCCTAGTTTCCAAGGAAAATAAAATGCATAATTTATTTTTCTTAGGGAAATGGGTTGTTCATGGCAATAAAAAATAAACTCATGTGTTTGGGCATGTTACTGCAAATAACAATGAACATCCAAAGATAGCATATTTTGATGACTAAATTGGAAAGAGTACACCTGGATATGGTGGGCATCGAGACTGAGATTTGTTTAGACAAAGAATTCACTAATCCTTTATCTCTAGAATTCCTTCTTTGTAGAAACTGGTCCTGAGATTTTGAGGACGATTGTTGGGAAGCTTTCTTGGAGCCCTTAGCTCCAGCTTGTTGGCTCGCAAATCCAGTAAGAATGCTTGGTTTGTTGTTGCATTGTACTTATTGCTTGCGGATGTCCACTTCTCCATGTCCAAGGCATCCATACCAACATAAATGAATATGAAGGTTTCAGCAATAAATGGCATTGTGGCAAAAATATGCGTTGCAGTTGTTCTTGAACCTGAACCAGCGGTCACATTATACCATGCTGTAAGTACCCAAATCTGGCTCATGCCTTCCGGTTAAATTTCCCGGCAATTTCGGTAAATTTCCCGGTAATTCCCCGGACCTTCCTAGTGTTCCGGAAATGTCCTGGAGCAGTCCCAAATTAAAATTAGGGCTGAAGGGAGCCTTCCTAATTAAGAAAACACGTTTTTCTTAATTAGGAAGAAGGTTCTAGAATAATGCCACCTTGCATGGTTCTAGAATGCTGAGTCATTGTGGATAAGCCCGCACGGCTGCATTAGCCCAAGGTCTCTGGCCGCACGGCTTCATTAGCCTTATCCAGACTGCCTATAAATAGAGCCCTCCTCTACCCATTTCAAAAACAACAACAATACACACAATCCATAGCAATACACTCAGTCACTCCCAAGACGTGAAGAATATTGGTGAAGGCTCAAGAAGGTGAAGAAGAAGGCCAAGAAGCTCCCTCCCTCCTCCTTGAAGATCCAAGATCAATCTCTCCTCCTAGCTCCAACCAAAGAAGCAAAGGAAGCAATTGGTAACCTCGCACGCCCTAACCTTGCTTTTAATTGATATACTTGCTCTTTGCATTCATATATCTTGCTTGGGACTTGGCATTCATAGTTAAAGATCACATCTTTATCACCCCCTTTCCCTTTTGCATGCATTAAGACCTCATTTGTCATAAAAATGTAGTCTTTTTCATAAAGGTGCATCCTTTGCACCTAAAACTTCCATTTTCAAATAAAAATGTCATTTTTATGCATCATTTGCATATAAAAATCCAATCTTTTCAATAAAAATGCATCCTTTGCATTCAAAACCCCTTGTTCAAGCATCATTTGCTTTAAAGATCATGTCTTTACCATAAACTAGCATCATATGCTTTTCAAAATGCAATCTTTATGCATCATTTGCATAATGAATGCCAATTTCTTCAACAAAAATGCATCCTTTGCATAAAAATCAAATCTTTATGCATCATTTGCAATAAAGATTATTTCTTTAAACTAAGTGCATCATTTGCAACCCAAAAATGTCATCTTTTCATTAAAGTGTCATTTTTTCATCATGCATTTCCCCTATCCCCCAACCTAGGAACGGACCGGTGTAAAAGATCCTATCTTTACATCGTTCCTTCCATTAAAGGTTCACGATTTCTTTAGAAAGGGACACCTTGAACCCTATATCTCTGATTATCGCTTAAGAAAGAGTATGAAGCCTCTATACGAGCTCGACCGTCTTAAAGCGTAGGATTGATGGGCTAAGGACCCTCCTTTTCTAAAGAACCTCATCTTTGACCAAAAGAGAGTCATTCTCTCAATCACGCAAGTCCCGAGGGTCGCGAGGTTTAAAATGCGATGATCACAAGTCATAAGATGAGGACGGGATCATAATCCAAAATACATAAAATTCCAAGGAATCCCGAGCGACAACCAACAAATGGTTTGTACGTCCGGAAGACGACTTGGGACATTTCCCCCTTTTTATTTTTCAAACACATGCACACAAGAAAGCACGCAAGCAAGCACGATTACTGAAATCTTGGGAGACTTGCTCCGGCAAGGCACTTTGGGTGAACGCCAAACGTTCTTCCCAAGGGGTAACTTAACCTCCGAACCCAAGTAAAACCTTTTTTTCAAAGTTTTGAGGTAATCAAAATGGCGTGGCGACTCCGTTTTTCAAATAACTCGGATGTCTTCAAACTCGCGTGAATCCAACACAAAATTTGGGCACCACATTCACAGTTTGGCGACTCTGCTGGGGATAACCCAAAGGAGAAAAGCTTTTATTTTTCAAAACAAAAAAATCGATACTCGGTATATAGGTGGAAACCACTTACCCTTCCTGTACACTCCCTGACGTGGGAGTTGGGATAACCGGTGGTTTAACAATCCACGTACCATCCCTTTTCGAAAAAAAATTTTGAAAAAAAAAAGAAAGCTTTTCCCTTTGAGCGGGTTAGACTCCCATCGCCGATTTCATTAATCGTGCTTGCTTTCTTTACCATGCATTGCATCATTTGCATCTTGGAATTTGTGCATACTTTGAACGGGAAATAACCCGAAAAATAGCAAAAGGAGTGGAACCTGGAAAATTGATCCATGCGCCGTACGGCTCAATCCTCATCGATTCTCGACCGGCGACCTCGGGCAATTCCACCAGAAAAATCATGGTTAATCTCGCGCCCTAGCAGCCTTGGGGCTATTCACCTCCATGATCGACTGGGGCTCCTTAAAATTTACGTGCTTATGTGTTGCATTTTCCCCCGTCCCGAAAATCATTCCTTTAAAACACATTTATGAAAATCTCTGTTTTAACTCAAAAGGAACATTTTTAGGAAGACCGCACACTACGCGCACTCCGATATATCCCGTACACTTTTGCACGCACGTCCTTCAAACCCGAGGGTGGTTCCAAATGCTAGCCACGGACAGCCTTTACGATGCTCCCGGCGCGCACGGAATCATCCCAACCTCCCCATGGCGGCCGGTGTCGACCAATGCACAGTCCGTGTCACACGTTTCAAAAAACCGTGACTTTTGGTTGGTTTTTGGTCTAGTCCGTGTCATATAGCCCAGTTGCATACCCACGTAAAGGTCAAGCCTTAGCTCATAACGGAAGCCAAGATTGTCGTTCAAGCGAAATTCTGCCGAAATTCCGACAAGGAAAAATCGGTGGGATCTTGACTCCGACATTGACTATTGACCTTGACCCGCACGGAATGCGTAAGAGTCAGGACCGAGTCTTTGCCAAAAATCAAAAGATCTTTCGCTCAAGCGAAGCTCTGCCAAAATTCCGACAAGGAAAAACTGGCAAGATCTTGACCGGCATTGACTTCGATTCCGACTCACGCACTGCGTATGCAACGAAGTTCAATGTGACACCGTGTCATCCGACTTTTTACCGCCCGACCCATGCCTATTATTCTCTCGGACATTACCGAAAGTCAAAAACCGTCATTCGCTCAAGCGAAACTCGTCAAAGATCCGTCAAGGCAGAGACGAGACTTTCCGGGTATTGCCTTGACTATAATCCGCATCGCTCGTGCGTTGAAAGGTCCTATGACCCGCTAGACCCGATAGGAGCGTTCTTTACTCTCGGTTGGTGGGATCCGCGTGCCCTATAGGACCCTCGCCCGGGCCGTCCCACCCCGGGAGGTCGAAATATAGGTGGAATACGAGGGGCTTATAGACGTAGTGACGGAACCCACCGATCCAGGATCTAGAGTAGTCGTGAAAAAGAAGGGCGTAACCCCTTTTCCAACCAAATAGATATTAATAAAAGACACTGTTTTAAGTAAACTTGAAGATTCTAATTTGCATATTGCCCGAGCCTTCACCTAAACACCTACCCCGAGTCTAAACCTTTCCTATCCCTTTCCCGCAGCCGAGAAAGAAGTGGGTGAGAACACCGGGCCGGGCCGACTTGTTAGCGCAGTAATCCTCGACAGCTCGCTGTAATCCTCGCTTTGTCACTTTTCAGTTGTCAAAATGGCCAACATGGTAATCCACAACGGTAATGACCAAGCAATTGAGGGGCTATCCTGCTCAACCCAAGCCTCACATCCGGTATGATGTATGTGATTGTGAAGACCGCTTAGAGTATGAGTATCAAGAATGGATCAATGAGGACG
Source organism: Adenophora triphylla var. japonica (assembly GCA_022495995.1). Taxonomy (NCBI): domain Eukaryota; kingdom Viridiplantae; phylum Streptophyta; class Magnoliopsida; order Asterales; family Campanulaceae; genus Adenophora; species Adenophora triphylla. Next base: position 173,743 of record JAFEMH010001783.1, on the reverse strand, counting down.
CTCCTTCAAGGAAGAAGAAGAAGAGAAAGTCCACACAAAGCAGAAGCTTAAGGAAAGATACGAAGCCGGGGACAAGAGCGTAGGAACTTTGGGAGAGCCTTCGGCAAGTTCGACTACTATGTCAATTATGCCAAGGAACCCGTCACCCCAAGCATAGTCCACCTCGATACCCCCATATATAGTGATCCTCTTGAAGCGTAAAATGCAGAATTTGTGGCCATCGTGGAAGTTCAATGAGAAGCTAGGCATCTAGAAGCGTAATACGTAAAGCCTATCAATACGTAGCGTCAAGGAAGAATTAAGATCCCCTCTCAAGAAGACTTCATTCGCATTATCCAGCCAACCCTTCATTGGCTACACCGACAAGGTCGTGGTGTCCAAGATCAAGAAAGAGAAAATGAGTTATCAAGAAGTGCATTGATAAGATGAGCCGACCCTTCACCAATGAGTCCATGCTACTAAGAGCTAGCCGAAAGATTGCAACAAGTTACTTTAGTTCCCCTCACCATCTTTCCACAGCACCGGCTCGTCAATGATTTCCGGCAAGCTTTTGATCGTTCGAAGTCTCCAACTTTCAAGAACGCCGGCAAGACCTGCTACTCCCTGTGGCAACAAAGAAGAAGGAGTGAGATCCCTGGCCCAACCCTTGTCAAGTCCCCTCGAGTCAATAAGTAGCGTAGGGTCCAGAGTCGTTGTTGTCTATTCGCCGAGTCAGAATCTTTGAATTCCTGGGCCTCGTAGTCATCCGAAGGCCTCACGCCCGAGGATTATGAAAATGTAATCGATGTCATCTTTCCCCTTATCTTGAATGAAATGACAAATCTTTACGATTATCCTCTTATTGCCAACTTAACAAATGATAAATTAACTCAAAACTTAACAATGCTTAATAATGAATCATTTGAACAAGATGCAAACACACTAAACGAACAATACATTAAAGAAATCTTTAAGGTGTTTCGTAAAAGAGGAAAACCGGGCCCAAGCCGCCGAGGAGGTTTTGATAAGTGTGAACTTGGGTACTATTGAGGAACCTAAAGAGACACAGATTGGAAGCTTCTTCCAGGGGGTTGAAAGGGACAGATTGATCGAGCCGCTCGTAGAATACGTCGACGTGTTTGCATGGTCATACAAAGATATGCCGGGCTAGACAGCTTCGATAGTAGAACACGTAATCCCTCTAGCACCGCATGCTAAGCCGCAGCGTAAACCGAGAAAGATTAAGCCGAATGGTCTCTACAGTCAAAGAAGAAATTGAGAAGCTACCGCGGTAGGGTTCATCGTAGTTATTGAATACCCGACATGGTTGTCCAACATCGTGACCGTAACCAAGGCCAATGGGAAGGTGCGCGCTGTGTGGATTTCCGAGATCCGAACAAGGCCAGCCCCAAAGACGACTACCCTCTCGCCAAACATAGACATCCCGGTGGACTCCATCGCCAACTACGAAGTCAAATCCTTCGTTGATGGTTTTGCAGTGCTACAACCAGATCAAGATGGCCGAGGAAGACCAAGAAAAGACAGCCTTCACCACACCGCTGGGAACCTACTGTTATACAAGAATGCCATTCGGGCTCAAGAATGCCGGGCTACTTACCAAAGGGCAGCGACCGCGCTTTTTCATGACATGATCCACAAGGAGATTGAGGTCTACGTAGATGATATGATAATACACTCCAAAGGAGAGGGTGGGCAAAGACTTTGTTGACCTACGAAAATTCTTTGAGAGGTTGAGACAACATTCCATGAGACTAAACCCCGCCAAATGCACCTTCGGAGTGACAAGGGGAAAAGTGCTTGGGTATATGGTCACTGAGCGAGGTATAGAAGTTGACCCCGAAAGATCAAAGCCATCATGGATATGAGGCCACCTCAAACCTGCATGTAAGTCAAGAGCTTCATGGGTAAATTGCAAGACATCACCAAGTTCCAATCGCCTGACCACTATGTGCGAGCCCATCTTCAAGCTCATGAAGAAGAATGTGGACACAGAATGGACCGAAGAATGCCAAGATGCCTTTGACTGCATCAAGGCATACTTAGTACATCCCTACTATGCCCCCACATAGACAAAGCCTCTTCGCTCTATCTCACCGTCACGTACACGGCAATTGGGGCTATGCTTGCTCAAGAAAAGAAAGACTCTCAGTAGAAAACGCCATTTACTTTGTCACCGGAAGCTACAGGAGCGAGCTCAATTACTCAAGATGTGAAAAGACTCGGCAGATCGGTCCGGGTAGTCGGCAAATTGAAGCATTATATGCAAGCCCACCCCGTGAATTTGGTCTCGAAAATGGACCCCATCAAGTACATCTTTGACAAGCCTTCCCTCTCAATGCGTTTAGCGAAGTGGTCCTTCTTCTTGGCGTAATACGACATCAACTATGTGACCGTAAAGGCCATCAAGGGTCAAGCATTGTCGATCACCCGGCGAATTTCCCAAGAATGAAGACAGAGGGCCCGAACCCCAATTTCCTGCATGAAGGGATCTTTGCATTGAGCTCGAAAATAGATGGCAATTGTTCTTTGACTGAGCCGCTAACAAAAGAGGAAATGGTGTAGGAATGCTATTGGTCGATCCGAAAGATGAGCATACCCCCATAGCCCTCAAGTTGAACTTTCCCGCCACGAACAATGTCGCCGAGTATGAAGCCTCGCATTGCCGGTTTGGAGGCCGCCTTAGAAAGAAATGTCAAGGAGCTCGAAGTTTACTGAGACTCGCCCCCGATCATCAACCAAGTCTCCAACAAGTGGAAGACTCGTGGACCCTAATCTGCAACGGTATCATGCCCATATGGAGGAGTTGGATCGGACAGCTTCAGAGAAGTGACTTTCCACTACTTGCCGAGGGAAAAGAACAGATTCGCAGATGCCCTAGCTACTCTAGCCTCATTGGTAGAGATCCCCGAGGGAAAAGCCATAAAGCCCTTCAGAGTGGGTAGAAGAGAAACCCCACCTTCGTTGTGAAGTGGACCTGGACCCGAGCCCATAAAGGAACCTTGGTACACCGTATTTACCAATTCCTCAAAGACGGAGAATCGCCTTTCAGAGACGAAGAAGGTAGACCAAAAGAAGGTGTCGAGCCAAAAGCTTGCGAGCCCCGAAAAGGTTGGCCTCCCATTATGTCATCCTAGGAGGCAACCCGTACAAGAAACGCTATCAAGGACCACTCCTCTTATGTGTCACTCAAGAAAGAGCCGTAGAGTTGATGACCGAAGTCCACAATGGTCCTCGCGGTCCTCACATGAATGCCAGAGCCCCGATGCAAGTGATCCTCGTAATGGGTTACTACCGGATCTCCATGGAGACAGATCATGCTCAAAGACGTCCGAACCTCGCGACAAGTGCGCGGTTTGCCAACCTCAACCATCTCCCACCTCATGACCTCGTACCGCATGACGACTCATGGCCGCTTGCAACTTGGGGCATTGACGTGATAGGGAAAATAACCCCGACAGAAGCAATGGGCACGAGTTCGTGTTGGTAGCCATCGACTACTTCACCAAGTGGGTAGAGGCCAAGTCCTACAAGGTCCTCACTTCCGTAAAAGTGGCCCAGCTCATCAAAGAAAACATAATGTGCGTATATGGGGTGCCCAACGAGATCATTTCGATAATGGGTCACACTTCAAGGAGATCGCGATAGATCCGCCGTCGATTCGTAGTTACTTCGCCACAAGTCGTCCCCGCATGCACCTCACCAATGGAGCCGTGGAAGCCGCTAATAAGACACTCGAGCGGATCATCCGGAAGATGGCCACCCGTGGTCGTGATTGGCCCGAAAAGCCGCACCTAGCACTCGGGGCTGGCGTAACGTCACGTCGTAATGTACCACAGGAGAAACTCCTTTTGCCCTAACTTACGGGATGGAAGCAGTGTTACCAGCTGAGTTGGAAATCCCGTCATTAAGGGTCCTCCCGGAAAACAAAGTTGTCAATGAAGTGGAATGGTTGCGCAGCTCGGCATGATGAGTTAGCCCCGCTGACGAGAGAAGGCTAAAAGCCATGGAACACACCCGAGCCTACCAGAGGCGAATGGCCGAGCGTTTGATAAAAAGGTCAAGGCCGTAGACATCAAAGAGGGTGACTTAGTGCCGAAAGTAAAGCCCCTACCGCAGACAACCCCGGGAAAATGGGAACCCGTCCGGATCGGCCCTTATGTGGTGCGTAAGATATTATCGGGAGGAGCCATGAAGCTTGCAGACTTGGATGGCAATCCCTTTGTCCACCCAAACCAACGGTGATAAACTCCGAAGATACTATGTCTAATAAAAAAAAAAAAAAAAAAAAAAAAAAGTGCAAAAGAGTAATACCCACTAGGGCCGAAAACCTCAAAAGGGCGGTCTAGGCAAAAGACAGGTTGCACATATAAAAAAAAAGAAAAAAATCTTAGTGCAAAAGAGTAATGCCCACTAGGCCGAAACCCCAAAAAGGGCGGTCTAGGCAAAAACAAATGGCCGCACACGAAAAAAAAAAAAATTGGTTCACTGTAATGAACTACGTAGACCCGAGCCCCTTAGCCTTTCTTGTAAAAGGGGAACGTAGGCAGCCATATATGGTTCGGTCTAAACAATAAAAAGGACGATTAAGTTTCCATGAAATATGTCCTCGATCAATAAAAAAAAAAAGACATTTGAATTTCCATGAAATGTGTCTTGACTAATTTCTAAAATAATATTTCTTGTTCATTACAAGTTAAAAACTTCTTGATGAGTTCAAGCACGGTCTACCTCTTAACTCGCTAACCTCGCTAAAAAGATCTAAAATACAATAAAATGCCTAAATAAACTAATGTGTTTGCAAAATGGCAATAAGAGGATCTTGAGAAAAGACTTGTCGCCGTCATTCGCCGAGTCTTCTTTGGTCTTCTTCCCTTTTCCTCGGCCCCGTCGAGTCTTCTTCCTCTTTTTCTCAATGATGCTCGGTATCCCTCATCCCGACCTCCGGTATCCTCACCGGAGCCTCTACCAACCCCGTGTCAATAAGCGCTCTCTCTATACGAGCACGAGTCCGTATCTCCTCCCTCCGAGACTCGCCAAATGAGCGACCTCGACAACCTCTTGTACCGAGCCTCCATATCTCTCGACCAAGTCACTCCGATTGGTTATGGCAACTCGCCTTAGCCTCGCCTCCCTCGTAGTCCTACTCGAGTCGCAGCCGCCTCCCAATAAAGCTCGACGTCTATCCTCCAAGATAACCCGAGTCGCTCCCATCTCCCTCTCGTATACCCAAGTAGACAAAGGGTCAAGATGGTGCTTTTCCCGCTCCCGAAGATAGCCCCGGGTGGGAAAGCAAAGATATGTCCAAGCCCTCGAGAAGAAAGAGAAGCCGGCCGGATCTCTCATGTCCAATGACACCACCTCCATGGTCCGGATGTCCTCCCAATCACTCAAAGGCTCCCGTAAAGCCCCAAACCGCCCGGATACCAAGTGGTATGTAGAAGGACGACCAACAGGTAACTCGGAACCCTCACAACATAAGACTCCCGAAATATCCTCCCGGGTCCGCAACCTCCAATGTGGTATCCACCAACGGATGTCCGAAGTGGATAGCCTAGCCATCATCGCCTCCCAGCCTACCCCCGTTCCTCGCCGCCTAGGCGCACCTCTCCGAGAAATCACCCAAGGGCACCGAGTCGGCAAAGCCCCGTGCAAAGCCCCGAGCCTCTCCCCGCAGCCACAAAGTCAACATAGCCGGACTCCTGACCTCATGAAATGGTCTCCCGAGCCATCCCGTCGATCCCATGCAATGTCTCTCCCAAAACCACGGGACAATATCCTTCCTGCACTCGCAGCCTCTCGACCATGTCCAAGAGGCCACTATGACAGATCCCCACGGACTCAGCAGTTGAACAAAACAGAGAATACGCAGAGAATGAAAGCATCCATAGCCACCGTGGTCGCAGCCATATCCGGAGACCCAAACTCGCCCGGGATATCGTAAAGGTCAATCCTATCCGGCTACCATCATCCTCTCACCTCTCCCAAAGGAATCTCGTAAAAGATGCAAGCTTTACCGTCACCGGCACGTCTCCGATCAGCGGAATAGATATAGCCTCGCCTCGGACCCCAATCAAGGCTCAAGTCTTCGTGCGTTGGGACAATTTCGTTGTAAGAGAAGCAAGAAACATGTCTCCTGACGTCCCGTAACTTTGCCGCGGCTCTCAACAGTCCCAATCGGGCGGGAGATCCCTCAAATGCCATAAAGACTTGATCTTGAAGGAAGAATCAAGCGCCCCTTGTGATTTTGGAAGTTATGTCTCGCCCAAGATTGAAGACCGGATAGAAAATGGTCTCGCTTCCCTTTGCAATCCGACGGGCTTCTCCATCGCAAAGTGTTCAAAGATGGTGCTTTTAGGTCCAAAATATGCTCGGGAACAATTGGGACAAGTCTAGAGTGAAAATGAAATGAAATGGCCAAGCCTTGCTTTTATTCGTAAAATAACCAAATTTCGAGAACGTTAGCCGCACGGCTTCATTTTCCTCAAGGCCATGCCGCACGGCTACATTAGCCCTCTCGCAGAAAATTCTGCAAAGAACCAAAGTTGCTGCCCAAGGGAGTTTTCACCCCACTTTTTCAACCAAAACCCGTACAAAAACATATCCGTAAGCCATTCAAGCATTTATATACCATTATAAATCATTTTGGCCCAGCCAAATTTCGCCCCAATTCCAAGCAAAAAGTCACCCCAAGGCTCGTATAATATGCAAATTGAGAAAGCATAAATTAGAAAAGTAAATAAAATGTAAATACAATGTTTTCGCCCCATCGGCGCCCAAATAAAGCAAAAAATAAACAAAGTGTGCATAAAAATTGTTCATTGTTTGTTTTCGTTCCAAATCTATTCTAGAGACCTCCTAGGCCTCCGATTCTTCTTCCTCCTCATCGCTACTCAACTCATAAATGCTAGCCTCCCTCATCAAGTCCTCCCGGTCGCTCACGTCGACAAATGGACATTATCGTGCCCGTACTCGCCCACCGCCTGAATGTCGGGCTGGGTCCCCGCCCCGAGGCATGGCACCGGAAGAGTACTCCGAGGCCGATGAGGTAGACGCCGTGCCCCGACGTGCCGTCTCTTGCGCCTGTGCTCCCGTGCATCCGCCGCCGCCTTCGAAGCGCAGCGCCTTCCTCGAAGAGACCGGCACATGTCCTTCCAGCCCCTATTCCGCCCGACCACTCTATCGTAAGTGCGAGCCGGAACCCGAGAAAAAGAAGAGAAAAATCTCGTAAAATCTCGTAAAATTGCAAAAGCGTAAAATCAAAGCTAAAAAGGGAATAAGACCCTAAGAGTATACTTACAAAGTGCTATCAAAGCGGCAAGGTGTACCGGGGCTCCCTAGCATCGGGACAGTATCCTCATCCTCCTCGGCACTCCATGGACCACATAGGACAAATGCGCAGGAGGGATCGGCGGGTCAAGAGGCTCATCCTCCCCATATCCCCGAGTGACCGCTAGCTTCACTAGCTTCGTGGGCGTCCTCAAGCGCCGCTCCACAAACACAACAGTAGGGGGTGTCCATGTCAAAGTACTCCTCGCAGCCCACGCCGCTCGGTACCTCGCTATCTCATCCTCTCGGCCAATCCCTCGGGCCGCAAAGCATCCGTGCCGGGAGGATCGTGAGGAGTAATGGCGTCCAATGGAGGGACATGGCCATGCCGCTCGAGAAACGGTCCCCAAGTAAATGACATCACATGTCGCCCAAATGAGCCACCTCCTCTCGCCTCGTCACCTCAATGGCATCTCCCAAAGAAAATCTCCTGATACCGCCCCAAGGGTAGAAGTCCACTCCGTCGTGCCCATCCTCGTTGATGACCGGCCTCACCATTTTGTAATCGAAGGTAATCCGGGTCTTCCCCGTGAATTTATCTCTCGCATCTCCTCCAAATAACCATAGCAGGAAGATGGTGACATCACTGGCCGGGTTCCAAGGGAAGAACCCGATCACCTCGCAAAACCAGCCCGCATGTTCAAAACATCAAAAGGTCATTCTCTCTTATAAAAGTCTCAAGACAGAAAAGAGAAAAGAAAAAAGAAAGGAGACTACCTCAAGGGCAAATGAGAAGTACCATGGAAGCAGCTTTGTTCCGACCGTACATGTCCAACGAGAAGTACAACTCCGCCAATCCGGCCTCGCCCCAAGAGACCGTCCCTATCCCATCCACATCCTCCAAAGAGTCGAGGAGGCAAGTCATGGCCAGCGTCCTGCAATTAGCAAAGATAGTGACTGATAGCATCAACCATATGAATGCTCTAGCCAGTCAAGGGGCCACATCATTAGCAAAGAAAGTTCTCGCATGCAAGTCTCGAATCGCTACCTCGACGTTCCGCGTCTCCATCCCCAGCCCCTGGGAATCAGCTCAAACCCTACCAAAGCCCGGAACTCCTACCGTAATGTGGTCTCTCCAAGTCACGGGCCTCCCGTGAACCGTAGGCCGCAATAGCCGTGAAATCGGCAGAGTCACCGTCGCTCTCCCCCACCAGTGAAAGCTATGTGTACTATCCCACCAAAACTCGTAAAGGGCCCGGACCAAGCCCTTGCTCTTAGAGGTGATGTGAACACCCCGCCGATGGCCTCTACAAACGCATCCAGGCCGGTAGCCCTCACCAAATTCTTGGGGTTCACCCCATTCTTCTCAAAATCCGGCATCCTCTGCCAAAGCTTAACTGCTATCTCCGATGGTCCTCTAGACTTGTTCTCCTGTAGACAAGCACAAAAAAAAGAAGTGTCAATCATTCATCATTTTCAAAAGCATGCATATATTCACAAAAAATGCACATATTTTCAAAAGAAAAGCATTCACAAAAGTCTTTCTAGCATTATTTGCATCAAAGAGCGTCTTTCATCACTTGAAACGCGTCATGTCAAGTCCCGTTGCTTTCCTAAGGCACAAAATCACAATTTTCACAATTGTTTTGCACATAAGCATTATTCTTTCGTAAATGGCATGCATGAATCATTTTCATCTTCCAAAATCATGTTTTCTCATTGAAAATCAGAATTTTGACCTAGTTCTAGCACAAGGCAAGAACTCCGTCTCATATTTTGAAAATTCTCATTCTTACTTCATTTTGCGAGAAAAAAGTGAGTCATTCTCATAATTTTTGTCAAATAAGTTGCACATGCATATTCTTAGCCTCATAGGTTGTTCATGCATCTCAAAATCATTCAAAAAAATCATTCAAAAAATCCTAAAATTCGGGTCAAGCCCTAAATCATTCAAAATTCAAGCAAAATCATCGGATTTGAGCAAAATGAGAATGCTTACCCCAACCGATCGCGGGTTCGTTGATTTATGCTCCCTTCTTCCTGGTAAAGCTCCGATGGAGGCGTAAGGAAGTCATACTTCCTCTCCGTCCGAACGAGCTCCTTTCTCCTCCTTCGCAGCCGCGGAGATGTTCCTTCTTGCTTGCCTCGGTATGGGATTGCCCTCCGGATCCATTCCAATCGAAAGAAGCAAAGGGAATTGAAGAATTTTGAAGAAATTCTCTCCTTTCTCTCTCTTTCCTCGGCAGCTTCTTGGGCGGCAATAATGCCCAATGCCCGTTCAAACCTCGTTTTAAATAATCTGGAAAACAGTCTCTAGCCGTACGGCTCCTTTTTCTCCATCTCATGCCGGGCGGCTTCATTCGCTTCCGAGCGTAAATTACAATCCTGCCCCTGGACCTTCCACTTGGGCATGCAATTTCCGTTATCTTTTAACCAAGATAACATCTTTTTCAGAAAATATCCCTTATCTCTTTAGCAATCAAGCTTTATTCCCAGTCGCCTCCGTTAATTCCGTTATAACGAGATAACGCTAGGTGACAACCTCCGAATTGTCAGAACTCTAAACTTGTGCTACCTCTATCCGCGAATAGTGACGTATGCCCAAGTCATTCCAACTTGTGCTACCTCTATCCGCGAATAGTGACGTATGCCCAAGTCATTCCAACTTGTGCTACCTCTATCCGCGAATAGTGACGTATGCCCAAGTCATTCCAACTTGTGCTACCTCTATCCGCGAATAGTGACGTATGCCCAAGTCATTTCAACTTGTGCTACCTCTATCCGCGAATAGTGACGTATGCCCAAGTCATTCCAACTTGTGCTACCTCTATCCGCGAATAGTGACGTATGCCCAAGTCATTCCAACTTGTGCTACCTCTATCCGCGAATAGTGACGTATGCCCAAGTCATTTCAACTTGTGCTACCTCTATCCGCGAATAGTGACGTATGCTCAAGTCATTTCAACTTGTGCTACCTCTATCCACGAATAGTGACGTACGCTCAAGTTTCCCAACTTAAGTTACCTCTATCTCCGTCATAAAAGAGATAGCGCCATAAGCTCTAGCTTCTTCAGGTGACAGCCTCCATTAATTGTCAAAATCTCAAGAATCCTAGACATCGTTCCTAACTATCTAGTGATGCTTGAACTACGATCAAGGCTTGATTCCTCCGGGATACGTAGGTAGCCTTTTATAAAAGGTCCAGCCACTCGATCACTTTGGTCACCCCGTTTCTTTGTCACTCCTCGCTGATAAAGCGCCCTCATAGAAGTTCGTATATCCGACCACCTGGGTCACTCCTAGCATATCCCCAAGCAGGATCAATTGCTTGACCTCCTAGGTCATTTTCTCTTCTTTTTCCCCAAAGAAGAGACCCGCTTTCTTCTTCCTTCCCGCCGGATCCTAATTCCGAACTACGGCACGGCTTGATTCCTCCGGATACGTAGGTAGCCTTCCAAAAGGTTCGCCCACTCGACCACCTTAGTCACCCAATCCGTCTCGGCATTCGCCGCATCGGATCCTTTTCTATCGACAACCCCACTCGCCTTGCAAGTGACGTTGCCGAGGGGCTTCGTAAGTACCCAAATCGCTCATGCCTTCCGTTAAATTTCCCGGCAATTTCGGTAAGTTTTCCGGTAATTCCCTGTACCTTTCCTAGTGTTCCGGAAACATTCCGGAACTGTTTTTACTTAAATAAAGGCTGAAGGGAATCCTTCCTAATTAAGAAACACGTTTTTCTTAATTAGGAGGGAAGGTTCTAGAATAATGCCACCTTGCATGGTTCTAGAATGCCGAGTCACAATGGATAAGCCCGCACGGCCGCATTAGCTCGTCGCTCCGACCGCACGGCTTCATTAGCCTTATCCAGCATCCTATAAATAGAGCCCTCCTCTACCCATTTCAAACAACAACAACAATACATACAATCCATAGCAATACAATCCGGGCCACTCCCAAGACGTGAAGAATATTGGTGAAGGCTCAAGAAGGTGAAGAAGAAGGCCAAGAAGCTCCCTCCCTCCTCCTTGAAGATCCAAGACCAATCTCTCCTCCTAGCTCCGACCAAAGAAGCAAAGGAAGCAATTGGTAACCTCGCACGCCCTAACCTTGCATTTTAATTGATATACTTGCTCATTGCATTCATATATCTTGCTTGGGACTTGGCATTTATTCATAAAGATCACATCTTTATCACCCCTTCCCTTTTGCATGCATTAAGACCTCATTTGTCATAAAAATGTAGTCTTTTTTCATAAAGGTGCATCCTTTGCACCTAAAACCCCCATTTTCAAATAAAAATGTCATTTTTATGCATCATTTGCACATAAAAATCCAATCTTTTCAATAAAAATGCATCCTTTGCATTCAAAAACCTTTTCTAATGCATCATTTGCATAAAAATCCTATCTTTATGCATCACTTGCATAAAGATCATTTCTTTCAATCAAAAAGCATCATTTGCTAAAACCAAAAATGTCATCTTTTCATTAAAGAGTCATTTTTCATCATGCATTTCCCTTTCCCCCAACCTTGGAACGGACCGGTGTAAAAGATCCTATCTTTACATCGTTCCTTCCATTAAAGGTTCACGATTTCTTTAGAAAGGGACACCTTGAACCCTATATCTCCGATTATCGCTTAAGAAAGAGTATGAAGCCTCTATACGAGCTCGACCGTCTTAAAGCGTAGGATTGATGGGCTAAGGACCCTCCTTTTCTAAAGAACCTCATCTTTGACCAAAAGAGAGTCATTCTCTCGATCACGCAAGTCCCGAGGGTCCCGAGGTTTAAAATGCGATGATCACAAGTTATAAGATGAGGACGGGATCATAATCCCGAATACATAAAATTCCAAGGAATCCCGAGCGACAACCAACAAATGGTTTGTACGTCCGGAAGACAACTTGGGACATTCCCCCCTTACTTTCAAACACATGCACACAAGAAAGCACGCAAGCAAGCACGATTAATGAAATCTCGGGAGACTTGCTCCGGCAAGGCACTTTGGGTGAACGCCAAACGTTCTTCCCAAGGGGTAACTTAACCTCCGAACCCATAAAACAACCTTTTTTTCAAAGTTTTGAGGTAATCAAAATGGCGTGGCGACTCCGTTTTTCAAATAACTCGGATGTCTTCAAACTCGCGTGAATCCAACACAAAATTTGGGCACCACATTCACACCACCTCACGGAGACAAGCCTTTACTTCTATATCTGACAGTCACAGACACAGACACTGGGGCTATGCTAGCACAAGAAAAGAAGGATTCAAAGATTGAAAATGCCATTTATTTCGTCAGCCGTAAATTCCAAGGGAGTGAATTGAATTACTCTGCCCTCGAGAAAACTTGCGCAGCTTTGGTATGGGTGGTTGGAAAGCTAAAACACTATATGCTATCCCACACCGTACACTTAGTCTCCAAGATGGACCCGATCAGATATCTATTCCAAGGTGACAGAGGAAACATCTCCACCAGGTTGGCAAAATGGACTTTCTTCTTGGCAGATTTCGACATCAAATATGTGATCCGTAAGTCAATTAAAGGACGTGCATTAGCAGACCGGTTAGGCTGAATTCCCAGTCTGAAGATCAAGGGCCGGATCCCCAGTTTCCAGATGAAGGGATCCTCGCTATAGAAAGCAGAAACAAGTGGCAGTTATTCTTTGATGGGGCAGCTAACAAGAAAGGAAACGGCATTGGGATGGTTTTGATAGATCCAAACGACATGCATACTCCCATAGCAATCAAGTTGAATTTCCCCGTTACTAACAATGCGGCCGAGTACGAAGCTTGCATAGCCGGCCTAGAAGCTGCCCTTGAGCGACATGTGGAAGAATTGGAAGTGTTCAGTGATTCCCAGTTGATAATCAACCAGACCGCCAACAAACGGAAGATTATAGACCCATGCCTCCAGAAGTACCATGCCTACATCGCAGAACTCGTCGGCCAATTCAAGGAAGTATCATTCCAGTTCTTACCGCGAGACAAGAACAGATTCGCAGATGCTCTGGCTACCTTAGCCTCTTTGGTGGAAATCCCAGAAGGTAAATCAATCAGGCCATTCAGGGTCGGTAGAAGAGAAAATCCTGCATATTGTTGTGAAATAGAGATCGAGACTATCAGTGAATCATGGTACAATCAGATCTTTCAATACCTCAAGTACGGAGAAGCATCCTTTCCTGTGGACCAAGAAGGAGACTCAAAAAGAGTACATGCCAAGAGCTTGCAAGCCCTAAAAAGATTGTCGGCGCAGTATGTCATACTCGGCGATGAACTATGGAAGAAAAGGGAAGGTTGTCCGCTCCTGCTATGTATCAGCAAAGAAAAGGCTCAAAGAGTAATGGAAGACGTTCACAACGGTGCCTGCGGACCTCATATGAACGCTCGATCTCTCATGCACAACATCATCAGCCGGGTTACACGGATCACTATGGAGACAGATTGCATCCATTTCGTGCGGACTTGTGATAAATTCCGGCGATTCTCCAATCGAACCACATCCCTCCTCACGACTTATCTTGTATGACAACTCCGTGGCCTTTCGCAACATGGGGTATTGATGTCATTGGGAAGATTTCTCCGCCCGGGAGCAATGGGCATGCATTTGTATTAGTGGCCGTGGATTACTTCACAAAATGGGTAGAAGCTGCGTCTTATAAAGTGCTCACCGCCAAGAAAGTTGCCCGATGCATAAAGGAGCAGATTTTCTGTCGCTATGGAGTCCCGAACGAGATTATTTCTGACAACGGAACCCATTTCGAAGGAGAAACTGATCGGTTTCTCACTGAATACAGAGTCAAGCGCCACAAATCTTCACCATACAGGCCACAGACAAACGGCGCTGTTGAAGCTGCCAATAAGAATTTGGAGAGAATTATAAAGAAGATGGCCGAGCGAGGACGAGATTGGCCGGAAAAGCTGCATTTAGCATTATGGGGATATCGCACTTCAATCCGAACTGCCACCGGTGCAACCCCATACGCTCTGACTTACGGAATGGAGACCGTAATGCCCATTGAGTTAGAGATTCCTTCCCTCAGGGTTTTACTCGAGAACGAGGTGAACGAGATCGAATGGCTCCAAAGTCGATATAATGAGCTGGCTCTGCTTGATGAACGAAGACTAAAAGCCATGGAGCATAACAGGGCATACCAGAGAAGAATGGCCCGTGCTTTTGATAAGAAAGTGAAGCCCAGGGATATCAAAGTCGGTGATCTGGTCCTTAAGATGAAGCCCTCAAATCAGAGCAGTGCGTTGGTGTGAATGTGTGCCCCAAATTTTTGGATTCACGCGAGTTTGAAGACATCCGATTTAATTTGAAAAACGGAGTCGCCACGCCATTTTGATTACCTCAAAACTTTGAAAAAAAGGTTTTTACTTGGGTTCGGAGGTTAAGTTACCCCTTGGGAAGAACGTTTGGCGTTCACCCAAAGTGCCTTGCCGGAGCAAGTCTCCCAAGATTTCATTAATCGTGCTTGCTTGCGTGCTTTCTTTGTGTGCATGTGTTTGAGAGTAAAAGGGGGAAATGTCCCAAGTTATCTTCCGGACGTACAAACCATTTGTTGGTTGTCGCTCGGGATTCCTTGGAATTTATGTATTTGGGATTATGATCCCGTCCTCATCTTGTGACTTGTGATCATCGCATTTTAACCTCGGGACCCTCGGGACTTGCGTGATCGAGAGAATGACTCTCCTTGTGGTCAAAGATGAGGTTCTTTAGGAAGGAATGTCCTTAGCCCATCAATCCTACGCTTTAAGACGGTCGAGCTCGTATAGAGGCTTCATACTCTTTCTTAAGCGATAATCGGAGATATAGGGTTCAAGGTGTCCCTTTCTAAAGAGATATGGAACCTTTAATGGAAGGAACGATGCAAAGATGAGAACTTTTACACCGGTCCGTTCCAAGGTTGCTAATGGGGACATGGGGGAATGCATGTAAAAATGATACTTTAGTGAAAAGATGGCATTTTAGAGTGTAAAGAATGTCTTTTGGTTGCAAGGGATGCCTTTTTGTGCAAAGAAAAGATTTTTATGTAAAGAATGTATTTTTATGTTGGAAAATAGCATTTAATGCACAAATGATGCATGAAAATGGCAAAGAATGATTTTTTAATGCAAAGTATGCATTTTGAGTATGAAAATGAGTTTTTAAATGCAAAAGATGCATCTTTAATGTGAAAAGGGGTTTTTTGAGTGCAAAGGATACACCATTAAAGCAAAGATGTCATTTTGGTGAAAAAGATATCCTTTTAATGCAAATGATCTTGCTCTGTATGCAAATGTTTTAGTTTAAATGCAGATTGGTGCATTAGAAAAGGAAAACATCAGTTGCGGCTGAAAAGATAAAGTCTCGCAAGCGGCTATGTATGTCGCGCGACATAGGCTGCCTATGTCGCGTGACATAATAAGCCATTTTGCAGAAGCCTAAACAACTGAGATTTGCAGAGGTAACAAGGCACCAAAATGGTCAAGTTACTTCACAAACAAATCTCAGAGAGCATGCTTATTGATAATGAACACTTCAAGAGGGTGTGGATATGAGGGATCCACACTCATCTTGAGTGTTCATGCAAAACCAAGTCAAAAACAGAGATTTTATATGAAATGTAATGAAATAAAATGTGGATCTGGTAATATGAAGCTAAAGCATGCAACTTTAATCAGAATACTACATTATCAATGCATGTAACACATAGATTTCATATTCAAAGGAAAATAGAGAGTGGAAAAGGGGTAGAAACTCGTTACCCTTGAAGATCCACAACTCCTATATCAAGTTAGATATAGGAGCCTTTTAGCGTCCTCCTCAGGAGGCCGAGTTCGGAGCCTTGGATCCTTGAGAACCTCGAGTCCTTGATGTATAGGAAGTGTGTGTGTGTGCGGGAAGTGCGTGTGTGATTAGTTTGGTAGGATTGAGGTGATTTGGGGGGTATGTGAGGAGAGAGGAGGCTTCTGGAGCATATTCCCTATAGAGGGGCAGCGAGGGGTGGAGGAGGTGTGTTTGAATGAGAGGTGAAGGCCTCTATTTATAGAGTACTGCATGGGCTTGTTATGTCGCACGACATGATAAGCCATAACCGTTTTCCTTCTAGAAACATGCAAGGTGGCATGGTTCTAGAACTCTCTCTCGGCTGGTTATGTCGCACGACATAAGTAGCCACATGCGGTTCCTTCTAGAAACATGCAAGGTGGCGGAGTTTCTAGAAGGTTTCTCTGGCTGGTTATGTCGCACGACATAAGTAGCCAGATACGGCTTCTTCTAGAAACGTGCAAGGTGGCGGCCTTCTAGAAGGGTTTTGGGATTAAGAAAAACGTGTTTCTTAATCACCAAGCATTCCCTTCAGCCCTTAAAAGGCTTGGAACAGGTTCCGGAATTGTTCCGGAACTTTAGGAAAATCTCGGGAATTACGGAAAAATTACCGAAATTGCCGGGAAAATTAACAGGAAGGCATGAGCAGATTTGGGTACTTACGAAGCCCTCGGCAACGTCACTTGCGGGCGAGTGGGGTTGTCGATAGAAAAGGATCCAATGCGGCGAATGCCGAGATGGATTGGGTGACCAATGTGGTCGAGTGGTGGACCTTTTATGAAAGGCTACCTACGTATCCGGAGGAATCAAGCCATAATCGTAGTTCGAGCATCACTAGATAGGTTAAGAACGATGTCGAGGATCCTTGAAATTTTGACAATTAATGGAGGATGTCACACAGAAGAAGCTAGAGCTTATGGCGTTATCTCTTTATGACGGAGATAGAGGTAACTTAAGTTGGGAAACTTGAGCGTACGTCACTATTCGCGGATAGAGGTAGCACAAGTTGAAATGACTTGGGCATACGTCACTATTCGCGGATAGAGGTAGCACAAGTTGGAATGACTTGGGCATACATCACTATTCGCGGATAGAGGTAGCACAAGTTGGAATGACTTGGGCATACGTCACTATTCGCGGATAGAGGTAGCACAAGTTGGAATGACTTGGGCATACATCACTATTCGCGGATAGAGGTAGCACAAGTTGGAATGACTTGGGCATACATCACTATTCGCGGATAGAGGTAGCACAAGTTGGAATGACTTGGGCATACATCACTATTCGCGGATAGAGGTAGCACATAAGTTGGAATGACTTGGGCATACGTCACTATTCGCAGATAGAGGTAGCACAAGTTGGAATGACTTGGGCATACATCACTATTCGCGGATAGAGGTAGCACAAGTTGGAATGACTTGGGCATACATCACTATTCGCGGATAGAGGTAGCACAAGTTGGAATGACTTGGGCATACATCACTATTCGCGGATGAGGTAGCACAAGTTGGAGCACAAGTTGGAATGACTTGGGCATACATCACTATTCGCGGATAGAGGTAGCACAAGTTGGAATGACTTGGGCATACATCACTATTCGCGGATAGAGGTAGCACAAGTTGGAATGACTTGGGCATACATCACTATTCGCGGATAGAGGTAGCACAAGTTGGAATGACTTGGGCATACATCACTATTCGCGGATAGAGGTAGCACAAGTTGGAATGACTTGGGCATACATCACTATTCGCGGATAGAGGTAGCACAAGTTGGAGCACAAGTTGGAATGACTTGGGCATACATCACTATTCGCGGATAGAGGTAGCACAAGTTGGAATGACTTGGGCATACATCACTATTCGCGGATAGAGGTAGCACAAGTTGGAATGACTTGGGCATACATCACTATTCGCGGATAGAGGTAGCACAAGTTTAGAGTTTTGACAATTCGGAGGCTGTCACCTAATTTGACAATTACTGGAGGCTGTCACCTAAAAATTATTTCCTTTAACAGAAAGCTAAAGCTTACGGCGCTATCTCTTTTATGACGGAGATAGAGGGAGCTAAAGCTAGATGACGTTATTTCAGAGATTAAAGAAGTAAAAAGAACTTGATGATTTTTTGTAAAGAAAGTCGGATGTATCCTGATAATTTTTGTAAAAGAAGTGAATTAAAAATGCCAAAGGCAAATAAAATGAGCCACGAGGGGGTAAACTTGTAAAATAAGCCTCGGGGGGCACTGGAGAGAAAATTTGATTGAAAATGCCAGTGGCACAAAGGATAAAACAGGCCTACGGGGGACAAAATTTGTAAAATGGAGCCTTCAGGGGCAAAATGGTAAAAATCAGCCACAGGGGCTTAGTATGTCGCACGACATAACAGGCCCTGTGGACAGATTTATTAAAAATACGCACAGTCGCCATTTGAAATTTAATTAGGCTTGAAATTGAGAGGGAGGCGACAGTGAGAAGAGAGAGGGCGAACATCAGAGAGGGGGATTTGAAGGAAATCGAGAGAAATCCAACACTTCTTAGTCCGATTCAATTGAAGAATGCCTCCTAGGCTCTATCCGACCAAGAGGGCTTCTCAACATGCCAACTTAGCTACTCGAAGAAAGGGGGTGCAAAGGAATCAACGGCCGTTTCTTCCGGAAGCACCAAGAGGAGATTTCTACCCACAGCTCGATGAGCATACTTCGGATGTCACGAAGAAAGAAGAGGTAAGAAACCTAGGGTTTCTTGAAAATTTTTCAATTTGTGCGAAATTGATTTGAACCGAGTTTTTCTTCGATCGCATTTGAACTTCATATGGATTGGCCGTGAACATGAATGAATCTAGGAAATGTAATGCGTAAATGCATGCCATACATTGATCCATTTTGACCTACTTTTTGCTTGAGATGATTTCAAGAAATAGCACGAAATATTGATACTTGTGCCATGTTTTCTTGCGTAAATTACGCACCCGTGGCTCTCCGGGAGGCGATTGGCGAGGCTATGGCAGAGCTTGCGGGTAGCTGTGACCGGATACATTCGCCTAAGGGCATGATTTATCTTTGTCGGGCTAGGACGATTTTTCGAGATGGCGAGGGCTATTGGAGACACTCAGAGGAGTGTAGACTTGGTGAGGGCCTTCAGAGAGTATTGGTGGGAGACTACACATTCGTTTCACTTCTCTTGGGGTGAGGCGACGATCACTCCGCTAGATTTTGCGATCATTACAGATCGCCCTTCACGGATGAGCCGCTCTACCTAGAGGAGCCCGCACAGTGAGCCGAGCCCTGCACGATCAGCCGATGCGCGATTTTATGGGCTTACTTGGCTTCGTTCCCCACAATAAGAAGGGGAATGGATATGAGTTAGGCGAGTTGCATGGCTTGATCGAGGGCGCAGCGGTGGACTACATTGTGGTAGATGATCCTTGCTGAGAGCCTACCGAGAGCCGAGAGATTGGCTAGGGCTTTCTTATGGGTGGGCTTTTCCGACATGTCGTTCATTAACAGCGCCTCTCTGCCTTGGTTTCGTTGTTGGAGCTTTTGAGAGCATGGGATACCTGTCGGAATCTATCCTGGGGGAGGCAGGCTTAGCTGAGATGTATTTGGCCCTAGATGACGTCAGTCGAGGGAAGGCGAAGTACTTCACCTGCTTTCATCTGGCTTTCGAGGTATTCTCTCACCTTGATCTCTTTTCCTTAGCGCATTTCATTATATCCCTTGTTTTCCCTGTTTTGACTTTTCTTCTCCTTTTGAGGCTTGGGCATACGAGTACTTTGGATGTTATGAGTGGCAGATCAAAGATGAGTTTCCTGCCACCACTTTTCCTGCTCTTCGTCGGTGGACGAAGGATGCCAGGAAACAGACCAGGACGCCGGAGGGTTCGAGGTGCAGGATCACGGCCTCGTATCATGACACGCTGACATGCCTGAGAGGGATTCCACGGAAGGCCGAGCTTGTTCCCTGGATGGCCGTTATGGCGCTGATTTGGATCATGCCGCGCACTTGACAGTAGTGTCGCAAGCTACGGTGGGCTTGTCCGGAGATGCCTTGTACTTAGGAGAGAGGGTGTATAGACAAAGCATGGGCCGAATAAGCACGCCTGGGATCCCCCGATGATCCTCCAGCCTAGGATGTGGTTGCCTCGCCGGTTGGCGAATGTAGATGCTCGATTGTAGGCATGGCAAAGACATCTCTACACACGGGAGGGGGACTATACTTTGTACGTGGCTAGACATCTTCGGTCCCCACGAGACTGGGGTTGGTTATGGCACTCATAGCGCGGGGCCTTCGGCGCTACGTAGCTAGACCTCCTTTGCCCCCGACTTTCATTGATTATCAGGGTGGCGGTCGCATGAGGCGAGCTCACATTGATATGTCCCAGACTCATCCTCATCTGGTGCTTCCGCGAGGTTCTAGATCTGTAAGTACTGTTCCTTACGCCTCTTTGGATTGCTTGCATCTCTTTTTTGTTATCAAGAACGCATTCCGACGCTTTTTATGTCTCGCTTGTAACAGGTTTTCGCTCAGCTTACAGACATTTGACCGGGGCATATACCGGCGCTGTGGGCATGATTGGCAAGCTCCGAAAGGTATGAGTTTCGGAAGAATCGGTGCCGGTCACAGTGGTTCGATTGATATCTCTCCACCTCGGCCAACCGAGAAGGAAGAAGAGCCGCTCTGATGACGTGGGCACCAGCGGGAGCACTAGAGGACCGACGCCTCGGACAAAGACTGCAAATGTGCCTCTTTACAGACCCATTGAGATTGACGATGATGATGAGGATGAGGATGAGGATGGTGGAGCTGAGACGGCCACAGATTACGAGCTTGACTCTGTCGTCATCACGGAGCTTGACGACTACTATCGCACGGGGACCATAGCTTATGAGGCACCTTCGGACGATCCTGACGATGAGCCAGAGGAGGCTGAGGATGACGACGAGGATGGAGATGAGGAGGGTGATGGGGATGATTCAGAGTAGCCCCTTTTTCCCTAGACATTTGTGGCTTTTGGTTATTGTACCCCCTTTGGGGAAAACCCATGTTATTATTATTTTTTTTATGCACAACTTTTGGACTTGATCTACTTTGTATGTACAAATGGTTTGAATGGATGACTTGGATGAATTTTTAGCTTGAATATGAATGTATGGGTGTTCATGGGGTAAATGAACCCTCCCCTATGCATCTGAGAAGTGGATGGGTGGTATTAGCAGTTATTGACAAGTCGGGGATTGCCCTGGGGAGAACAGGAAGTTGCTGATGTCTGATGTCTGATGTGGCTTGTTATGTCGCACGACATGGCTTGTTATGTCGCGCGACTTAATAAGCCTGAACTGTGCTTTTCATTGCCTTTGGAACTAGAATGGAACCGCTATGACACGGAGTTGGAATTGGGGGATCAAAGAGATCACCTACCTGGCCTCCTTGGGACAATGGCAAAGAGATATTTGGTCCCTTCCTATAAGGATGGAAACGGGGTGACCTAGGAGGTCAAACAACCAATCCTTCATAGGAATGTTCCAAATCAAAAGGGGTGACCAATATGGTCATAAAATTGGACTTTTATGAAAAGCTTACGCACCATTGGAGAATGGAGAAGGGAAAAGGTGACCAATGTGGTCGGATGGCTGGACCTTTATGAAAGGCTACCTACGTATCCCGGAGGAATCAAGCCCTGATCGTAGTTCAAACTTTACCTAGACAGTTAGGAATGATGTCTAGGATTTTCGACGTTTTGACAATTAGGAAACTGTCGCCTAGAGTTATCTCGAAGGCACTTTTGGGAGAAAATGTTATCATTAGCAATTGGCACGTTACTTGAGCCTAGGGGTGGTTTTTTTCTGGAAACATGGTAGGGACTGGGTTTGGATATACATATGGAATGTATTTGGGAATTGTTTGAGACGGGTTTCAAACAGGTGGGGTTGTATCCCTTGGGCGCGGACTGAACTGTTGTTGTTGCTGAGATGTTGTCAACGTGGACTAGCATTCCCTCTTGAGCTGAGACTGGGTTTGAACCTCGGGTCTCGGTGAATGTTCTTTTCTCACACTCTAGCATTTGAAGCTGATGCTAACAGATGTCGAAGTGACCAATCCTCTCTTCTAGGGATGGATGCAACTTATCGAAGCCCCGGTCTAAGGAAGAACTTTCTGCAAAAGCCCCATATCTTGTTGAAGTAAGGAAAGATCCTTTCATTGGCAAAACCCTGGTGACAAAGCCCCGGCTGGACAAACTGAGTAGGTGAGGTCTTGGTGAAGCCCCGGTCTAAGGAGAAGATCCCAATATGATTGGTACATGCGAAAGTGATCCTGAGGGTGATCTGACCAAAATCGAATTTATCTAGGGACCTAGTGAAGAACCTGATGCGTACCCCAAAAATGGCTAAAGAAGCCCCAGTTTAAAGGAACGCTTTGACAAAGTCCCAACCTTGGAGAGTTTCGAAGCAGCCCTAATGCGAATTGTAGCAGAAGAGGGAAAACCTATCCTTTTTTTCTTTTTTTCTTTTTTTTTATTTTATTTAGTCAATCAGTCAACCTTAAGAAGATGTGGACGAAGAGAATTTCAGAAATTTATACATGCAGGGGCATATTTTTTTCGAAAAGTGGGAATAGATCCCGATTTTTGTGTTATTTTGACGGCCTTATTCAATGTAGGCGCAAAAACTCGCTTTGGGTTTGACTCTTTTGAGAGAGTATAAGCGTAGAAGGGTTTGTAAAAGTGTATGGAAGCCCTGGCGACGTAAAATCGGTGTTTAGCACTATTTTTCCTAAGATGTAGAAAGAGAAGACTTGTCAAGACATCTGAAAACTTGTTTTATTTACAATGATCACAAGATTGCTTAAAACCCTTTATTGATGTTCGGGTTATTCAACCACTAATCTCGATATGAAAAAAAAACATTCTTATTAGTCATGAGGAGAAAGTCAACCAATGCCGCGGATCAAGATTGGCTGGTGTGAAAGAAAGGTTTGTGTATAGGGAGGGTCATTGATGAGACCGGGTTTTTCGGGAATTTGGATGTGCTTATGACCGGACCAATTCTGGTTGCCTACGTTCCCCTCATTGTGAGGAGCTCAGGTCGCCGTAGTTCGGCCTTGGCCGGACTGTGTTTGGGAAATGGGATTTGTGGTTCCTTTAGTGAAAAGGCTAGGATGAGAAGACTGGATGATGAGGCATGGGCCTCGGGATGATTCCTTGACCAAGTCATTCTTGGACGGCTGCTTCAATAGCTTTCTGATTCTCGTCTTTCATTGGGGGAGAAAGGACTTGCATATGCCTAAAGGCTTATGAAATGCTTCTGCTTTTGCTTCGACCGCCCCATTGTTGTCGACAACTTTCATTTTTTGAGCTTTGGTCTTGCCTGTCCGTCAAGCTTTTGATTGGTAACGCTGGGTCCTTGGCCTCATTTTTCTTTTATTTTTTATGTGCAACCCTGTTTTTTGCCTAGACCGCCCTTTTTTTTTTGGGATTTTCAGCCTAGCTGGGCATTACTCTTTTTGCACCAAGATTTCTTCTTTTTTTTTTATATATGTGCAACCCTGTTTTTTGCCTAGACTGCCCTTTTCTGGGATTTTCAGTCTAGCTGGGTATTACTCTTTTTGCACTACACACATTTTTTTTCTTTTTCTTTTTTTTTTATTTTCTAGAGCACCCGAGGACCAAGGCGAGCCCCTGCTTGAACATTCTTGATACCCTTGAAGTCTAAGCCAAGCCCCTAGGTTGTTGTCGACACGGGGTCAATCTTTCGAAGCTGAGTGGCCTTTTTTGTCGTTCCTTGATGTTGTCGCCGTCGTTGACTTGGTCAAGATGAAGGTGGACATGGTTTGGGAAAGTGTATGGCTTTGATGAAGGCCTTTTGTGGGGTGAGGAAAGTGTATGGCTTGATGGCATTAGTTGACTTTCTCACACTGATTAATCGGAACGTGAATTATTTCGAGAGATTATTTGTGGAGCAATGCAAGTGATCATATAAAATAAAACCATTTCATTAAATGTAATGTAGGTGTGCAAATAATGTCTTAAGTCTAGCAAGAAAAGAAGAAGACTTTTTATAGAAAATTGAAGATTCATTACAATGTCCATAGAGGACTTGATTGAAAGGAAAAAGTACTAGAACCTACGAAGGTCGACTGAGAGACTATTTTGCCTTGTTGTTTTTTTTACTTAAGGATAGGTAGACCCTAGTCTAGCTACTCTTCGCGGGTTGGACTGCCAGGGAGCTTGAGCTTTCCTTCGTAGATCGCCCATGAATTTCTTTCTTCGAGATCCACACACTTGTACGTCACATGACCATAATGCTTGTGGTACTCACGTAACTTGGTCTTGTCAACTCTACTTGGGTTTCTTGGCTTATGATTCTCGAGAGGTGTGAGAAGGCTTCGTTTCACCAAATCGTTGAAAACTTTGCTCATGGGCATCCCAAAATCATCAGCCGACGTTTCGACCTTGCACTTCTTGAATTGACCTCTTGTCATAACTTCGTCTTTGGCCCATGGAGGTTCTCAAGCTTCCCATCTTCTATCAATTTAGGATCTCATGCCTCAAATAGGTGCAATCATCGGTGTTGTGCCCATGGTGTTGATGGAAAAGGCAATGCTTGGACTCATCCAACCGAATACCGGGGTTCCTGGGCTTCCAATTCTCCGGTGGCTTTATCAGCTTTTCTTTCACTAGCTCTTCCAGTAATCTTGCTTAAAGGCATCTGTATTGTTAAAGTGAAAGGAGCAAGGTTTTCGGGGGACCTTGTTATTCTCAAGACTCGATTCCCATTGTCCAATTGGTTCCACGTTGGATTTGGGTGAAGGAAGCTGTGACATTCTTTCCTTTGTGAGGTGCGGTGAGCCGGATACGGTTCTTTGCTTGGTATTGGGTTATGTTCGGTGGAGTCATTTCCTTGCCCGGTCCGACATCTTGGGTCAAGGGAGTATTGATACTCATCATGAGGTCAAGCTTCTCTTGCATCTCGTTTCACTTGCTCCATCAACATTGCCACATAGGGGTCAACGGGGACTCTTGGGCTACCGGAGCGGCAACAAGACTTGTAGTAGCGAGCGGCTGAATTCATTAAGTCCGGTAGGTAAGCTGAAAACTCGGTTCATCCTTTGGCAACTCATGATCGCATTCGGGCGGGTATAGGGGCTTGAACATAGCCACATATCTCAAACCGATTATGTGAGGTTGGAGCATAAGGCCGCGGTATTCCGAGGCCGAGGGATAAGTGGGGTGAAATCCAATCCGTTACGAGAAGCCGAGGGCAATGGGGCCCCGATGAGCTGGGATGTTGGAAAGGACCGAGGAGAAGTGGTCCTTGGCAAGGGATCATATGTGGATGGAGGAAGGTATTGGTTATAGGCCGGGGAACCGAGATGGCTACTTCCGGAGTCTCATCTTCGACCACTACCGTAGAACCGTTGGACTCAATTCTTACTTGGATTCCATTGCGACGAAGAGCACCGATGAGCAATGACAATGCTTTTCATGATCCTTTCCGGGCATTTTCCAAAGCCGGGACTAACTCTTCCTTCCTAATCATCTCGATTTCCCATACCCTCACCGTTGTTTTACGTCAAATCCGCCATTCCGACTCTACGAGGCGATGAACCTGTACGAGGCGAAAAGCCGGCGACCCGGTACTCTCGCTCACTTCTTTTTCGGCTGCGGGAAAGGGATAGGCAAGGTTTAGACTCGGGGATAGGTAAGGTTTAGACTCGGGGATAGGTAAGGTTTAGACTCGAAGGTAAGTGTTTAGGTGAAGGCTCAAGTAACATGCCCTTATCGCTTTAACTTTTGCTCGAAACGCATTTTCTCCTAATCCTAATTGATCGGAAAAGATGAGACCTTGAAAGGTCAAGATTGGAAGTAGAGATCGGACCGAAGGGGTCACGATTAAGGATTTGACCATGAAAGGTCGAGTCGGGAAATCGGAGATCGGACCGAGGAGGTCTCGATTAGAGATTGACCATAAAAGGTCGGGACAAGAAAATCAAAAATCGGACCGAAGAGGTCTCGATTAGGGTTTGACCATGAAAGGTAGGGATAAGAAAATCAAAAATCGGACCGAAAAGATCTCGATTAGGGATTTGACCATGAAAGGTCGGGATGAGGAAAACGGAGATCGGACCGAAAAGGTCTAGATTAGGGATTTCAGAGATAGGAACATGCAATTATGATTACACTAATTGTTCAAGTTTACTTAAAACAATGTCTTTTATTAATCTCTAATTGGTTGGAAAAGGGGTTACGCCCTTCTTTTTCACAACTACTCTAGATCCCGGATCGGTGGGTTCCGTCACTACGTCTATAGGCCCCTCGTATTCCACCTGTATTTCGACCTCCCAGGGTGGACAGCCCCGGGCGAGGGTCCTATAGGGCACGCGGATCCCACCGACCGAGAGTAAAGAACGCTCCTATCGGGTCTAGCGGGTCATAGGACCTTTCAACGCACGAGCGATGCGGATTATGGTCAAGGCAATACCGAGAAAGTCTCGTCTCTCTGCCTTAACAGAGTTTTGGCAGAGTTTCGCTTGAGCGAAATGACGTTTTGACTTTCGGTAATGTCCGAGAAAATAATAGGCATGGGTCGGGCGGCGAAAGCCGGATGACACGGTGTCACATTGAACTTCGTTGCATACGCCGGGCGTGAGTCAGAATCGAAGTCAATGCCGGGTCAAGATCTTGCCAATTTTTCCTTGTCGGAATTTTGGCAGAGCTTCGCTTGAGCGAAAGATCTTTTGATTTGTTGGCAAAGACTCGGTCTTGACTCTTACGCATTCCGTGCGGGTCAAGGTCAATAGTCAATGTCGGAGTCGAGATCTCGCCAATTTTTCCTTGTCGGAATTTTTCGGGATGTTTCCCGTTCAAAGTATGCACAGATTCCAAGATGCAAATGATGCAATGCATGGTAAAGAAAGCAAGCACGATTAATGAAATCGGCGATGGGAGTCTAACCCGCTCAAAGGGAAAAGCTTTCTTCTATTTTTTTCAAAATTATTTTTTTTCGAAAAAGGGATACTGGTACGTGGGATTGTTAAACCACCTGGTTATCCCAAGCCCCGGGTTAGGGAGCGATACAGGAAGGTTAAGTGGGGTCCACCTATATACCAAGTATCGACTTTTGTTTTGAAAATAAAGCTTTTCTCCTTTGGGATGATCCCCAGCGGAGTCGCCAAACTGTGAATGTGTGCCCCAAATTTTTGGATTCACGCGAGTTTGAAGACATCCGATTTAATTTGAAAAACGGAGTCGCCACGCCATTTTGATTACCTCAAAACTTTGAAAAAAAGGTTTTTACTTGGGTTCGGAGGTTAAGTTACCCCTTGGGAAGAACGTTTGGCGTTCACCCAAAGTGCCTTGCCGGAGCAAGTCTCCCAAGATTTCATTAATCGTGCTTGCTTGCGTGCTTTCTTTGTGTGCATGTGTTTGAGAGTAAAAGGGGGAAATGTCCCAAGTTATCTTCCGGACGTACAAACCATTTGTTGGTTGTCGCTCGGGATTCCTTGGAATTTATGTATTTGGGATTATGATCCCGTCCTCATCTTGTGACTTGTGATCATCGCATTTTAACCTCGGGACCCTCGGGACTTGCGTGATCGAGAGAATGACTCTCCTTGTGGTCAAAGATGAGGTTCTTTAGGAAGGAATGTCCTTAGCCCATCAATCCTACGCTTTAAGACGGTCGAGCTCGTATAGAGGCTTCATACTCTTTCTTAAGCGATAATCGGAGATATAGGGTTCAAGGTGTCCCTTTCTAAAGAGATATGGAACCTTTAATGGAAGGAACGATGCAAAGATGAGAACTTTTACACCGGTCCGTTCCAAGGTTGCTAATGGGGACATGGGGAATGCATGTAAAAATGATACTTTAGTGAAAAGATGGCATTTTTGGAGTGTAAAGAATGTCTTTTGGTTGCAAGGGATGCCTTTTTGTGCAAAGAAAAGATTTTTATGTAAAGAATGTATTTTTATGTTGGAA
The DNA here is from genome assembly GCA_022495995.1 of Adenophora triphylla var. japonica. Classification (NCBI taxonomy): domain Eukaryota; kingdom Viridiplantae; phylum Streptophyta; class Magnoliopsida; order Asterales; family Campanulaceae; genus Adenophora; species Adenophora triphylla. Next base: position 145,699 of record JAFEMH010001783.1, on the reverse strand, counting down.
AATAGCATTTAATGCACAAATGATGCATGAAAATGGCAAAGAATGATTTTTTAATGCAAAGTATGCATTTTGAGTATGAAAATGAGTTTTTAAATGCAAAAGATGCATCTTTAATGTGAAAAGGGGTTTTTTGAGTGCAAAGGATACACCATTAAAGCAAAGATGTCATTTTGGTGAAAAAGATATCCTTTTAATGCAAATGATGCTTTGCTTCCGTATGCAAATGTTTTAGTTTAAATGCAGATTGGTGCATTAGAAAAGGAAAACATCGATTGAAATTGAAAAGATAAGGAGTCCGCAAACCGGCTATGTATGTCGCGCGACATAGGCCGCCTATGTCGCGTGACATAATAAGCCATTTTGCGAAGCCTCAAACAACCGAGATTTGCAGAGGTAACAAGGCACCAAAATGGTCAAGTTACTTCACAAACAAATCTCGAGAGCATGCTTATTGATAATGAACACTTCAAGAGGGTGTGGATATGAGGGATCCACACTCATCTTGAGTGTTCATGCAAAACCAAGTCAAAACAGAGATTTTATATGAAATGTAATGAAATAAAATGTGGATCTGGGTAATATGAAGCTAAAGCATGCAACTTTAATCAGAATACTACATTATCAATGCATGTAACACATAGATTTCATATTCAAAGGAAAATAGAGAGTGGAAAAGGGGTAGAAACTCGTTACCCTTGAAGATCCACAACTCCTATATCAAGTTAGATATAGGAGCCTTTTAGCGTCCTCCTCCGGAGACTGAGTTCAGGCCTTGGATCCTTGAGAACCTCGAGTCCTTGATGTATAGGAAGTGTGTGTGTGTGTGGGAAGTGTGTGTGTGATTAGTTTGGTAGGATTGAGGTGATTTGGGGGGTATGTGAGGAGAGAGGAAGCTTCTGGAGCGTATTCCCTATAGAGGGGGACTGAGGGGTGGAGGAGGTGTGTTTGAATGAGAGGTGAAGGCCTCTATTTATAGGCTGCCTGCATGGGCTTGTTATGTCGCACGACATGATAAGCCATAACCGTTTTCCTTCTAGAAACATGCAAGGTGGCATGGTTCTAGAACTCTCTCTGTCTGGTTATGTCGCACGACATAAGTAGCCACATGCAGTTCCTTCTAGAAACATGCAAGGTGGCAGGTTTCTAGAAGGTTTCTCTCGTCGGTTATGTCGCACGACATAAGTAGCCAGATCTGGCTTCTTCTAGAAACGTGCAAGGTGGCAGCCTTCTAGAAGGGTTTTGGGATTAAGAAAAACGTGTTTCTTAATCACCAAGCATTCCCTTCAGCCCTTAAAAGGCTTGGAACAGTTCCGGAATTGTTCCGGAACTTTAGGAAAATCCGGGGAATTACCGGAAAAATTACCGAAATTGCCGGGAAAATTAACCGGAAGGCATGAGCCAGATTTGGGTACTTACAGTTGGGCAAGTGGGCACCCATTTGGGTTGGACCGTTTTTAGTAAAGAAAGTATTCTCCGGAGGAGCTATGCAGCTGTCAGACTTGGATGGCAACCCATTTCTGCACCCCGTCAACGGCGACAAGTTGCGGAGGTATTTTGTATGATCGAGTCTTTCCCCCTCTAAAAAAAATAAAAAAAATATAATAAAAAATGATGATAAATAAAGGCGCAACAAAATTGTCCCAGATGAGACTGAAAACCTCTCAAAAGGCAGTTCATGCAAAAATAAGGGACGCGCCAGGTGCTAAAGAATATACCCAACTAGACTGAAAACCCAAAAGAGGGCGGTCTAGGTAAAAAAACAGGGTTGCACCATTTCCCCCTTCTATCTTCCCCTTTCTTAAACACTAAAGTCAATTGAGTCAAACTACGGAGACCTGAGCCCCTTAGTTCTCTTACAAACGGGGAACGTAGGCAACCACTTGTGGTTCGGTCTAAAATTGCTGCAAAAATCTCTCTTTCTACCAAAATGCGTTTTGATTACAGTCCCAAGGCTTTTCAAAGGATCATTTCGAGTTAATATTCTTGTTGATGAGTTCAAGCACGGCCTACCTTTTGACTCAAAAAGCTTGTTGCGAATAAAAGAAAACATTGATAACATCTATTCTGTCTGCATTAAGCAATCAAAGGGTACTCAGTTTCCATACAGATAATTCCTACTCTCAAAACAAAAAGCAAAAGAGTCTCAAGTCTCTCAAAATAAAAGGAAAATGTGTGTCTAGAGGCTCGTCCCCGCTCCCGAATTCGCTCCTCTATCCTTCCTCTTTCTCGGTCCCCGGGAGGTCTTTGGCTTAGGAATGTCAAACAAGTCAGTTTGAGCCCGTCCCAATTCAGGAATAACGCGCGCCGGCGGTTCAATCAGACCAGTCTCCCTCAAGGCGGCCCTAGCAATCCTCTCTTGCCGCAACGCCTCTCTGCGAGCTCTCATCTCTGGATCATTTCTTAAAGCAGCCCTCCGGATCTCTTGCCTCTCATAGTCTCAGCAGCATCGTCGGTAACATTATGCAGGTTTCCCGTGCCTCTATATCTCTGAGAGTTCGACTGGATGGATAGTCTGCTCCCAAGTATTCCTGGCGGCGAGTCTCTACGCCTAACCGGACAGTAACCCCGATGCTCCTCATACCAATCCGTATACTCGTGGTCGAAATGTAAATCCTCTAGACTGCCGAAGGAGCACACGAGTGGGAAGAAAGCCCTCCAGAAAAGATCTGCTGAAAAGCTGTATAGCACAGGGGCTCGGTCATGGACATCGAAACGGTATCGGCCACTTTGATCTCTCCCTCAAAGCTCGGATGATCCGCCGAGGATACCTATCTTGTCTGCTCACCAATGATGGGACACGAAAGAGGATACATGCAAACTGTGCAACCGGACTACCACCGATCCATCTGAATATCTCTCGTAGTCCGTATATTCCGGGCGGGAGAATCCAAAAGCTCGATCGGTGGTCTCGCACCGTGATAACCTCATACGCCAAATATCGGCAACCTCATCCCTCACCGGCCCTACGTGGCCGAGTCACCCGGGGCATTGCCGTCCGACCTTCCGGTAATGGTCCGATCAAGCGTAACCTCTCAAATAACCACAAAGATAATAAGGCCGCTTTGCTCCCATGAAGTCCGATCCCCGCTAGCTTTGTCAATACCGTGATAAGTCTCAGCCAACAACAGTGGTACAACATCCATCTCCCCTTGGCCAGAATGAATTTGACAAGAATCTATACCCCGGTCACCCCTCATTTGCCTAAACAATCTCCAACAAAGCACTTGAGCAGACTCCGGCATACCCGCAGAAATAGTAAGGCGACCGGTGTAAACAAGCATGAACATATCCGAGAGAGGTAGAAAGGTCAAACAGCTCAGGACGGGACTGACGCAACCTAGCCATCCGAGTCAAATCTATGGACCCATCACCCAGAATCATAGGCAATACCTGATCCGCAGGCAGAGATAAAAAGTCAGATAGCTGCTCATCAATCAGCCGACTGTCTCGGGGGAATGCTACAGTAGCCGCCTTACCCAAGCCTGTCAACGCCCTAAAGTCCTCCATAGTTGGGGTCAGATAATTATATGACAAAGAGAATACATGGCGCTCAGAATCCCAGAAGCAGGATGCAGCCCGAAGCAAGTCCCAGTCGACCCTCCAATCCTTCAAGGACCAAATGCAAGGCATACTGTACCGCTTGTCGATAATATTTCTATGTCGCCTCAGATGAAATCCCCAAATTTCGATGAAGTCCCGATGAAATTGACACTCCCGGGAAGCAACCTCCTTGCTATGATGCTCCATTTTAGCCAAAAGTAACAGTCTTGATCGAAGAAATTGCTTATCTGCCAAATAAGGGCCGCTTGGTTTTCCTGCTAAGAAGACGATGTCGCAGAATGAAGCCTGCATCGACTTTTGAAAGGGCACATTACGAGCCTCCCTCAGTCGTGCGACATAAGAAGCCAAACAGACACAACATGTCGGGCGACATACTTTGGCTGGTGACAGACAGTGTGGAAAAGCCTGCAGTGGTTACCCCAGAGCATTTCCCGACTCGCCGTTGCCATACACATACCCCTGAAAATACACAGGAGAGGACCCCTGCTATACACACCTACCAGAAACAATCCCAAAACCCCATATATAAACCTGACAAAGCCAACCTTTAACCCAATAATGGCGTTCGCTTTCCCAGACGTACGTACTCGCGCAAACCAAGCTAACATAAATTAATCTTTGCTAACAAGATAGGCTTGTTTAGGCGTAGCGCCGGCATGTGTTGTTTTACCCTCGCAGGTACAATAATCAATTGAGTCCCGAAGACTGACCCTCCGACCAAACTGGAGAAGGAAAAGGAAGAAAAAAAAGCAAAAAGAGGCATATGTATCCGTGACAGCCCCAAGAAGAGCTCAACAAAACAAACAGCCCCACGAAAAGAAACCAATTCCCCGGAAGACAGAATCCCCGGCTTGACGAACAAATTTCCAGAAACCAGTGGCCTCGAGGCACAGGAAAGAAGCAGAGTCCCCCCAGCTCTCCAAGGAAAGCTAAGGACACAAAAGAAAAGCGGCAATCAAGCAAAGACCGTCCAACAGCAAAACCAATAACAGAGAAGAAAGGATTAGCATAAGACCCCCTGGCAGCTACATTCATCAACAAAGCAAAAGAGGTGGTATGAGTCCCTTTGGCATCCACAAAGAGCAGCAAAGAGCAGAAAAGAAGTAGCATGAGTCCCCTGGCAGCTACATTTATCGAAAAGCAGAAGCAGAAGTGGTATGAGTCCCTTTGGCATCCACAAGACAGAAGAAAAGCAGAGATAGCATGAGTCCCCCGGCAGCTATACTAATCAGCACAGAACAGATAGAAGAAGTAGCGTGAGACCCCTGGCAGCTACATTTATCCCCAACAGAACAAAAAAGAGATAGCGTGAGACCCCCAGCAGCTATACTCATCCCCAGCAAAGAAGAAGAAGAAGTGGTATGAGACCCTCCGGCATCCACGAAGAGAAGCAGCAGTAGTGTGAGACCCTCCGGCAACTACCCTGCAAGAAAGAGAATTGGTATGAGTCCCTCCGACATCCACGAAGAGAAGCAGCAGTAGTGTGAGACCCTCCGGCAACTACCCTGCAAGAAAGAGAAGTGGTATGAGACCCCTGGCATCCACAGAAGACCCGTTGCAGCATGAGACCCTCCGGCAGCTACAACTTGTCAACAGCGATAGCATGAGACCCTCCGGCAGCTACTCGCAAAAAGTACCAGTTGCAGCATGAGACCCTCCGGCAGCTACAACCTGGTGAGAAAGAAAAGCAACTACCCGATCCTACAGGAAGCAACAGGTAAGCACAGCAAAGGTATGAAGATACGTCTCTACCCCTTTCTGGCTTATGAATTTAATTTTGATATTTCCGAACTACGATTTGGCTTGATTCCCTTGTTCAAGGGATACGTAGGAATCCTTTCTCAGAAAGGTCCAGCCATCTTTTCCCCTTCTCACCCTTCTAGCCCTTCACCTTAACCCTAGCCGCTCATTGAGATTGGGTCTTATTTTATCGACAACCTCACTTTTTCCAAAAGTGACGTTGCCGAGGGGCTCTGTAAGTACGCCAATCCAATTCGCAACCTTTTAGATGCATTTTAATATAATAAAATTGCATTTAGGGGCGTTTTGGTAAATTCCCAGCCTATCCCGAGACTTCCGGAAACGTTCCATGAGTTTCCCGCGAAGGAAGTACCTTTTGGTACATTATTCATGCCAAAGGACCCCTTGGGAATAAAACCTGTTGGACCTTTTGGGTATTTTCCCGGAATGTTCCAGAAACTGGTTTTTGGCGCCAAAAGCGGTTGAGCTACCTTGTGTCACGCGACAGCTTGAGGCATAAAAAGTGGACGCGTAGGGTCGTGCGACACACTAAGGCAGCCAACTGCAGCCTATAAATAAGACCCTCCCCCTCTCATAAATGGATTCGAATTTTAGCCTACTGTTACTCTGCAGAATTTGCAGCGTAACAAATCTCTCTAAACACAAACCTCTCTCTCTCTCCTACCTTCAACCTACCCAATTCCTCCCTTCCAAACCCAATTCTCAAGCCACACCACTTGACCCCCTTGGATCAATCCTTCCAGATCAGAAGTGAAGAATTGAAGGGTTCTATATCTGACTGGATATAGAATTCGTGGAAGCAACAAGGGTAACGATTTCCTAAACCCAATCTCTCTCTCTTGCTTAATTTCTATCAATTCTAGTATTTAATTTTGTTTGGATTCAGTAATCAGATCCTAGCTATCTGGATTACTGAATCCCAATCGCAATCTCTCTGTTTAATTTGAATAATTCGTGTAATTGAGCTTATATTGTTGATTATTTGATTGGATTTGGTGTTTGAACCCCAAGGGGGTGTGGATCTACCCATATCCACACTCCCACAGGTTGATTTAGTCTCGTTTACGTATTTCGTTCGTAATCTAGTTAAATGATTAGATCTATATAGCTTTCGTTGATTACGTGTTCATATTGTTCAGTTTCTGCAGATGGCTCATATGTGTCACGCGACACCTTTGTCTCCAAGTGATCCCGTGTCACGCGACACATGTGGTCACCGGTGCGATGTGTCATGCGACATACATGACCCATCTGCAGAGACCTTTTTCCTTTGTAACTGCTTTTAGATTGTTTGTATCGAGGATGTGGCCTCCCTAAATAATGGGCTCACAATATGTAATTCTCGTTCCATAATTAATAAGATGCATTTAATCACACTTTGTTTATTATCAATATTTGCACACACTTTGGATTTACTTGGATGTTTTTGATTGAAAGACTCGTCTACGGACGAGGCGTGTTGGGTGAACTCTCGGTTCTTCCCAACACGTAACCTGACCTCCGAACCCATGTTTTTCTCTCTAAATAAAGGTTTTCAATGTTTCCTCTTAAAACGGCGTGGCGACTCCTTCTTTTCATTTAAACCGGGAAACCCAAAATTTTCCGGGCGAGCGCACATTCAGTCATTCATGAAGATGAACTTCAAGATGACCATCTTAGGTCAAGATTTAAGTTAAACTAGACATAAAGTAAATCAAAGTAAGAAGAACAAGATGAACAAGAAGTTAAAAGGGAGTTTTAGGGTTTAGAGAAGGAGGGCTTTACCAATGGTGACACCCTATCTTCCTAGGCTTGGAATTTGACTTGAGGAGTATCAAGATTTGGTGTTTGACTTGAGGAGTATCAAGATTTGGTGTTTGGATTTGTGTTTGGGTGGATTCAAGGCTTGAATGTGTTTAGGGTTTGATGATAGAGTTGGTCAAAGAGAAAACAAGTAGATAACACTTAAGTCTTCTATGTTTTCTCTCTAATCCTCCTCCTAAGGGGTGATTTGAACTTGGATTGGTGTATGTATGAGAGTATGTATGAGAGTATTTTGAAAGTATTTTGAGTGAGTGGGGTTTGGGAAAGATTGAAGAGAAAATAGTGGCAATTCTAGTAAATTCCCACTGTTTTCTCCCTATTTTTCGCCAGAATACAGCTTCTATGAGCCAATTGTGTTGTGTAAACTGAGAGAGGAGGGTTCAATTTATAGGCACTCTGGGAACTCAATAGGATCCGCGCGGAGGGTATTGTAAACGTGCACTGTTCATTAAATGCAGCTCCAGGCTTTGGACAGGAAGAATAAAATTCAAAAATCCAGCAGTTTATGTTTTTCAACTTGCCCAATACGGATTTTTCCAATTTCTTTTGCTTTTTGAGATTCTTTCCTTGGTTTATCTTTAAATGGCAAACCCTAATCTACCCTTGGTTGGTTAGAAATGTTAGAAATGTTAGAAATGTTAGGAATGTTAAAACTTCCGTTAATTTTCTAACGAAAATGCTAACAACTCAAATTGGAGTACTTACAGTAGCCCCTCGGCGACGGCGCTTTCGAAGGAAGCGGGGTCGTTGATAAGAGTAAGGCTCCAAATTTGACAGGATGATCAAGTGATCGAGTGGCTGAACCTATTTAATAGGCTACCTACGTATCCCAATTGGGGAATCAAGCCAGTCGTAGTTCGGGTTTTTGACCCTAAGATTTGACTATTTTTGGGAAGTCGCCCTGAGATCTGACTATTTTTTGGAAGTCGCCCTATGATCTGACTATTTTTGGGAAGTCGCCCTATGATCTGACTATTTTTGGGAAGTCTCCCTAAGATTTGACTATTTTTGGGAAGTCACCCTAAGATCTGACTATTTTTGGGAAGTCACCCTAAGATTTGACTATTTTTGGGAAGTCGCCCTGAGATGTGACTATTTTTGGGAAGTCACCCTAAGATCTGACTATTTTTGGGAAGTCACCCTAAGATTTGACTATTTTTGGGAAGTCGCCCTGAGATCTGACTATTTTTGGGAAGTCGCCCTATGATCTGACTATTTTTGGGAAGTCGCCCTATGATCTGACTATTTTTGGGAAGTCACCCTAAGATTTGACTATTTTTGGGAAGTCGCCCTGAGATCTGACTATTTTTGGGAAGTCGCCCTGAGATCTGACTATTTTTGGGAAGTCGCCCTATGATCTGACTATTTTTGGGAAGTCACCCTAAGATCTGACTATTTTTGGGAAGTCACCCTAAGATCTGACTATTTTTGGGAAGTCACCCTAAGATCTGACTATTTTTGGGAAGTCGCCCTGAGATCTGACTATTTTTGGGAAGTCACCCTAAGATTAGACTATTTTTTGGGAAGTCGCCCTAAGATCTGACTATTTTGGGGAAGTCACCCTAAGATTAGACTATTTTTGGGAAGTCGCCCTATGATTTGACTATTTTGGGGAAGTCGCCCTATGATCTGACTATTTTTGGGAAGTCGCCCTATGGTTTGACTATTTTGGGGAAGTCACCCTATGGTTTGACTATTTTGGGGAAGTCGCCCTATGGTTTGACTATTTTGGGGATGATTGCGATTTATCGCTTTCCTCGTGTTGTGTGTGATAGCGTTTTAGGTGCCTCAAACCTTAATGATGGCGTCTTAGGTGCCTTGAACCTTCATGATGGCGTCTTAGGTGCCTCGAACCTTGGAGATGGCATCTTAGGTGCCTCGAACCTTGATTTGAAATAATTTCCCTTTGATGGTTTGGGATAGATGGTCTATTGGTGGACTTCATTTGAAGGGATCGGTCTTATGTTTGCTGCCGAGGAAATGGATGATAATGGGAAAAGAAATGGGATTCCGTTAACTTCGCTGGGGATTTTGTTAGCCTTTGTTAGAGTTTAGTTCAGGAGTATGAACCTAAATGGGGACTTAGTTCAGGGGTATGATTCTAAGTCGAGGTTTAGTTTAGGAGTATGAACCTAAATGGGGACTTAGTTCAGAGTATGATTCTAAGTCGAGGTTTTGTCTGTGTGGGTATGAACCCGAATGGGGACTTAGTTCAGAGTATGATTCTAAGTCGAGGTTTTGTTCAGGGTATGAACCCGAATGGGGACTTAGTTCAGTGTATGATTCTAAGTCGAGGTTTCAGTTCAGAAGTATGAACCTAAATGGGGACTTAGTTCAGAGTATGATTCTAAGTCGAGGTTTAGTTCAGAGTATGAACCTAAATGGGGACTCGGTTCAGAGTATGATCCTAAGTCGGGGTTTCGGTTCAGAGTATGAACCTAAATGGGGACTCAGTTCAGAGTATGATCCTAAGCTCGGAGTTTCAGTCAGAGTATGAACCTAAATGGGGACTCGGTTCAGAGTATGATCCTAAGTCGGGGTTTCAGTTCAGAGTATGAACCTAAATGGGGACCTAGTTCAGGAGTATGATCCTAAGTCGGGGTTTCAGTTCTGGAGTATGAACCTAAATGGGGACTCAGTTCAGGAGTATGATCCTAAGTCGAGGTTTTGGACCTGAGGGAGACTGTTTGAGGGCGTTCTCGCATGGGAAGATTAGAGCTTACGATGATCATCGGGGAAAAGGGTGACCGTGTTGGTCAAGTGGCTGGACCTAAGGTAGGTTACCTACGTATCCCGAGTGGGAATCAAGCCTGGACGTAGTTCGAAAACTGCTGGGGATGGTTTGACGGTATTTGGGAGTCACCCGAGGTTTGACTGTTTTTTGGGAAGTCGCCCTAAGATTTGACTATTTTTGGGAAGTCGCCCTAAGACTTGACTATTTTTGGGAAGTCGCCCTAAGACTTGACTATTTTTGGGAAGTCACCCTAAGATTTGATGATAATGTTCTTTTAGAAAAGTAGTTGACTAAGATATGCTTTCATACCTGTGCTGTGCTTACCTGTAGCTGCCGGAAGGACTGAGGCTTCGGGTGATGTTGATGAAGAGTTGTTAGGTTGCGGTTTCTGCTGACGATTTGCTGTCTTTGGAGGCATTTTGACCTGAAGGGGGGAGTTTGGTTGAGTCTGCATCTTGCTGGTGATCGTCAACCTTGTAGAAGTTGTTGAGCTTGTCTTCACATTGGGACTTCTTGCTTTTGAGAACTTGGTGTCTCTGACCGATTTTCATTTGAGAACTTGGCGTCCCTGACCGATTTGCATTTTGAGAACTTGGCATCCCTGACCGAATTGTATTTGAGAAATTGGCGTCTCTGACCGAATTGTATTTGAGAACTTGGCATCTCTGACCGTATTATATTTGGGAACTTGGCGTCCCTAACCGATTTGCATTTTGAGAACTTGGCATCTCTGACCGATTTTCATTTGAGAACTTGGCGTCTCTGTCCGTACTGTATTTGAGAACTTGGCGTCTCTGACCGAACTGTATTTGAGAACTTAGCGTCTCTGACCGATTTGTATTTGAGAACTTGGCGTCTCTGTCCGTACTGTATTTGAGAACTTGGCGTCTCTGACCGAACTGTATTTGAGAACTTAGCGTCTCTGACCGTACTGTATTTGAGAACTTGGCGTCTCTGACCGAACTGTATTTGAGAACTCGGCGTCTCTGACCGTACTGTATTTGAGAACTTGGCGTCTCTGACCGATTTGTAGACACTGGAGGTGATCTGCACATGTTTTGCCCGGAATCATCTCTTGCCGAAAAGGGGCATTTGATTTCTTGCGATTTTGTTGAAACCATTGATTTTGGACTTTGGTAAATATCTTCTTTGTTGAGGGTAAGTCTCAATAGCGAAGGAAAATGGTCCTTCACGTTCGAATCCCTGCATTAGTTAGTAGAGAGGAAGATGTATATATGACATTCATGATGACAGATGCATGCATAGAATCAGAATGATTATGACAGTATCACTGCATATGTTCGCGAGATGATGCATTTACTTGCTTTCGAAGATGCACTTAGCCTAAGCTTTTGGCAGGGAAATTATGATTTATGATCTTCAATCACTTAGGATTTTTCCTATTGATTCAAGTTTTGTGCATGCTACATGAGCCCTTGGGATATTTTTGTGGGGATGCATGGTGATGAGAGGGGATGCATTGGGATGTATGTGTCTGGAGACTGTTTGGAACAGATTTTGAGCAAGTGGGGGAGGTGAGAGCCCTCGATTACGATTTAAACAGTGGTTGTTGATGAGGTTTTGTTAACAGTATCACATGGACCTCAATCTTGATGAGATTGGATTCGGATCCCGGGTCTTGTTTGGAATTTTCCCTCTCAATTTTGGTCATTTGAAGCTGATGCTGACAGGCTCTAGGGCGCGTTGATATGAGTGAAACTTCTTTCATTTGGGTGAGCCGTGACTTGGCCGAAACCTTGTTTGGAGAATGATTTGATGAAATTGCTAATGCCGGGTGAAACCCAGATCTTAGATTCCGACGCTACGGGAAGCTGCTATGTACCAAGTTCTGAAGCTGAAAATCTAGCTGTTGATGTGACTAGACCTTTCTTGTGACTTGATAAAATTCAGGTCCAGAGGACCAGCTTGGCAAAGTCCAGATTTCGAAGTAGTGACTTGGTGAGGCCCTAATCTTATAACCTCGTTGTGATTCTGACATAATTAGCAGAGTCCCAATCTGGTTGGTAATGCAAAGCGATCCTGAGAATAATCTGATGAAGATCGAATCTATCTTGTAGTGAAGAACCCAATGTGGACCCAAAGATGACTATATAAGCCCCAGCTCGAAGAGCTGATACAGGAGAACCCGGGAGAACCGCTTAGCAAAGCCCCAGTGTGAAGAAATTCAGAGTAGTCTAACAGAGGAGGCACCCATCTTTTCAGACCTTAGTCAACCAGTTACTGGACAAGACTCAGAAATGTTTACGTGCAGGGGCATATCTTTTGAAAGGTGGGAATTTCTCCCGAATTTGTGTATGAATCTCTCACTTTTGGGTTTGACTCTTTTGAGAGAGTATAAACATAACAAGGTGTGGAAACGTGTATGGAAGCCCCTGCTGACAGAAAAACAGTGTTTGGCTCTACCTTCCTATAATGTAGAAAGAGAAGACTTGTCGAGACACTTGAAAACTTGTCTTATTCGTGATGATCACAAAGCTGCTTAAAACCCTTTGTTAATGTTCGGGTTATTCAAACACTAAATTTGATATGAACAAATATTTTGATTAATCACAGGGAGAAAACCAACTGATATCGAGAATCAAGCTCGAAAGGGCGGAAAGTGTATAGGGACAATCCTTGATGAGAACGGATTTTTTTTTGAAATTTGTTTGTGATTTCGACCGGACCAATTATGGTTGCCTACGTTCCCTCCATTATGAAGAGCTCAGGTCGCCGTAGTTCGGGCCTATCCCGAATGAAAAGAGAACGAATGTTGAAATTCGAGGATCTGAGGACCTTTGGGGATTTTGAGGATTTGGAGGATTGAATAACATATCCCCTTAGAGTGTCCATGAAAGACACGGATGCAAAGCCCCAGTTGGACATTCACGGCAAGTGTTTGTGGAGTAGAAATGAATTATGCTCACATGAATCAATTTTGAATTTGCACAATCTTTGATTGGTAATTTTGAGCCAAAATGGATTAGATTCCAATTTAAGCAAGCAATGAAGCGTTAATTTTATTTAGATCTTAAAGATATTATGATGAAATTGCTATCCGATAGGAATTGCAGCTGGGTTTCCGGGCTTCGATCGGCCATCGGGTAATTTTGGAAGTTATGACCTCTTAAAGTGAGAGGTCGGCTGGGCCTTTTGCTGACTGAACCTCTAAAAATGAGAGGTTGGCTTGTAGGGATGTGTTTGGGAAATCTATGGCGGGGAAGATTGATTGCCTCTAAGAATGAGAGGTCAAATTTTGATTTTGGCCAAAGGCGAGGATAATGGCAACGGGGATGTCCTCTAAAAGCGAGAGGATGGCTTGGGATTGGTTAAGGAAATGGTGAGAGGGAGTCCAAGCTATCGGGAACTTTTGCGAATCTTCGAGAATTCAGGCTCCCCCTTTTTTTTTATCATTGGAGAGCTTCTTGAGGAGTCGGGGACTTTTACTGAATTGTGAGGATCGACAGTCCTTCTTTTGTTTTTTTTTGAAGCTTCTTTTGCTTGAGCTCTTTTTTTTTTTTTTTGACTTGGAAAGCTTCCTGAGGAGTTGAGGATTATCTTTGTCCTTCCTTCATGGCTTGAGATATCTTGCGCATCTCCGACTCTCGAAGTTAACTTCTTGGGCCTGCTTGGACTTTTCTCAGTAAGGATCAAAAATAATGGCTAAACCGGGTTTCAAAGCACGCCAATCTTGAAATGAAAGGGTAGTGTTTAGTGAGGGTGAGGTAATGGCTTTCCTATGGGTGAAAGGCTTCAACCGCAATCCCTACCGGATGACCTAAACGAGATTAAGTCTTCATTGCTTGCTTAAGCTTTAAATGAGAAAAGATCCATGCAAATTCATCGAGCAACGAGGTGATGAGGCTGATGAAAGGGATGTGAGCATATGAGATGCAAGATGGGGAGTTGGTAAGCCCCAATTTGAGAGGGATATCAATTGATTATCTCACTCCAATTAATTTAAATATTAATTATTTTGAAGAATTAGTGGTTGAGCAGCACAAGTGATCATCTAGGATAAAACCATTTCAATTAAGTGTAACGTGAGTGTGCAAGTGATGTCTCGAGTCTAGCAAGAAAAGAAGAAAGACTTATATATATATAAAAAAAAATTTAAATGATAGTTAAGCTATCTTTCCACAACATTCGAGGTGGACAAAACCGACAAGTGTCCAAGATGGACTTAGGTGAAAGAAAAACACTAGAACCTACAAAGGTTGACTAAAAGACTATTTTTAGAGATAGGTAGCCCCTAGTCTAGCCGCTCTTTGCTGTTGGACCATGCATCTACTCTTCGACGTTGGAGATGGGGGCTATTGCAGATCTTTCCATCAGGATTTCTTTGGCAATCTCTTGCTTAACCCAACCATTTTCATCATCTGCGATGGTCGGTCCACCGACCTTACAAAGGGGTGAGTCAAATTCCATTATGCCCACAAGTCTTGAATCACCAAACTCGACCATGTTGACATTCGGGTTGTTGTTTCTAGGGAATGGGTTACTGATAGTATTGGGCCCTTCAGGCACCTCTAACCTCCCTTGTTCAATCAAACTTTGGATTGCCTTTTTCAGGGGGACGCAATCATCTGTCAGGTGCCCATAGTACTGATGAAAGGCACAATGCTTGGAAGTATCCAAAGGAGCATTGGGGTTTCTAGGCTGATAATTTTCCAAAGGCCGGAGCAAACCTTCTCTCACCAAACCTCTGAAGATATCACTCAAAGGCATCCCAAAGTTTCTCAAGTCTTGGAGCCGGATCTCGGATGCATCGTGTTTCTTGGGAACAAAGGAAGTGGCATTGTTACGCCCCGTCCCGCATAGCTAATCACTTCTTTACCTTTTGGTTAGCAGAGCCGTGTTGGAGGTGGAAGAAACCCGATATCTCAGAAGGTGTGCAGACGGCCGGCTGATTGTAAGCCTTTTCGAACTTAGCCCCGGAATTAACCATTGCACGCAAGTCGCCGTAGGAAGTGACCGAGGGAAGCTCTCAAATGCGGCTTCAAGCATGACCGAAAGATGTCTAACCGCTCCTCGTCGAGGGAGGAATGGCCATTTCACTAAGCTCGTGTTCCACCTTTTATAGAAATTCCCAATATTCTCATCGTGGCGCCGCACCGTTGTCTCGCATGTCAACTCGTTTGTTTCCCATTCCAAGTTGGCTTTATACTTATCTCGTGAAAGTACCGGTAACTGTTCCCAAGTAGCCCTAGCTTCAGCCGCAATCGGAAAAACCACTTCAAAGCCCCCGACTTCAAAGAGAGATCAAGTAGTCACCCAACCGCCGGTTTGTGCATCCCTTAGCTTTCATTGCCAAAGTGTAGGTGTCCAAGTGAGTTTTAGGGCACGCACTTCCATCAAACAAGCTTCGAGATTGGGCATCACAAACTTGTGAGGTGGGTACAATTGAGTCGGATCTCGTAGGCCGAAGAGCAACTGTTCCTTTTGACGGTCAATTCGGCCGAGACCGCGCTTTCATTTCTTTGTGTTGCTCCATAAACCAAGCCAATTGGGGATCCAAAGGTGGAGCGGGAATGCCCGAGCCGATATTTGAGCCAGGAAGAGGACTAGGTTTGCTGGTGGTGCATTGGTGGAAGGAATACCATATCCCGGAGCATAGGTGAAAACCCGCCCTTGGCCCAAATTACCCCGGGGAGTGTAGGTAGGAGCTTGGGCAAAGGGATAGAACCCAGCCGACTTGCTGTTGGCTTCCAATCGGCAGAGAAGATGGAGGTAGATCCGAGGTAGCCGGATGGCTTGGATTTCCGGAGTGAGGCCCATAAGTAGGCTTAAGTGCGGGCCGCCGTCCCCGGTTGTTGAATTGCATGGCCGGTTGTGGCGAGGATGCATAACCGAGAGGATACCGTGATCCCGATGATTCTCGATGAAACCGGGATGGGGGCTTGGTAACCCATTGAACCCCGAGTGAGAAATGGGTTTGCGGAAGCTGTGTGAGGAGCAAACAGCTAGCATCATTCTCGAGGAGGGGCTCCCGATCGTTGCCCCGAACCAAACCGTGTGGCATTCCAAACCGTTGCTGCGAAAGTCCGGATTGATTGGTCCCAAACCGAGGCGGGATCCCAATTTGCCGTGGCATTCCGGGGTATCCCCAACCACGGGAAGGCATTTTGTATCGACTTTGTCCCCACCGAGGCATTGCGAACCGGCTCATCCCGTCAGCCGCGTGTGGATCCAGTGGTCTCAGCTGGGGAGCCGGGCGACCCAGAGATCGAGGAGCATGGGCTCGGTGGTAGTACCGTGGGAGGCCGGTGGTGGCATCCTCGGAGTAGTCGGGTTGACCAAGAGCGGGATTGAGGTCTTCCTCTTCTTCCAGTGAAGGTGCCATCCGGGTTGAGACCGGCGGCCAATCCACGGCTTTTGATAGCCTCCATAAGGCCGTTCACCGTGCTTCCTGTCGCACTCTCATCCGTTCGCCTAACTCGATTCCATTGCGGTTGTTTGAGGAGTCCCAGTGAGGCGGAGTGTTGTTGTCCCCATCGTTACGGCCGATGCGTACATTCTGAAACCCGGAGTCGGAACAAATGGTGAAGCTGACGATGCGCTTGACTCTTCCCAACCGATCAAACGGTGACCCGGTGTCCGAAACCAAGCTTTGTGAGGAGTCATGGGGAAAAGGCACGAGGGTTCAGATGTCTGGGGACAGAAGGAGGGTAGGTGTTTGGGCTTTGGACTCATGCAACATGCAATTATTTGTTCTTGTTTACTTAAAACATGCTTTATTAAGCCTAATCGGTTGGAAAAGATTGCTCTTATTTTTCGCAAACTATTCTGAACCCTTGATCAGTGGGCCCCGTCACTACATCTATAAACCCCTCGTATTTCACCTGTATTTCGACTTCCCAGGGCGGACAGCCCCGGGCGAGGGTCCTATAGGGCAAGCGGGTCCCACCGACCGAAAGAAAAATGATCCTAAAAGTCTGGCGGGTAATCGAGTCTTAACGAGCATTCGATGTAAATTAGGGACAAAGCTGACGTCAAAGTCAAGATCATGTCCGAGGGCTCGACGAAAAGTCGGAATGATTTGGACTGATAAGCGTCCACAATTGATCTTGACTTGTCGTCAGTTAAGCCGTAATTAGGCATGGAATAATCATTAATCCTTGATGACTCGGTGTCATGCTGGGAGTCAGTGTATAATTTGTGCCAGTCAGAGTCGAAGTCAAGGCGCCGGTCAATATCTTGGTCAAAGTCTGCGGCGGAAAACCGGCATGACTTCGTCTGATTAGGGTCCCCGAAAGATATTGAGTCGGTATGTCGACAAGGCTTGAAAGGAAAGGTCTATACACAGACAGGGCATGACACAGACCAGACTAAAAACCAATCGGGTCTCGGACAAAGTGTGTCACGGACAAGTGCATGGTCGACACGAGGCTCCATGGGATGTTTGGGTAGTCCTGTGCTTGCACCGAGAGGCGTAATAAGACCAAACGGGCCGCGACAAGGATTTCCCCGGGTTAGGGACGTAGTGTGCAGTGTAAGGTCACGTGCGCGTAGTGTGCGAGCAGTCTATCTTCTTTTTCTGAGTAAAATAGAAATTTTCGCATGTGTCTTAAAAATATGATGCATGATTTTTTTTTTTGAAAATTTTCTTTTTTTAAAAAAAAATCCTTTTTTTTTTGAAATTTTTCTTTTTTTTGAAATTTAATGAACACATAAGCACATAAGCACAAGAATTTCGACAGTTAGGGACATGATTCCGACAGTCAACATTTTGACTTTTTTCGAGGCGGCCAAAACAACACGAAAATTTGCAAAAATCAACACACACAACAAATGATTTTTAATGTCGGGACGGAAGCTTGTCCCTCAAAAGCTTTTCTTTTTTTTTGAAAACGACGATACCGGTACGTGGGATTGTTAAACCACAATTTATCCCCGACTCGTGTTAGGAGGCGATAACGGGAAGTTTAATGGTTTCCACCAATATATCAAATATCATTTTTTTTAGAAAAAGCTTATACGTCCCCAGCGGAGTCGCCACTGTGATGATGTGCCACCAAAATTTTTTCGAAAGGGTTAACTTTGAAATTTTTCGTTTCTTTGAAAAACCAATCGAAAAAAGACCGGAGTCGCCACGCCATTTTTGTTTTAAGGGCCAAAACTTTGAAAAATGCCCGAGATTAGAGATTTGGGTTCGGGGGTCACGTTACATGCCGGGAAGGACGTTAGTGTGCACCCGGAATGCCTCGTAAAACGAGTCTTCCAAGCTAAAAATCATTTGTGTGTGTGCGTGTGTGTGTTTTGGCCAAAATAAGTTGAAACTGAGGAAAGTAAAAATTGGGAATTCTTTATTAGACTTTGGACAGATCCCATGATTTTTGGTGTGATTTTTGGGTTGAGATTTGGTACTCAAAAAATTTTTGGAAGTTGGAAACCATTTCTGCCAGAATGAAAAAGACAGTGGACACTTGATTTTGAAATGGACTTTAGGGCTTGAAAACTTCAGAATCTGAGAAAACTCAGAGAATGAAACTTTTTCTAGACACCTCAAATAAGATTTATGTGAAAGAATTTTCCATTTTGGAGAAGATTTGAGGACCCAAAATCTTCTGGAAATCTCAGATATGAGATCTGGACTTCCAGAGACTGGTGATCTGACCTTCAAAAGAAAATTTGAAAAAGAGAGTTTTACTCACGTAAAAAATAAAGTAAAAATATGTCTGGAAATCTCTGGATGTTGGCTACAAAAAATGTTTTGTAGGAAACCCCAAATTCCAAGTTTATCTGTGTCCAAAAAATTAGACCATGGACTGGGGTCTTAGAAAATTGCTACTGGACAGCAACTTCTCAAGAAGGAAAATATGATTTTAAAGGGGGTTTTGCATCCATGCTTGTCCCCATTTCCCTAGGTTTTGATTAGTGATCACTTGACATTTTAGTGGTGATCTACTATATCAAACCATCCTTGGGGTACATTAGGACTTAAGCATTTCATTTGCTTGGGAAGGGGAATTTTGTAGAGCTGAAATTAAAGAGAAAAATCAACTAGAAATTTAAAATGTGGACCATTTGAGATGGTCATTCATGAAGATGAACTTCAAGATGACCATCTTAGGTCAAGATTTAAGTTAAACTAGACATAAAGTAAATCAAAGTAAGAAGAACAAGATGAACAAGAAGTTAAAAGGGAGTTTTAGGGTTTAGAGAAGGAGGGCTTTACCAATGGTGACACCCTATCTTCCTAGGCTTGGAATTTGACTTGAGGAGTATCAAGATTTGGTGTTTGACTTGAGGAGTATCAATATTTGGTGTTTGGATTTGTGTTTGGGTGGATTCAAGGCTTGAATGTGTTTAGGGTTTGATGATAGAGTTGGTCAAAGAGAAAACAAGTAGATAACACTTAAGTCTTCTATGTTTTCTCTCTAATCCTCCTCCTAAGGGGTGATTTGAGCTTGGATTGGTGTATGTATGAGAGTATGTATGAGAGTGTTTTGAAAGTATTTTGAGTGAGTGGGGTTTGGGAAAGATTGAAGAGAAAATGGTGACAATTCTAGTAAATTTCCACTGTTTTCTCCCTATTTTTCGCCAGAATACAGCTTCTATGAGCCAATTGTGTTGTGTAAACTGAGAGAGGAGGGTTCAATTTATAGGCACTCTGGGAACTCAATAGGATCCGCGCGGAGGGTATTGTAAACGTGCACTGTTCATTAAATGCAGCTCCAGGCTTTGGACAGGAAGAATAAAATTCAAAAATCCAGCAGTTTATGTTTTTCAACTTGCCCAATTCGGATTTTTCCAATTTCTTTTGCTTTTTGAGATTCTTTCCTTGGTTTATCTTTAAATGGCAAACCCTAATCTACCCTTGGTTGGTTAGAAATGTTAGAAATGTTAGGAATGTTAAAACTTCCGTTAATTTTCTAACGAAAATGCTAACAACTCAAATTGGAGTACTTACAGTATGCAACATTTTTTATGGACGTTAACAGCGTGAATGAAAAAACTAACGACCTATTTCTTTTCAAATTACAAAATTTTAAATACAATGTAGGGGGTTCCAACCCTTAACCTTCCCAAGAAAAGTACGTCTTTAAGCTAAATGCTCATTGTCATTATTAACGACCTACTTTGATATATATACTCCCTCCGTCCCATAAAACATTACCCATTTTACTATTTTGGGCGTCCCACTTTAAAGTCTCACTTTCCTAAAAAGGAAATTTTTTAATACTTTTTTATTCATGGGACCCACTTGTCATACTCACAACACTTTTCAAATTTACTATTCTCTCCACTCATTCTCTCTCCTCCCACTCACAACACCTACTTTAATAACATTATTCCTTATTTTCCGTTCTCAACAGTAAAGGGGTAATGTTTTGTGGGACGGAGGGAGTATATAGTAACTATTATGATTAACTAATATTATTAATAGTAATAGTTAACATATATTGTAACTATAATACTATTATTTAACCTATATAGTAAATTAATACTATTTATAATAATAGTTAGCATATATAGTAACTATTATAGTTAACTAATACTATTAATAGTAATAGTTAACATATATAGTAACTATTATAGTTAACTAATACTAATACTATTAATAGTAATAGTTAACTTATATAATAACTATTATAGTTAACTAATACAATTAATAGTAATAGTTAACATATATAGTAACTATTATAGCTAACTAATACTATTAATAGTAATAGTTAACATATATAGTAACTATTATAGTTAACTAATACAATTAATAGTAATAGTTAACTTATAAAGTAACTATTATAGTTAATTAAAACTATTAATAGTAATAGTTAACATATATAGTAACTATTATAGTTAACTAATACTATTAATAGTAATAGTTAACTTATATAGTAACTATTATAGTTAACTAATACAATTAATAGTAATAGTTAACATATATAGTAACTATTATAGTTAACTAATACAATTAATAGTAATAGTTAACTTATAAAGTTACTATTATAGTTAACTAATACTATTAATAGTAATAGTTAACATATATAATAACTATTATTATTAACTAATAGTATTAGCTAATAAGGAGAATATGAAAAGTCATATAGATTTTGGGATAGTGATGACGTGGCTTCTCCAAAATCAAGAGTTTGCCTAAACTTGTCCACGTGGCGAAGTCATAACCCTCCTCACCAACTTTAATATATATATAGATTTGTAAAAGTTTGACTTTTAGTAAATCCTATAAAAAGTATTGCTATACTTTAAAACTTTTTGTTTCCAAGTATAAAATAAAATAGGATAAATAACAAAAATAGAACCTAAATTCAATGGAGTGGTGCAAGTTTTGGATCCCAAATCTAAGTTTTAACGATTTAGATCATATATTGATAAATCTATAAACATATTAAAGCAAAGTCGTTTCTAAATTTGACAAGTTGGAGCCCAAAAATGTCACTATTAAGGGGTTAAAAATAGAAATTGATTCAACACTTGGTTTTAGCAAATGGTTTTGGCAAATAATTTTGGAACATGGGTGGAGAGAAATGGGAAAAATGATCTATACTACTCACACTATTTGAAAACTTTTGAAAATGTGCATTTTTTTTCTTTTTCATTAATTAATCAACACTAGGTGTCTAGACTAGTGAAATTACCCGGATCGCGTGGGGGGGGGGACGTGGCGAGCGGCATTTCGTAGGGCTTTGGGACCTCGCTTTCGGAGGGGGAGAGGAGTCACCATGCGGTTTTGTATTATGAGCCCAAACATTGAGAATGACTGAGTTTGAAAAAGGGGGGTCGTTTTAATTGGTAGCCAAAACTTGGAAAAGGCTTTGAAAAAGTGACATTTTGTATTATGAGCCCAAACTTGAAAAATGGATTTGAAAATGTGATGTTTTGTATTATGAGCCCAAACATAACAAATGGCTTTTTTGTACCAGAGATTGTTAGGTTCGGAGGTCACGTTACGTTTCGGGAAGAGTATATTGAGATCACCCGAAATGCCTCGTATGACGAGTCGTTCTATCTTTCTTGAAATTGTGTGCGTGTGTGTGTGTGTGTGTTGCATTTTTGAAAAGGGGCTTGAATGACAAGCTTTAATCTTGGTTTGAATGACAAACGTTGATTTTATGATTAAAAAATGAGCGTTTGAATGACTAACGTCGGTTTTGAGTTGTTTTGAAAACGGGGTTCGAGGGACGAGCTTAAATCTTTAGTTAGAATGTCAAACGTTGATTTTAATGAAAAGATCGTTTGAATGTCAAACGTCGGGTTTTGAGTCGAAAAAGAGTGTTTGGATGCCAAACGTCGATTTTGCGTTGTTTTCGAAAAGGAGTTCGAATGACGAACTCCGGTTTTGAACCGGGCATTACATTGTGACCAATTTTATGAAAAGAGGTATTAAATGATATGCGATCAACGAGTCGTTTTGTGACTCGGACTTTTATAAGTAAATACTATCACGAGCCAAACGACTCGGACTTGTAAATGACAGTATTTAAAGTGCGGTATCAACGAAATCAAACGATCCGGGAAGTAAAGATGCGATCGACGAGCCAAACGGCTCGGAGTTGTAAAGGCATATAAATTAAATGACAGTATCGACGGATCAAACGATCCGGACTTTGTAAATGACGATCACGAACGAAATGGTTCGGACGGTAAAAAGCGAATCAACGGATCAAACAATCCGGACTGTAAATAGCATAAACGTACAAAACGGGACCGGAACGCCGTTTTAACTCGAAATTACTTCTCTTACGGGAGAGAAGATGATTAAGGGGTAAAACGTATTGAGCCCCGTAGACGGTGTTACATCTACATTTCGAAAGTTTCGACCGAAACGATAATAGCGACTGACGCGTAAATCTAGGCAAAACGAGTTTTTAGAGAGAGAGAGAGTGTTACCTATAGCTAGGGGTTGACTCTTTGACTCGATTTACGTATACGAGATACGGTTTTGATGTTTCGAGATTTTTTTGTTCGTGTTTGGTCAAAAAACGAGATTTCGCGCAAATCGAGACAAAATGGGACTCGGGAGGGGTAGAAATGGTTTGGGCCGTGAGGTTTTGTGAAGAGAGGTAATGTTTTTAATTTTTTTTTACAAATGACAGCCCTTGTATTTATAGGGTGAAAATGCAAAACAGGCCGGACGGCCTAATGTTCAATTTGGAGGATTTTTGGGTATTTTGGAAAATTAGAGAGCTTGATGAGAATTCTGGTTTGTCCAAGAAACAAAGTGCCGGACGGGCCGCCACTCAATTTCAGGGGCATTTTGGTCTTTTCACCCTTGAATTTGATTGATGTTGATTTGGGGAGTGGTGCATGCGTGCCACGTGCCCCTGTGACTCACCTAGGCTAGGGATTTTGTCCCGTTATTCCCGATTTTGTCCCTTTTTAAATATTTGTCCGGAAAATGTCCGAAACGCTCCCGAAAAGTGCCGAAAAGTGCATTTTTCGAGAAAAGACGTACTTTTACGTGTGATAACGTGTGTTGAGTACACTTTGATGTCGGGATGCACGGGGCAGTCTTGGGAAGTTTCGTTGACTTGAGAGCGGGGAGCTCAACGGGTTCCGGTTAACCTGAAAAGGGCCAGTTAGCGAATTTCGATTAACTTTTAACGGATTTTGACGATCCGGATTTGGGTACTTACAACTAGGTTGCAACATTTGAATGTTTTCTATTTATTTCTTTAAAAAATAATTATTTAATGGGCTTTAAAATTTATTGTTTTTAATTCAGAAAAAATGAAAAAAATACCTCATTTTTAGTCTGATAAACTCATTAAACAGTTATAATCTAAACATATATTCTTAAATCTTAGACTAAATTTATTATTTTCTAATTATTAATTAATAACAGTTTTTTGTATTAACAATAATTTTTAATATTAGATGTGGTTATTTAATTTATTTTTTTCACTTTTAGTCTAAAATTTAAGAATATATATTTAGATTATAACTACTTTTCTTAAGTTTTCGAGATAGATGATCATTAATTAGATATTTTTTTATTTTACTTTTGTCAAAAAAAATAAGAAGATTTTATTTAAAAAAAAATAAAAAATTAAAGAATGTGGAGATAATATAGGTGACTATAGGGAGGGCCGAGGGGGGTAAGGGAAGTTTTGGAGGTAAAAATTGGGTACTTTTTATTTAAAAAATAAATTCATTATGTTATATAGTAATTACTATTAATGCAGGTTTGTAGGCTTATAGATTCAGATTATTAGGCTTAATAGTTGAAAATCTCATTTTGCTTTTAAAAAAAAATACCATTACTACTATAAATAATAAACCTTTCTTTTTTCAAAAAAAAAGTATATGAATTTTTACTTTCAAAAAATAAATATGAATGATTGAAAAAATAAAAAAAAATTAAATAAAATTTAAATATAGAATAATAATTTTTAAAATGGTGCATTAATTTTTTTAAATAGTTACTAATATAAATAATATTTTAAAGTAAAAAGTGATCTTTTTAATAAAATCGATAAATCGAGAAAATTAAATGGGAGGATGGAGCCATGACTCTATTTTTTAGTTTATAGACATAATTTAGGGGTGATGGGCTAACTATGAGGAAGAAGTTAAATTTCTCTTTGTGTTGGAAGTAAAAAGTATCATTAAATGTGAAGATAATTTATTTGAAGCTGATTTGGGATTTTTTGATGGCAGATTGAAAGTTTTCCACAAAATCTTGCTAACGAAATTAATTGATGATATTTATGATAGCATCTGTAATAGACTCAATACACTCTAATTAAAAACAATAATAAAATTATTACATTTACGATTTTGTAAGCAAATTTTTGTAATTATTTTGTGTTCTTACTATTACCCAATTAGTATAGAGGAGAGAGAAAAAGGTTGGTCAAAAGAAAGTGAAAAAATGTTTTAGAAAATTATAAAAGGTGATATGTGATTCTATTTTATAAGCTTCAATTTCTTCGAGCAAGTCTTTATTTTTACTCTCTCTATTTTAAAATAAATATAAAAAATTAGATTTTCTCTTAATTAAATTTGAAAAATTATTGAACATTCATTTTAGAGATTAAAAAAGGTTTGCATGCATAATTTCGAAGAGAATAGCCTACTAGGTGGATTTTCTTTATTTTTTATTGAAAGATATCTTGAAAAGTATTGATTCGAGTAGAAGTGAAACACTATTTGATGAAAAAACTGTTGTCGGTAGAGATGATAGTTCTTCAAGTACTAAATCTACTACGAATGTTTTATTTCAGGAAGTATTTCAAAATGTTTAAGTAGTATTCACACTTCGGTCTTTAGATTTACTATTTCAGTACATGCATAGCTATATATAATCGTTGTGCATTGCACGGATTTGTTGCTAGTTTTGATCAAAACAAGGCTTTTCTTTTTCATGCAAAAAGCTTGTCAATTCAAGGCTATTGAAAAATAGGGCCTAAAGTCCATGCAATTATATCAAAGCTAGTGCTTAAAACTTCTTGTTTGCCAAACACTAAAACTTTAAGCCCTAAATCGTCAAAAATGTGGATGTGAATAGTGGTGGTTTGCTTTGTATACCGATTGTATTTTTCATATATAATGTACCAACCAAGTGTGCGTTTTGATATATAAAAATATGTATCAGTACCAATCATAAAGTCGGCATAACAAGTTTATTGGTATGATTGATTCAAGATTGATATGATTGTTATTTGACATGTACAAAATGTAAAATGGAGACAAAAAAAAGTACACACACACACATATATATATATATATATATATATATATATATATATATATATATATATATAAATTCTCAAAACTAAAGAAAGTAGTACAACAAAACTCTTGAAATGTTTTAAAAATTAAACAATACGGTGAGTAAACGTAGTATACTACTCCCTCCGTCCCACCTCACTTAAGAAAACTTTTCATTTTGGATGTCCCACTTCACTTAAGAATTCTCAAAATGAAAACCTTAAATCACTATTCTCTCCAATCATTCTCTCTCCTACATTATTTTAATACTCACAACACCATTATAATTACTATTCCCTCCACTCATTCTCTCTCCTATTTAATTTTTCACACTCACAACACTTTTTTCACTCATTCTCTCTCCTAATACTATAATAATATTCCTTAATTCTCGTGCCATTTCAAAATTTCCTAAGTGGACTGGGACGGAGGGAGTATTTTTTATGAAATTAGATTTAGGGTTCGATAAATAAAACTATTTTTTTGATATTATATATAGATAGTTTTTTTTTTCAAATAATTTTGATACATGATATACCAACCAAAGTTAATGTTGTATACCATGTACCAACCAATTAGACATAATTGGTAGAGTACTACTGTACCATCGTTCGATATACAATTTTTTTTGTACCAATTATAATTGATATGATTGGTAGACGGTAGGTTGGTATAGACGAATACAATTTGCCACCCCTAGAATATATGAAAAAATGGTTAAGAAAATCATTTAAGGACACATTTTGGGACAAAATAAAAAAATGTTCATTAGAAAAATGTCATTCATTTCGGGACAATAATATCATTCATTTTGGGACAAAAATAATATCAACAAAAATATAAAGATTGATGATAATGATTAAATTTTATAAATATTTTCATGATACAATTAAATTGACTAATAATATTTATGTATGGTATTTATTTTTGGAGGAATTCATACTTTTGTAGCAAGCATTCTGTTTTAATAAATAGGAGTAAATAAACAAAATTAAATAAGTCATCAGCTCAAGGTGTTTGTTATCACTTGATAAAAAGTTTAATCTGTTATAGCAACACCCATAATTTATAATTTATTATTTATAATGCATATCAGGCTTATTTCTTCTCACATGCATACATAACACCCATAATCTATAATTATAATGTATATCATGCTTATTTCTTCTCACCTGCATACATGAATTCAGGATAAGGATGTAATTGGACTTATACGAGCCTTTTGTAATTTTTTAAAAGATAATTACAAGCACAAAGATTCAAATCTTTCTTTTTGTCAACTGTAAACTCTAATATCATACTTCCTCGGTCCGTTTCATATCAAGGTTTTTACTTTTCATTTTTGTATGTTTTAGAGTAACGTAGTTGCTTTATTCTTTAAAATGAACATTGAGACTCATTTGTCATTCTCAAAACAAAAATCTCTATTTCACAATTTTTTCTTATTTTACTTTTTATATTCACAACATTTTTTTTTTAATCTTCTAACAAAATCAAATTCAAAACCTTGTTATAGGAGGGACGAAATGTTAAGTTATCATTTGATATAAAAGTTTAACCAGTAAAATAAAAAAAGAAAAGGATTGGTCCACTTGAAAATTGTAAAATGTAGATGAAATATTGGAGTAAAAGATTGTGTCGCTTACTTTATGGACAATATTTCCACAAACATTTAACACCCCTTTTCAAAAGGTAAAGTGAACATAGGTCTCAAATTTGTCGGTAGGCCACAAAAGCACAATATTGTTTTACTCTTCTTTACCAAATTTAACTGTAATTTAACTGTTCTCAGTTACATGAGTTCGTGCTACAGCAAAAAGTATGATCTCCTTACAATTTATATCTTTGTATAATTTACAAACAACCCCTTATAAGTTATAACTCACCTTTCTCGTCTTCTACGTCCATCTTCAATCAGAAAGCTACTTCTCCTTCCCAAATCCCAACTCCATTCCAAAGATGAATCTATAAAAACATTTATGGAATTAGAAGATTAGTTCATGTATAATTTAGATGTATTTCTTAAAAGAATTTAGTTTATTTGAAGATTGAAAAAAAATAGGATTTTAGAGTATAAATCCGTCGAGATATTAGTTAAAATTATCAGTTCGTCATTAAAATCGACAATTCAATTCGACCGGCAGTTTTAACCGACAAATTGTCAGTTTAACTCATAAATGGGACTCCCAGCTTATCTGCTTATGGCTTGAAAGAACATTTCGTAATTTGTTTTCGTTGATGTACTGACGTTTTTAAGGTATTAAGAACAAATTTTCCTTATTATTTGTAAAAAAAAAAAAACAATTTTTTTATAAGAGTTTGTGGAGATTAATTTTTCAGAAACAAAAAGGGAAAAAATGAATGCAAACTCATAACAATCAATCCAAAGTTTGTACCTCAAGATTCAAGAGCATTTGGAATTTGTAACAAATCATAAGGAGCCCACAACGTATCCAAAGGACACGGCCGGCTGGCGTCAAGTCGAACCCACGGCTTTCCTTTCCCGCTCCAATGCAACAAGCTGACCGGACCCGGATGTAAATCCCTGCATAGTCCCCGGAAATTATCCCCACCTAGCCCATGTTGATTCCACCTGTGATCCACCGGCACTATCTCTCCGGCAAACACCAGCAAAAATGGCGGCAAAGAACCCAATTCGTAAATCCTCATTCTTTTCTGAAGCTCCATCCATTCTATGATCTTGGTCGTGTAACCTCCTTCCCGCCATCTCTCGAGATCTATTACCATAACCCCGGTGTTAAAATAACAAGCGTTCCGGTTCGCGAAAGTCACGGATAGAGAAGGGTTTGCCCAAAACGTCGGCGTAAAGTATGAGGTGAAGTTTGCATTGCAGTATTCCGGTGCCGCAAGGACGGCGGTGTCTCCTAGTGGGGTGGCGGCGAGTTTAGCAATGTCGTCTACTAGTACTAGGTCGGAGTCTAGGTAGACGACTTTAGGGACGCACGTGGGGAGGAGATCGGCCAGGTAGTTTCGGGCGTAGTTTAGTGGGCAGTCCAGGGCTGCCCGGATGGAAGTGGATATTAGGCCTAATACGGGGGAATCATGAAAAGGGTAAATCTGGAAACGGAGGTAAGGGAAGGAGTTGGAGATAGTGGTGCGGAGGGTGTCGGCGTTGGTGGATGTGGCAGCGATGAAGTGGAAGCGGATATTTTCGGGGCAGGAGGAGTGTTGGAGGACGGAGAGGATGGCGGCCATTGATCCCCGGAGGTAGGCAGCGTCTAGGGTCATAGCCACGTGTACAGCATTGTGAGAACAGACGTCGCGGCCATTGTTGTGAAGGGAAGGGCAGCGAGGGGAGTTGTAGAATTGAGGGGCTTCTTTGAATTCAAGGGTGGCGGTTGTGGTGGCGGTGGAGGCGGGAGAGACATAGGTGGTGGTGGTGGAGAAGAGGAAGATTAAGAGGAGAGGTATTCGGGAGAGAAGGGTGAACATCTTGCTGGTACAATCATTAGAGGGGTACCATAAAGACTGGAGAGACAAAAAGGACTGCCTCTAAATTCACCAAAGAGAAATTTCAAGAAATGAGTTAAAAGAATAGTAGCTAGTGTACTGGGTACTAAGTTTTTTTTTTCTTTATATATACTCCCTCCACAGTTGAAGCTTTCCATTTTGTCATTTTGAATGTTCCGTTAAAAGTTTTTATTTTTCTTTTTTGACAAAAAATCTTTACTATTTCCTTCACTCATTCTCTCTCCTAATTCACTATTACACTCACAACACTTTTCAATTTTACTATTTCCTCCACTCATTCTCTCTCCTATTTTCAAATTACACTCACAATATTTTTTTTTCCACTCATTTTCTTAATTTACGTGCAAAGACAAAAGTGGGAAGCTTATGTTGGGAGGGAGGGAGTATATATTAGTAAAAACTCGTGTTCGAGGACATGTGATATTTTTTAATTAAAAGTGAGGGCAAAATGAAAAAGGGGCAACTTAGTGAGGGTAAAATGGAAAAAAAAAATTGACACTATTCATACAACTGTTCATTCCACGTCCCTCATTTATAGTATAGACTAGCCTAAGCCCGTGTCCAAGGCCACGCTTTTGTTTTTTTTTTTTTTTTAATTTTTTTTTTAATTTAAATTTTTTTTTATATATATATGCCCGTGTCCAAGGCCACATTTAAAAAAAAAAATTTATAATTTTTTTTTTAAGGGCGAAATGGGAAAGGGAGTGAATAGTGAGGGCAAAATGGTCATTTCCGAAGATGGAACTATTCCCACCACTATTCAAAACAATGGTGTGATTTATAATATACTCCCTCCGTCCCACGTTAGTTGAGACTTCTTTCCCTTTTGGGCCGTCCCACGTTAGTTGAGACTGCCCAAAATGGCAAAAATTTTAATATTTTATATTCACCCTACCCCACCCACTCATTCTCTCTCTTCATTTTCCACCATACAATTTATTCAACCAACCTACTATTAACTCCACTCATTCTCTCTCTTCATTTTCTACCACACATTTTCATTATCTTATTCATTTTCCTTAATTGATGTGCCCATAAAGTTAGTCTCAACTAACGTGGGACGGAGGGAGTATATATATATATATATTTATACTCCCTCCGTCCCAATAAAAGCTTCACTAATTACCCAAAAGGGCGTCCCGTTAGAAGCTTCACCTTTCCTATTTTGGCAAAGAATCTTTACTATTTCCTTCACTCATTCTCTCTCCTACATTATTTTAATACTAACAACACCATTATAATTTACTATTCCCTCCACTAATTCTCTCTCCTATTTTCAAATTACACTCACAACATTTTTTTTCCCTCCCATTTTTCATAATTTGCGTGCCCACCCAAAAGGGTGAAGCACTTATTGGGACGGAGGGAGTATATATAATGAAATTATTAGGAAAAATTGAGTTGGAAAGATTGATACACGTAGTAGGTACGTAATATTATACTAAAGCGAGAATAAGATCAAGTAGAGCTAGCTAGAGTTAATAGATCCATTTTTAGTGGGTTTGAAATCTTAGCATATAGTTTAAATAAATATTAATCATTGATGTCGGATATCTTATTGCTTGTTTTATTTAAATGTTATCCGCCAGTATTTAGAATTTACATTTGTAATGAGTAAATAATGTCTGTAAAACAGTTGAACGTATCTCCCCGTACTTTTGTTGTCCGAATTTTCATGTTGGGTCCTGGTCATCATCCTTTTAGATGCAATGAGAATTGCTCTTCCTCCTTTTAAGTTTGTTCATCCTTTTTCCTCTCTCTTGTTATTGGTGATGAAATGAGAGAATAATTGATTGTGTGATAACTTTCTCATTATATGGAGAAGATATAAATAGAGAGTACAACATCAATTTAGGAAATGAAATAGCCTAAAATCTCTCCTATTCTAAGATTACAGCTAAGCAAATACTTCCTTCGTCCCATACCTACGTGCACACTTTTCATTTTGGGCGTGCCAAACCTACGTGCACATTTTCTAAAATGGAAAGGAATCTTTACTATTTCCTCCACTCATTCTCTCTCCTACATTATTTTAATACTCACAACACCATTATAATTTACTATTCCCTCCCCTCATTCTCTCTCCTATTTTATTTTCACACTCACAACACTTTCAATATAATACTCTCTCCTTAATTTACGTGAAAAGTCAAACTAGGCACCAAGGTCCGGGACGGAGGGAGTATATGGAAATATTGACAAAATATTTACAAAATATAATATTGTAACACTCCCCCTCAAGCGCAAGAACTGGGACGGTACATGAGCTTGGACATATGTGATTCATAGAGGGAAGTTGGGAGTGCTTTTGTGAAAACATCAGCATGTTGTTCATGAGACGGGACAAATGATGTGCGAAGAGTGCCTGCTTTAATCTTTTCACGGACAAAATGACAATCAATTTCCACGTGCTTTGTGCGCTCATGGAAGACGGGGTTGGCTGCAATGTGTAAAGCAGCCTGATTGTCACAATGCAACGTGGCTGGGTGTGGAGAAAGGCCAAGGTCGCGCAGTAGTTGCTGGAGCCAAGTGATTTCACTTGCTGTTACTGCCATGGCACGATATTCAGCTTCCGCGGATGATCGGGAGACAGTCTGTTGCTTCTTGGAACGCCAAGAAATTGGACTAGTACCAAGAAAAATGCAGTATCCAGTTGTGGAGCGGCGAGAAGTTGGACAGGATGCCCAATCTGCATCACAATAAGCATGTAGGCGAAGGGAGTTGCTAGCTGTCAAAAAAATGCCTCGGTCTGGAGCATGCTTAAGATAGCGAGCGACACGCAAAGCTGCTAACCAATGTGGATGCCGTGGTTGAGACATGAATTGGGACAAAATGTTCACAGCATAAGTAATATCGGGACGAGTTACTGTGAGGTAAAGGAGGCGCCCTACGAGTCGACGATAAGGCTGCGGGTCCTTAAGAAGATCTCCTTGATCATGACGCAACTGATGATTGACATCAATGGGAGTGGGAACAGATTTTCCTCCAGTAATGCCAATATCATCTAGAATTTCAAGGGCGTACTTGCGTTGGTTCAGAAAAATTCCAGAAGATGACCGGGCAACTTCAATACCAAGAAAATATCGTAAGGGGCCAAGATCTTTGATTTGAAACTTGGTTGCTAAATACTTCTTGAGCATTGTTTGAATGATTGTATCATTACCGGTGATAATAATGTCATCAACGTACACAAGTAAGATTGTAAGCTTATCACCACGACGATAGGTAAACAAGGAGTAATCAGCTTGAGAATGTTGAAAACCCCCTTCGCGTAAAGCATGAGAAAAGGTAGCAAACCAGTTTCTAGATGCTTGCTTCAGTCCATATAATGATTTCTTGAGTCTTAGAACTTGAGACTCCCCCTTCTTGCCATAACTAGGTGGTAGCTTCATTTAGACTTCCTTGTTAAGATCGACATGCAAGAATGCATTAGAGACCTCAAGTTGATGAAGGGGCCACTTTTGGGCAGCAGCAAGACTAATCATACATCGAACTGTTGCAAGCTTGGCAACTGGAGCAAATGTATCAATGTAATCAAAACCTTCAATTTGAGTGTAGCCTTTTGCTACCAATCGAGATTTGAAGCGATGTATGGAGCCATCGGGGTTATACTTGATGCGAAAGACCCATTTGCAGCCGATCGCTTATTTACCTGCAGGTAAATCACTTAAGACAAAAGTACCGTTAGTCTCTAAAGCCTTTATTTCTTCGGCCATTGCATTATGCTAACGAGGATCTTTATTAGCTTTTGAGAAAGTATGAGGCTCAACATCTTTTATAATGGAGTTAAGAAAAGCTTGGTGTTTAGTTGTAAAGGCATTGAAACAAAGAGATTGAGCTAGAGGGTAAAGAGTACCTTTAGATAAAGGACGAGGATTGAGCGAGGCCATGCTACAAACATAATCTGAGAGACGGGATGGTTGCTTTGAAACTCGTTGTGATCGGCGAACTGTAGGTTGTTGGGAAGGTTCTGAACAATTTGGGATGGGTTCAGAGCTATTGAGAGAGGGTTCAGAGCTATTGAGAGAGGGTTCAGATGTGTTGATAACAGGTTGTGAACTGGATTGGGTTGTTGAGTTTATATCAGCTGTATTTTCTATGGGTGCTGAGGGTGGTACATGAATTTGGTTGGGTGAAGGAGAAGTGTTTAAAGGAAAGGAATCAAGAGGATCATGAATCTGATCATGTATGGCCTTTGGTAAAACTGGTGGGGAAATGCTTGATTTAGCCAATGAGGAATCTGTTTTAAAGGGGTAAATTTCCTCATAGAACTTCACACTACGAGACACAAAAATTTTGCCATTTTCTAAGTCATACAAGCGATAAGCTTTGTGATTTAATGGATAACCTAGGAAAATACAGCGGCGTGCCCGAGCATCAAATTTATTCAAATGCATATGTGTTTGTGAAGCATAAATACGTACATCCAAAGACACGAAGAAGATTATAATCAGCCGGTTTTCCAAATAATTTTTCAAAAGGCGTTTTGTTGGCAAGAATAGGTGTTGGGGTCCTATTGATTAAATAAGTTGCAGTTAAAATGCATTCACCCCAAAAACTCAAAGGTAAGTTGGCATGAAAATGTAAAGAACGTGCAACACATAAGAGGTGACGATGTTTACATTCGACTTTACCATTTTGTTGAGGATTTCCCGGGGAGGTGAGTTGTTGTAGGATTCTAGCATTTACCAAGAGTTGTTGAAAAGCGAGGCTGGTAAATTCAGTGCCATTATCTGATCGGATTGCTTTAACATGTGAATGAAATTGAGTTTGAACATACTTTAGGAACTGAGCAATCAAAGCATAAGTTTCAGATTTAAAACGCATTAAAAAAGTCCATGTGCAACGAGTGAAGTCGTCAACAATGGTTAAAAAATAATGAAAACCTTTATGAGTAGGCTGACTATAACGTCCCCAAACATCAATATGCAACAATTCAAAAGGAAAGCTAGTAGTGCTAGTACTAAGAGGAAATGGATTACGAGCTTGTTTGGCTATATGACAACTTTCACAATGGGATGAAGGCTCAGTGAAGTGTGGGAGATGGAGTGGTTGTAAGGAGGCTTTTGAAGGGTGTCCCAAGCGTGCATGCCAAAGATCGCCTGATAATGTAACGAGTCCTGTCGGATGAGATGCCCCATCAAAAATGTATAATCCGGCACGTTCATGGCCCCGCCCAATCTCCATCTTCGTTAAAGGGTCCTGCAAGATGCAATAGTTTGAGTGAAATAAGACAGTGCATTGCAAGGAATCAGTTAATTTCTTAACTGAAAGAAGATTGAATTTGAAATTTGGTGCGTAAAGAACATTTGATAAAGTGATATGAGGAGTAAGACGAGTCCAGCCCTGTCCTTCAATTGAAACATGGGAACCATCGGGCACTTGGACATGAGTAGCAAAGGGGGGTGGGGCTTTAAGATCAAAGAGTATGTTTGAATTATAGGTAATGTGATCTGTAGCACCGGTGTCGAGGATCCATTCGTTGGGTGAGCAACTGAACAAAGAAAGGGCCGGAGACTTACCAGCAAGATTTGCTTTTGGGGCATTTACCTCCTGCAATGCACGAAGTAGCTGTTGAAACGCATCATTATTGCTTGTAGAAGCACCAGGAGTTGTTTTTGTTCTAGCAGGATTAGAAGATGATGTACGAGTACCACCTTTGCGATAGTAACGATGTCCAGGAGGATAGCCGTGTAACTTGTAGCACACATCTTGAGTGTGACCCATGATGCCACAATGCGAACAACGATCCTTATTTTTGACATTGGTAGGCCGTGCAGCATGGGCTTGTACGACTGAATGAGAGGCATCAATAGGAGCAATTAAGGCAGCCCGTTCATGAAGAATGGGAGAATGTTGTTGGCTTCGTTGAAGTTCATCTTGGAGCAGCAGAGAGTAGGCCTGAGATAGATCAGGAAGCACGGTTCTTGAGAAGAAGTTGCCCACGAGTTTGAGTGTAGGTATCGCCGAGTCCCATCAAGAATTGCATTAATTGACGATTGTTTTGTTGGGTTTGGTACTTTTTCCGAGCACCACATTTACAACCATCACAATTACATATGGGAGGTGGGTTGATGACAGATAATTCATCCCAATAGCCATGATAGAAATTAAAAAATTGGGCAGCAGGAATGGTCACCTTGAGAAGTAGTAGCGATGCGGCGTGCCGGTTCGTAGAATGCGTGGACCATTTGTAGTAGCAAATCGAGTCTTGAGTTCACCCTGCAAAAGAAGAGCGGAAGGAGCATATAGAACGATATTTGAAAGGGACTGATCAAGAGAATTCAAGAGCCATGACATTACCATGGAATTGACACGAGCCCACTTAGTAGAAGTAGGACTGGAGGTGTCCGGAATCGGGATCGAGCCATTTACAAAACCCAGTTTGTTTTTCGAAACCAAGGCCATGGTCATGGCAAGTGACCATGAATTATAATTATCCTGGGGGCTAAGAAGCATTTATGATAACAAGTGCATATTACTGGGCTATCGATGAATAAAGTGTGTAAGGGTCGTCATGGTCGATTGGGGTGTGAGAGTGATTGTTAGTGGTGGAGTTTGGTGTATCATTGGAGGTGCCATTTGTGGCCATGTTTGCTCTGATACCATGAAATGAGAGAATAATTGATTGTGTGATAACTTTCTCATTGCATGGAGAAGATATAAATAGAGAGTACAACATCTATTTAGGAAATGAAATAGCCTAAAATCTCTCATATTCTAAGATTACAGCTAAGCAAATATATGGGAATATTGACAAAATATTTACAAAATATAATATTGTAACAGGTGAAAAGCAATAACAATAATGTGATACATGTGTGACTCATTTTTAGTCAAATTAATATTAATCATTGATTTTATGTAATAAGTAAAGACGTAGAATCATTGTAACATACTCCCTCCGTCCCACAATACTTGACACACATTTCTATTTTGGGCGTCCCACTGATAAGTCACACTTCCTAAAATGGCAAAGAATCTTTACTATTCCCTCCACTCATTCTCTCTCCTACATTATTTTAATACTCACAACACCATTATAATTTACTATTCTCTCCACTCATTCTCTCTCCTACTTAACTATCTACACTCACAACACATCAACCTTTTTACTTTTTCCTTAATTTCCGTGCGGAACAGTAACTGTGTCAAGTATTACGGGGCGGAGGGAGTATTCAAATTTAATTAGTTGCATAAAGCTTTCATTGAATTTACTCTACTATCGTTGTTCAGAAACTAAAAGGTTATGTTATGACCAAGTAGTGGACCGGTATTCTTAAGTCTATATTTTCTCTGGTTCTTTCAACTTGATTGTTCTTGCCTTAATTTAATTAAGTTGTTAAATTTTAAATTTTACATTTATTAATTATCAAGTTGACAATTTATAAATGCTCCCTCCGTTTCACTTTTCAAAAATCCTACTTTCCCTTTTGATCCATTTCAGACTAAGAGTCTCATTTCATAAATAACAAATTTTGAACAGTATTTCGAACATTTATACCCTTATAATGTAAATATATTTACAAAAAAATCATTCATTATGCCCTTATAATTTAATATATTTACAAAAAAACCAATCAAAAAGAGGTTTTATCATAAATGTTTTAACTTTTACATTCTCTCTCCTTTAATCTTCTACCCACTTGTAAATCTTTATTCATTTTAATTTATTTTTTTTAAAATGCGTGGAATACTGCCATAGGACCCTTGAAATGAGATGGAGAGAGTATAAAATTAGGGATTAATTTTTTAATTTTTTTTTTATTTGTTCGAATTTTGATTTAAATAATATATCTGGAATTTGATTACTATTTCTCCAAAAATCTTATCAATCATTCATGGTGAGAAAGTATATATCCTTTAAAATCTTCTTTGAATTTTTAATCTTCATTGTCACATGTGAAATTAAATTCATATTCGATTAAAATGTCTTCTCTCCTTCTCTCCTGTTAAGAGCCTTAATCTTTCTCTCCTTGTTGAGAGCCTTAGTCATTCTGCCAATGCTTGGGAATATCAGTTGGCGGTTTATTGCTAACCTGGAGACTTTAGCTTGTTATGTTTTCAATGCTAAATATTTTTCAATGAGGGATTTTGTTAATGTCAATTTGTGGCAGTGTCAGAGCTACACTTGAAATGACATCAATGTATCTCTGGATGTTGTTAAAAGATACTCCCTCCGTCCCGGCGAAAGAGCCACAAAATTTGTTCGACACGCAAAATAAGAAATGTGATGTAGGAAAGAGAAAAAGTTTAAATGTTGTGAGTATGAAAAATTAAATAGGAGAGAGAATGAGTGGGAGGTGATGTAAGAAAGAGAATGTTGTGAGTGTAAAAGTAAAGTAGGAGAGAGAATGAGTGGAGAGAATAGTGATTTAAGGTTTCCTTTTTGGGAAAGTGGCTTTTTAAATGGGACGCCCAAAAAGGAAATAAATGGCTCTTTCGCTGGGACGGAGGGAGTATACAAGATGAATAATTTTGAATTGTTATAATATTCAAATTATATATGTATTTTAAAATGTCAATGTAATGTTTGATATTTCATATCAGGCTGTAAAATAGCACAACAGTATTTGTGTTAATCCTACGACATTTATGGATAACCTACTTATATTATCATGCATTTACATTTAGTTTAATGTTGATTTAATTAAAAAAGAAATCTAGATTTGAAACTGGACACGCTCTCCACTTTTTAGGCGTCAACTAAATTGGTCATACCCAACATTTCAGTTGTTGACTTAAAGTTACTTAGACTTTATGAATTGGGATATCATATATGACTGCAAAATTTATGGTTCTTTGCAATTTGTTTTCTATCATTTGCTCACATTTGCAGTTTTGCTTCCAAGTGTTCAATTTCATCATCAACTCATATAATAACATTTACGTTTCTTTGCAATTCGAATATAAAAGTAACGACATGTTAAATTTACATCGAAATGAATGCGATGCGACCTGTACATACATTTTAAAGGACATTTAAAAGTGTTTTAAAAACTACACATATTTGATGGAATAACTTTTTAATGAATATAATATTTAAATATACATCATATATATTTTTTCAATTTTTTTGATGATAAAATTAATTTTTATTATTAAATAATAAAAAACTAGAAAACACGGGAAAAATAATCACAAGAAAATACAATTTTCCATATTTATATAATCGGAATAAATGCTACGAATAAATTGTTGGATTCATAATGATGTGTGTGTGTGTGTGAGAGAGAGAGAGAATGAATTGGGGGGGGGGGGGTGGTTAGACATGTCCAAATAGAATCGGAAATCGACGGAATTGGCGGGTAGAATCGGAATTGAGAATCGGCGAGAACTGGAAATCGTCGAAACCGGGAACCGAACGTAACCGGGAACCGGATTGAAACGGTTCGAATACGAATCCACCATATTGGGAATCGAGGAACCGACGGAATCGGGAACCGGAACCGGGAATCGGGAACCAGCGATTGATCAAGGTAAGTTAAATGTAATATTTAGCATTTATTTAGTATTTGTCCTTGTAGTGTAGTGTTGTTTTATTTAAATTAGACTAGAATTTAGATAAATGTTGTAAAAATAATAGATTAGTTAGTGTCTTTACTGTCTTAAGAGGTTTGGATTTAAAAAAAAAAAAAAAAGTTAGATGGTGATGAAACCGGTGGAACCGTTGGAACCGGAATCGAAATCGGCGGATAGAACCGAGAACCGGAAACCGGATTAATATGGTTCGAATACGGTTCCGGCTATTTGGGAACTGGAAACCGGCGATTCCAAAACCGAAAATCGAAATCGAAACTGTTTGGACATGTCTAAGGGGTGTTTGAATGTGAAAGGGGTGATGGGGAGAAGTTTGGGGAGTGTTGGAGTAGTATTTTTTAGATTATTTCTCCCATATTTCTATTTTTTAAATATATTTTTATTATTTAATAATAAAAATTAATATAAAGTAATTCGATCAACAAAAAATATGAAAAAATATGAACAAATATACTCCCTCCGTCCCCAATCATCATGCCCGGTTTGACTTTTCACGCAAATTAAGGAGAGAGTATTATATTGAAAGTGTTGTGAGTGTGAAAATAAAATAGGAGAGAGAATGAGTGGAGGAAATAGTAAATTATAATGGTGTTGTGAGTATTAAAATAATGTAGGAGAGAGAATGAGTGGAGGGAAAAGTAAAGATTCCATTCCATTTTAGGAAATGTACACGTAGGTTTGGGACGCCCAAAATGAAAAATGTGCACTTAGATTGAAGACGGAGGGAGTATAATTTAGATTTAAATATTAAATTCAATTTTAAAAAGGAATTATGTCAATTGAATATGTATAACTTCAAAATGTTTCTTAAAATGCTATGTACAAGTTTGACTTAAGTACCTATTTAGTTCCTGACGTTTAACATTTTTTACGATTTCGTCTCTATCGTATTTTTGTGAGCGTTTACATCCTTGACCTACCTATATAATTTTTCAGTTAATCCTTCCGTCCACTTTCCGTCAATTTCTCCGTTAACTTTGCTGAGGTGGCAGTAATGGGGGTTGAAACCGTAAAATGTTAAACTCTAGACCCTAAAAAATAAATTTTAAAGTTACAAAACACCCCTTCTCTTCTTTTAAAACCTAAATAAATCAGTTTACATAATAAATAAAAAATCAAACTTTTGTTCTGTTTTTTTTTTTGTCTTTGACAAAAAAAGGGCTAATAATAACAATAATAAAATAATAATAATAATAATAATAATAATAATAATAATAATAAAAATAAAAATATTAATAATAATAATAGTAATAATAGTAAAAATAAAAATAAAAATAAAATAATAATAATAAAATAATAATAAAAAATAATAATTCTAATAATTAAAAAAAATAATAATAATAATAAAAAAAAAATAATAAAATAATAATATTATTATTATTTTATTATTATTATTATTATTATTATTATTATTATTATTATTATTATTATTATTATTATTATTATTATTAGCCCTTTTTTTGTCAAAGACCAAAAAAAAAGTTTGATTTTTTTATTTATTATGTAAACTGATTTATTTAGGTTTTAAAGGAAGAGAGAGGGTGTTTTGTAACTTTAAAATTTATTTTTTAGGGTCTAGAGTTTAATATTTTACGATTTTAACCCCCATTACTGCCACCACAGCAAAGTTAACAGAGAAATTGACGAAAAGTGGACAGAAGGATTAACTGAAAAATTATATAGGTAGGTCAAAAACGAAAACGTTCACAAAAATACGATATAAACGAAATTGTAAAAAACGCTAAACGTCATGAACTAAATAGGTACTTAACTCCTTTAACAAGTTACATGACGTTTATTTTATTAGAAATTAGCATATTGTTACTTTTGTAGTCAAACCGGAAAGAAATGTAAATATTAGTATGCTAATTGAAGAAATTGAATATTTGGAGAAAAGTACCTTATAACACGTTGTGAACATTGATTTATGCTGATAATAAAGTCGCAATGTACTAATTCATGCTAATAAATATGCCATTTATAGCCCTATCGAATTCCTAATTCATTCAAGTTGAGCCATCCACGTCTTAGCTTCGTCCCCTCCAAATAAAAGCCTTGTGCTTAGTTGTCAACAACACAGACCCCACACCTGGACCAATGCAAATGTCCCCCTCCCACTTTAATTTCAGATGATATTCGAAATTTCTAATAGACTGAACAATAGATCAATGTAAAAATTTTATAAAAAATGCGTTTTTGTTAAGTTTAATAAAAAATATGTTTTTCATCCGCGATTCAATATAACGAACGGTTCATACGCTTTTTTCGATCCGGTTCAATTTCTCGCGACATAGTTGTTCAATTTGATTTTTCCTTTCGTCATTTGTGCTCTTCAATTCAATTTTTCGTCATTGTTCTTCATCAATTTCGTCATTGTTCTTCATCAATTTCTACCGATTTACTTCATCTCCGAACTGTTTTCATTCGTATTTTTACTTCTCCTTCGACATTATGACCGGCCAACCCAAAGAAATCAGGAGCAAGCATCGTAATGAAGGTATGATTTTACTTGTTTTCAGTCATATTTTTCTTCGATTTTCACCTATTGTTATTGATTGATGCATTGATACATTATATTCGTGACACTGGAACTTTAGAAAACACAAGCAAACATAAGCAACTGTTGGCACTATTGAAACCCTAACAATGGCACTTTGAAACCGTTGCACTGTTACATTTACTTGCAATGAGACTATCGAAACAGTTGCAATATCACATTTACTTGCAAACATAAGCAAATGTTGGCACTATTGAAACCGTAATACTGGCACTTTGAAACCATAACACTGGTACTTTGAAACCGTAATACTGGCAATTTGAAACC
This sequence comes from Adenophora triphylla var. japonica, assembly GCA_022495995.1. Taxonomy (NCBI): domain Eukaryota; kingdom Viridiplantae; phylum Streptophyta; class Magnoliopsida; order Asterales; family Campanulaceae; genus Adenophora; species Adenophora triphylla. Next base: position 104,306 of record JAFEMH010001783.1, on the reverse strand, counting down.
ATAACACTGACACTTTGAAATCATAACGCCGGCACTTTGAAATCATAACACTGGCACTTTGAAATCATACTGTTGGCACTGATGTAATGTTTTTTGATATTTATTTTCAGTTCTATCAAAGCGTAAAAGAGTTGTGGATGATGATGATTTTGATACCACTAGTAAGAGACCTATAGGGGGTGATAAATTTGAGCATTTGTGTACTCCTAAAAGACTTGTTGAGCTCTGTTTAACTCCAGATCAGCAGAGAGATGTTAGGGCTATTGGTTTTGGATCTTTGTTGAGTCTTGAGGTTAAGGTATTGCCGCTTAGGCTTGTTCAGTTTCTTGTTGAGAGATTTGAACCAGTAACAAGGATACAACAAATTGATTCATCAGAGAAATATGTGATTACAACATCAGATATTTTTGATATATTTTGTCTACCTAGGAATGTTGCAAAGGCTAAGGTAAATCAATCATCAAGTGTAAATATGGAATTGAGAAATCGATATTTTGAAAAATTTGGGCATACTAAAGATGGTCTTCCTGCCTATAAATTTTTGGAACGCATTTCTGAGTTACATCAAGGTGGGGATGAATTTAAACGCTTGTTTGTGCTATTTGTTGCTGGAATTTTTCTTGCCCCAGTAGTTACGAAAACAATTGACGTGTCACTGTTAAGCCTTGTAGAAGACGTTTCACAGATTAGCAAGTTTGATTGGTGTCAATATGTTTTGGATAAATTATGTGAGGGTGTAACGAGGTTTAAGAATCACAAGAATTCAAAAAACTGTAGTGGATGTGTGATGGTGTTGGTGATTGCTTACCTTCATAGATTTCCATTTCAAGGGGTGAAAGAATCAACTGTTCTCCCTTTGATTAATCATTGGAAAGCTCAAAAATTCAAAGTGAGGATTGATTCTTAAGCGAAAGTTGGTTGGGGAAAATTAATTTTTTCTGGAAAGCATGTTTATCCTATAAGTAGTGTTGGAGACGATTTTGTGGATGAAGTACCCTGTGATTTTCAGGAAGAATATATTCCGTTAAGGATTGAAAGTGGTGTAAAGGAAAGAAATGCAGAATCAAGCAATGTAAATCTTGTCAATTTGAAATTCTTACACTTGGTACTTTGAATTTCTTATACTGCACTATTGATTACTTACACTCGGCACAATGAATAACATGTACCGACACTTAAAATACACACATTGGCACAAATTTTTGGCGCTCGACACTATTGATTACTTCAGACCGGCACTTAAAATACCCATTTCGGCTCAATCATTTGGCCGCACCGGCACTATTCATTACTTGCACTTTCACAATTAATATTATGTTATGGCACTTAAAATACACACACTGGCACAATCATTTGGCTGCACTGGCACTATTGATTACTTGGGTAGCACAATTGCAATACGAAGCGCGCAATTGAACTCATTCTTACTATTTTTCATTGATGTAGGCTGCTAAGGAGTCATGAGATATATTGAGGAAGGACCTTGATAATGCTGTCCATACACATATTGAAAGACTTAAATTTATCAAGAAGGATAAGGGAAACAATGCAGCAGATGAAACGGGGAAAGAGAAAGAGAATGAGGGGAAGGGGGAGGGGGAGAAAGTAGAAGAAGATATTTTTAACGACGAATATTTTTCTGAAATTGATAAAATCGTTTCAGACATTTTGAAGACAACAAAGACTGATATGGTTAAAAAAAAAGGTTCAATTCCATCATTTGACATTTTATCTCAGGTATCTGGTGAGAAAAAAAGAGAATATACAGATCAGAAAGAACAGCAATTAAATGAGATTTTGCGGGGGATAGATGATGATGGTGAACGGATTGATAGAGATGTTGAAAATATTATTACGAATATAAATGAGAGTTGCTTTAGGAGTTGTTATGAGATGTTGAACGTAGGGTGCACACTGGATTGTGGAGAAGCTAACGAGAAAGTTATATACTGTTCTCGAATTATGATTAGCAACGCTGATGTTTTGCGACCGATGTTGAAGCTGAGAAAGGAGGTTGTTGACCTATGCATGTATACACACTTTTCAAAAAATCTTAAGGGGTAAGCTATAAATTTATCGATACCCAAACACTGGCACCTTTTTATGAATGTATACACTTGTACGTAAAAGCATTTACTAATTTATTTTTATTTTATAGCAATTGCCATCCTATGTATACAATGTTCCATAGCTTAACGCTTGAAGATATTTTGAGCTTGGATGAAGACAGGGAAATAACTTCAAATACTGTCGAGTGTTAGGCTATACTTCTTAATAATATGGAGCGAAAGTCTGGTAGAATGAAGAAGTTTATGTTTGGGCTTAGTCATTGTGTAAGTTTTTATCTATGATGCTAGTGCATTCAAAAATTATATTATCTATGATTGTTTGTTAATTAACTTATATTTGTGTGCATTTTTAAATTTGATGTTAATAATGTGTTATACAGGCTGCTTGGATTCAACGTACAACGCAGAGTTCTGACGATGTTATATCAAAAGCTGGGCATGAAATCACTGATTGTTTTATACATTGGATTGATCTTAATTTTAATGCTGTTGAGGGAACTGATTTGAGTGAAGTTAAATTGGTATGCATTGTCATTTTATACATACATGTACTGGCACTTATTAACCAATACACTGGTATAAAAGATCACTTGCACTGGTGTGATATACCCGATTTTTGAAATCAAACGGAGTCGCCACGCCATTTTTGTTTTAAGGGCCAAAACTTTGAAAAAAGCCCGAGATCAGAGATTTAGGTTCGGAGGTCACGTTACGCGTCGGGAAGGACGTTAGTGTGCACCCGACGCGCCTCGCAAAACGAGTCTTCCAAACATTCAAAATCCTTTGTTGTGTGTGTGTGTGTGTGTGTGTGTGTTTTGGCCAAAACGAGTTGAAACTGAGAAAAACAAAAATAGGGAACTCTTTATAAGACTTTGAACAATCCCCAAGATTTTTGGTATGATTTTTGGGTCGAGTCTTGGCACTCAAAAGATTTTTGGATTTGAAAAGCAATTCTGCCAGAATGAAAGAAGGCAGTTGACCCTTGACTTTGAAATGGACTTAAAGGCTTCAAAACCTCAGAATCTGGGGAAAGTCCGAGAATGAAAGTTTCTTAAAACACCCTAAATAGGGTTTCTGCAAAGGAACTTTCCATTTTGGAAGTAATTTGAGGGGTCAAAACCTTCTAGAAATCTCAGATGTGAAATCTGGATTTCCAGAAGCTGATGAACTGGCCTCTAAAAGAAAAATTGAAAAAAGGAGTTTTACTTACTCAAAAAAATAAAATAAAATTATGTATGGAAAGCTATGGATGTTGGCTACAAAAAGTGTTTTGTAGTCAACATCCAATTCCAAGTTTTACTGGGTCCAAAAAAATAAGTCAAAGTAAGAAGAACTTCAAGTAAAATTATGTCTGGAAAGCTGATGAACTTCAAGATGACCATCTTAGGTCAAAACTCAAGTTAAACTAGACATAAAATAAGTCAAAGTAAGAAGAACAAAATGATCAAGAAATCAAAAGAGAATTTTAGGGTTTTGAGAAGGAGGGCTTTACCAATGGTGACACCCTATCTTCCTAGGCTTGGAATTTGACTTGAGGAGTATCAAGATTTGGTGTTTGGCTTGAGGAGTATCAAGGTTTGGTGTTTGGATTTGTGTTTGGAGTGAGATTGGGAAAGATTCAAGAGAAAATGGTGGCAATCTAGAGATTCCCACTGTTTTCTCTCTATATTTCGCCTTGAGAACTTCGTTCTTTGTGATCAAAATGTGTTTTTCTAAGGCGAGAGAGGAGGGTTCAATTTATAGGACACTTTGTGAGAATCAAACGTATCCGCGCGGACAAGGATCGACGCGTGCCTTGTTCATACGCTTTCTGATCTTTGGCTTTTGGGCAGGAAGAATAATCTTTTTAAAATTCAAGCTGAAAAATTTGTTTTTCAACTTTCTTAATTCGGATTTTTCTAATTTCTTTTGCTTTTTGAGATTCTTTTCTTGGTTTAACTTAAAGTGGCAATGCCCATTTTACCCTTACTTTGTTAGAAAAGTTAGGAATGTTAGTAATGTTATAACTTTCGTTAATTTTCTAACGAAAATGCTAACAAGCTCAAATTGGAGCACTTACAGTAGCCCCTCGGCGACGGCGCTTTCGAAGGAAGCGGGGTCGTCGATAAGAGTAAGGCTCCATATTTGGCAGGATGATCAAGTGATCGAGTGGCTGAACCTATTTAATAGGCTACCTACGTATCCTTAAGAGGAATCAAGCCAGTCGTAGTTCGGGTCTTTCGACTATCTTTAGTCGTCGACCCTACTGCTTTAGGAAGGTCGTCCTAAGATTTGACTATTTTCGGGAAGTCGCCCTAAGATCTGACTATTTTTGGGAAGTCACCCTAAGATCTGACTATTTTTGGGAAGTCACCCTAAGATTTGATGATAATGTTCTTTTAGAAAAGTAGTTGACTAAGAGATGCTTTCATACAATCTTTGTGCTTACACGTAGCCGCCGAAAGGACCGAGGCTACGAGTGATGTTGATGAAGAGTTGTTGGGTTGCCGTTCGTGGGACGGTTCTCGCCGACGATTTCTTTGTGTTTGGAGGCATTTTGACTGAAGGAGGAATTTGGTTGAGTGCATCTTCTTTGGTGATCGTTAACCTTGTAGAAGTTGTTGAACTTGTCTTCACATTGGGACTTCTTGCTTTTGAGAACTTGGTGTCTACGACCGCATTATATTTGAGAACTTGGCGTCCACGACCGATTCGTATTTGAGAACTTGGCGTCCACGGCCGATTTGTATTGGAGAACTTGGCGTCACCGACCGATTTGTATTGGAGAGCTTGGCGTCCACGTGGAATTTGTATTTGAGAGCTTGGCGTCCCTGACCGATTTGTATTGGAGAACTTGGCGTCCCTGACCGATTTGTATTGGAGAGCTTGGCGTCCCTGACCGATTTGTTAGACACTGGAGGTGGTCTTCGTTGGGGGTTGTTTTAATCCATTTGTGGACATTGGGGGTCATCTTTAGCAAGTTGCAGACGCCGGAGCTTGTCTTTGCCAAGCTTGTAGATCTTTGGAAGGTTTGTCTTCATCCGTTTGTGGACATTGGAGGTCGACTTTGGTGAAGATCATCCTTAGAAAAGGGGGATTTGATTTCACGTTTGAATTCTGCATTCGTTAGTGAAGAGGAAGATGCGTATATGACATTCATGATGACAGATGCATGCATAGAGCCAAAAATGATTGTGAGAGTATCACTGCATATGTTTGCGAGATGATGCATTTACTTGCTTTCGAAGATGCACCTAGCCTAAGCTTTTGACAGGGAAATTATGATTTATGATCTTCAATTCACTTAGGATTTTTCCTATTGATTCAAGTTTTGTGCATGCTACATGAGCCCTTGGGAGATTTTTGTGGGGATGCATGGTTATGTATGTGTCTCGGAGCTGTTTGAAGCAGTTTTGAGCATGTGGGGGATGAGAACCCTTGATCGTGATTTAAACGGCGGTTGTTGGTGAGGTTTTGTCGGCGGTATCACATGGACCTCAATTTTGATGAGATTGGATTCGGATCCGGGTCTTGATTGGAATTTTCTCTCTCAATCTTGGTCATTTGAAGGCGATCTTGGCCGAGGCTCTAGGGCACGTTGATATGAGTGAAGCTTCTTTCATTTGGGTGAGCTGTGACCTCGGCCGAAACCTTATCAGGAGAATGATTTGATGGAATTGCTAATGCGGGAGAAACCACGATCTTGAATTCCGATGCTACGGGAGGCTGCCGTGTACCAAGTTACGGAAAATTTGAAATTCTTTCTTGATAAAATTCGGGTCCAAAGACCGTCTTGACAAAGCCCGGATCTGAGTAGGCAAAGCTTTGGATTTTGAAGAAGTGACTTGGCGAATCTATCTCGTAGTGAAGAGAACGCAATGTGGACCCCGAGGATGACTATAGAAGTCCCATCTTAAAGAGGCGATACGGAGAACACGGGAGGACCCGCTTAGCATGGCGTGAAGAAACACGAGCGGTCCTATTGCAGACAGAGTCATCATGTGACGAGGAGGCACCCATCTTTTCGGATCTTAGTCAACCGTCAATGGACAAGACTCATGAATGTTTACGTGCGGGGCACATCTTTCGAAAAGTGGGAATGAATCCCCATTTTGTGTATACACACTCGCTTTAGGTTTGACTCTTTTGAGAGAGTATAAGCGTTACAAGGTGTGGAAAAGTGTATGGAAGCCCTGGCGACGGAAGACGATGTTTGGCTCTATTTTCCTATGATGTAGAGAGAGAAGACTTGTCGAGACACTTGAAAAATTGTCTTATTCATGATGATCACAAATTTGCTTAAAACCCTTTGTTAATGTTCGGGTTATTCAACTCCTAAATACGATATGAACAAATATTTTGATTAATCACAAGGAGAAAACCAAGCGATATCGAGGATCAAGCTCGGAAAGTGTATAGGGACGATCACGATGAGACCGGATTTTTTCTTTTTTTTTGAGATTTGTTTGTGATTTCGGCCAGGACCACAAGTGGTTGCCTACGTTCCCTCCATCATGAAGAGCTCGGGTCGCCGTAGTTCGGGCTTATCAGAATGAAGAGAGAATGAGTGTGAAAATTCAAGACTTTGAGGTTCTTTTGGGAATTTGAGGATTGGAGATTCGAATAACATATCCCCTTAGAGTGTTCATGAAAGACACGGATGCGAAGCCCAGTGGGACATCCACGGCAAGTGTTTGTGGAGGAGAAATGAAATATGCTCACATGAAATGTCGAATGAATCGAGACTTGAATTTGCACAATCTTTGATCATTTGAGCCGAGATGAATTTGGCTCCAATTTAAGCAAGCAATGAAGCATTAATTTGATTTATATTTTACGATGAAATTGCTATCCGATAGGAATTGCAGCTGAGTTTCCGGGTTTCGATCGGCCATCGGGTAATTTTGGAAGTTATGACCTCTTAAAGTGAGAGGCCGAGTGGGCCTTTTGCGTGAACCTCTAAAGATGAGAGGTTGGCTTGCGGGGATGTGTTTGGGAAATCTATGGCGGGGAAGATTGATTGCCTCTAAGAGTGAGAGGTCAAATTTTGACTTTGGCCAAAGGCGATGGTAATGGGAATATCCTCTAAAAGCGAGAGGATGGCTTGGGATTGGTCGCGGAAATGGGAATATCCTCTATAATAGAGAGGATGGCTTGGGATTGATTTATGGTAATGGGAATATCCTCTAAAATCGAGAGGATGGCTTAGGATTGATTTAAGGTAATGGTGAGAGGAAGTCGAAGCTATCGAGAACCTTTTGCGAACTTGCGAGAATTCGGGCTCCTTTTTGATCATTGGAGAGCTTCTTGAGAAGTCGGGGACTCTTGTTGAATTGTGAGGATCGACGAGTCCCTTCTCTTTTTTTTTTTTTTTTTTTTTTTTTTTTTTTTTTTTTTTTAAAGCTCTTGCTTGAACTTTTCTATTTCTTTTTTTTTTTTGCTTGAACTTTTCTCTTTCCTTTTTTTTTTAAGGCCTCCTGAGACGTTGAGGCTTCTTCTTTGAATTGTGAGGATTTAAAATCCTTCTTTTCGATAACTTGGAAGGCCTCCTGAGAAGTTGAGGATTATCTTTGTCCTTCCCTCATGGCTTGAGATATTTTGCGCATCGCCGACTCTCGAAGCTAACTTCTTGGTCTTGCTTGGACTTCTCTCAATAAGGATCAAAGGTGATGGCTAAACAGGGTTTCAAAACATGCCGATCTTGAAATGAAAGGGTAGTGTTTAGTGAGGGTGAGATAATGGCTTTCCTATGGGTGAAAGGCTTCAACCGCAATCCTACCGGATGACCTAAACGAGATTAAGTCTTCATTGCTTGCTTAAGCTTTAAATGAGAAAAGATCCATGCAAATTCATCGAGCAACGAGGGGATGATGATGAAAGGGATGTGAGCATATGAGATGCAAGACGGGGAGTTGGTAAGCCCCAATTTGGGAAGGATATCAATTGATTTTCTCACTCTGATTAATTTAAATATTAATCATTTCAAAGAATTAGTGGTTGAGCAACACAAGTGATCATTTTGGATAAAACCATTTCAATTAAGTGTAACGTGGGTGCGCAAGTGATGTCTCGAGTCTAGCAAGAAGAGAAAAAAGACTTATATTAAAAGTTAGGCATTTAACCACTATGTCCCAAAATGGACTACAACGACAAATGTCCGGGAAGGACTTAGGTGAAAGAAAAGTACTAGACCCTACGAAGGTTGACTCAAAAGACTATTTTAAAGATAGGTAGCCCCTGGTCTATTTGCTCTTTCTTTGTTGAACCATGCATCTATTCTTCGACCATTGGAGACGGGAGCTATTTGCGAGATCTTTCCATCGGGATTTCCTTGGCAATCTCTTTCTTAATCCAAACACTTTCATCGCTGCGATGGTGATTCACCGACCTCACAAGTGGGGCGTGTCAAATTCCATTATGCCCACAAGGCTTGAACCACCAAACTCGATCATGTTGACACTCATGTTGTTAGGGAGCGGGTTATTGATAGTGTTAGGCCCTTCGGGCATCTCTAACCTCCCTTGCTCAATCAAACCTTGGATGGCCTTTTCGGGGGGACGCAATCATCCGTCGGGTGCCCGTAGTGCGATGAAAGGCACAATGCTTGGAGGTATCCAAAGGAGCATTGGGGTTTCTAGGCTGATAATTTTCGAAAGGCCGGAGCAAACCTTCTCTCACCAAACCTACGAAGATATCACTCGAAGGTATCCCACAGTTTCCCAAGTTTTGGAGCGGGATCCGGATGGATCGGGTTTCTTGGGAACAAAGGAAGTGGCATTGTTCTGATCTGTCCCGCATAGCTAATCACTTCTTTACCTTTTGGTTGGGCGGGAGGTTTGTGTTGGAGGTGGAAGAAACCCGGTATGCGTAAGCGAGGTGCGGCGATCGGGTGCCGATTGTAAGCCTTTTCGAACTTAGCCGGAATTAACCATTGCACGCAAGTCGGCGTAGGGGAAGTGGCCGAGGGAAGCTCTCAAATGCGGCTTCAAGCATGAGCGAAAGATGTCTAAGCTGCTCCTCGTCGGAGGAGGAATGGCCATTTCACCGAGCTTTAAGTTCCACCTCTTATAGAAATCCCCAATATTCTCATTAGGGCGTTGCATCGTTGTTTGCGGTGTCAACTCTGTTTGTCTCCCATTCCAAGTTGGCTTTATACTTATCCGTGAAAGCACCGGTGATCCGTTCCCAAGTAGCCCTAGCTTCAGCCGCAATCGGAAAAACCATTTCAAAGCCCCCGACTTCAAAGAGAGACTAAAGTAATCGGCCAACCGCTTGGTTTGTGCATCCCTTAGCCTTCATTGCCAAAGTATAGGTGTCCAAGTGAGTTTTAGTGGCATGCACTCCCGTCAAACAATTCCAGAGTGGGCATCACAAACTTGTGAGGCAAAGGGGGACAATCGAGTCGGGATCCGTAGGCCGAAGAGTAGTGTTCTTTTGGCGCTCAATTCGGCAATCCGTGCTTTCATTTCCTTGTGTTGCTCCATAAACCAAGCCAATTGGGGATCCAAAGGTGGAGCGGGAATTCTGAGCCGATATTTGAGCCGGGAAGAGGACTAGTCATTGCGGTGCATTGGGTGGAAGGAATACCATACTCCGGGCATAGGTGAAAACCCGTCCTTGGCCCAAATTACCCCGGGGAGTGTAGGTAGGAGCTTGGGCAAAGGGATAGAACCCGGCGACTTGCTTTGTTGGCTTCCAATCGGCGAGAGAAGATGGAGGCAGATTCGAGGTAGCCGATGGCTTGGATTTCCGGAGTGAGGCCCATAAGTAAGCTTAAGTGCGGGCCGCTGTCCCCGGTTGTTGAATTGCATGGCCGGTTGTGGCAAGGATGCATAACCGAGAGGATACCGTGGTCCCGGTGATTACGATGAAACGGGGATGGGGGCTTGGTAACCCGTTGAACCCCGAGTGAGAAATGGGTTTGCGGAAACCGTATGAGGAGCAACCGAGCTAGCATCATTACGAGGAGGGGCTCGACCGTTGCCCCGAACCAAACTGTGGTGGCACTCCAAACCGTTGCTGCGAAAGTCCGGATTGATTGGTCCCAAACTGAGGCGGGATCCCAATTTGCTGTGGCATTCCGGGGTAGCCCCAAGCATGAGAAGATATTCCGTACTAATTTTGTCCCCACTGAGGGACTGGGAATTGGCTCGTCTCGTCGGGCTGCAGGGATCCAGTGGTCTGCATTTGGGGAGGCCGGGCCGACCCAGCAGGCCGAGAAGCATGGATTCCGGTGGTAGTAACGTGGGAGGCCGGTGGTGGCATCCCGGGAGTAGTCGCCGACCAAGAGTGGGGTTGAGGTCTTCCTCTTCTTCCACGGTGAAGGTGCCATCTCGAGTTGAGAGACGGTGGCCGGACCATGGCTCTTAATAGCCTCGATAAGGCTATTCACCTGTGCTTCTGTCGCACTCTCATACGTTCGCTAACCGATTCCATTCTTCGCTCCGAGGAGTCCCGGAGGCGGAGTGACGTTGTCCCCATCGTTACCGGTGATGCGGACATTACGAAACCGGAGTTGAAACAAACGACGAAGGCGACGATGCGCTTGACTCTTCCCAACCTGATCAAACGGTGACCGGTGCAGAAACCAAGCTTTGTGCGGAGGCTGCGGGGGAAAGACACGAGGGTTCAGATGGCGGGAATTGAAGGTGGGTAGGTGTTTGGGCTTTTGGCTCATGCAACATGCGATTATTTGTTCATGTTTACTTAAAACATGTTTTATTAACCTAATCGGTTGGAAAAGATTGCTCTTCTTTTTCGCAAACTACTCTGATTCCTGGATCAGTGGGCCCCGTCACTACGTCTATAAGCCCTCGTATTCCACTCCGTATTTCGACCTCCCGGGGTGGACGGCCCGGGCGAGGGTCCTATAGGGCAAGCGGGTCCCACCGACCGAAAGAAAAACGATCCTAAAAGTCGGCGGGTAATCGAGTCTTAACGAGCATTCGATGTAAATTACGGACAAAGCCGACGTCAAAAGTCAAGATCATGTCAGGGGCTCGACGAAAAGTCGGCATGATTTGACCGATAAGCGTCCACAATTGATCTTGACTTGTCGTCATTTAAGCCGTAATTAGGCATGGAATATTCATTAATCCTTGATGACTCGGTGTCAATGGGAGTCGGTGTATAATTTGTGCCGATCGGGCCGAAGTCAAGGCGCCGGTCAATATCTTGGTCAAAGTCCGCGGCGGAAAACCGGCGAGAACTTCGGCGATTAGGGTCCCCGAAAGATATTGAGTCGGTATGCCGACAAAGGCTTGAAAGGAAAGGTCTATACACAGACAGGGCATGACACAGACCAGACTAAAAACCAACCGGGTCTCGGACAAAGTGTGTCACGGACAAGTGCATGGTCGACACGAGGCTCCATGGGATGTTTGGGTAGTCCTGTGCTCATCCGAGAGGCGTAATAAGACCAAACGGACCGCGACAAGGATTTCCCCGGGTTAAGGACGTAGTGTGCAGTGTACGGTCACGTGCGCGTAGTGTGCAAGCAGTCTATATTCTTTTTCTGAGTAAAATAGAGATTTTTTTATGTGTCTTAAAAAGCATGATGCATGATTTTTTTTTTGGAAATTTTCTTTTTTGAAAAATCTTTTTTTTTTTTGAATTTTTTTTTTGAAAATTTAGTGAACACATAAGCACGAGAATTCCAACAGTTAGGGACATTATTCCGACAGTCAAAATTTTGACTTTTCCGAGGCGGCCAAAAACAAACACGAAAACTGTGCAAAAGTCAACACACACAAAGCAAAGGATTTTCAAATGTTGAGACGGAAGCTTGACCCTCAAAAGCTTTTCTTTTTTTTGAAAATAATGATACCGGTACGTGGGATTGTTAGACCACAATTTATCCCCGACTCGTGTTAGGAGGCGATAACGGGAAGTTTAATGGTTTCCACCAATATACCAAATATCATTTTTTTTTTTTAGAAAAAGCTTATTTGTCCCCAGCGGAGTCGCCACTGTGATATACCCGATTTTTGAAATCAAACGGAGTCGCCACGCCATTTTTTGTTTTAAGGGCCAAAACTTTGAAAAAAGCCCGAGATCAGAGATTTAGGTTCGGAGGTCACGTTACGCGTCGGGAAGGACGTTAGTGTGCACCCGACGCGCCTCGCAAAACGAGTCTTCCAAACATTCAAAATCCTTTGTTGTGTGTGTGTGTGTGTGTTTTGGCCAAAAAGAGTTGAAACTGAGAAAAACAAAAATAGGGAACTCTTTATAAGACTTTGAACAATCCCCAAGATTTTTGGTATGATTTTTGGGTCGAGTCTTGGCACTCAAAAGATTTTTGGATTTGAAAAGCAATTCTGCCAGAATGAAAGAAGGCAGTTGACCCTTGACTTTGAAATGGACTTAAAGGCTTCAAAACCTCAGAATCTGGGGAAAGTCCGAGAATGAAAGTTTCTTAAAACACCCTAAATATGGTTTATGCAAAGTAACTTTCCATTTTGGAAGTAATTTGAGTGGTCAAAACCTTCTAGAAATCTCAGATGTGAAATCTGGATTTCCAGAAGCTGATGAACTGGCCTCTAAAAGAAAAATTGAAAAAAGGAGTTTTACTTACTCAAAAAAATAAAATAAAATTATGTCTGGAAAGCTATGGATGTTGGCTACAAAAAGTGTTTTGTAGTAAACATCCAATTCCAAGTTTTACTGGGTCCAAAAAATAGGAAAATGGACGGAGGTCTCAGAACAATGCTACTGGACAGCAAAATGTTCTTGAGGGAAAATGTGATTTTTGGGGGATTTGCATCTATGTTCACCCCATTTTCATCCCTAGACTTGATACCACTACTTTTTATTAAGTGGTTATCATATTCAAGTCATCCTTGGGGAATTCATGGGGTTTAAACATGTCCTTTGCAAAGGGAAAGGGGGTTTTGTAAAGATGAAACCAAAGAGAAAGAATTGACTAAAGATCTAAAATGTGGACCACTTGAGATGGTCATTCATGAAGATGAACTTCAAGATGACCATCTTAGGTCAAAACTCAAGTTAAACTAGACATAAAATAAGTCAAAGTAAGAAGAACAAAATGATCAAGAAATCAAAAGAGAATTTTAGGGGTTTTGAGAAGGAGGGCTTTACCAATGGTGACACCCTATCTTCCTAGGCTTGGAATTTGACTTGAGGAGTATCAAGATTTGGTGTTTGGCTTGAGGAGTATCAAGGTTTGGTGTTTGGATTTGTGTTTGGAGTGAGATTGGGAAAGATTCAAGAGAAAATGGAGGCAATCTAGAGATTCCCACGTTTTCTCTCTATATTTCGCCGTAACTTCGTTGCCGTGATCAAAATGTGTTTTTCTAAGGCGAGAGAGGAGGGTTCAATTTATAGGACACCGTGAGAATCAAACGTATCCGCGCGGACAAGGATCGACGCGTGCCTTGTTCATACGCTACTGATCTTTGGCTTTTGGACAGAAGAATAATCTTTTTAAAATTCAAATCGAAAATTTGTTTTTCAACTTTCTTAATTCGGATTTTTCTAATTTCTTTTGCTTTTTGAGATTCTTTTCTTGGTTTAACTTAAAGTGGCAATGCCCATTTTACCCTTACTTTGTTAGAAAAGTTAGGAATGTTAGTAATGTTATAACTTTCGTTAATTTTCTAACGAAAATGCTAACAAGCTCAAATTGGAGCACTTACAACTGGCAGTAGGAAATAATTGATGCTGACACTGTGAAAATATAATACTGGCACTTTCAGTTAGAGTTGTTTTCAAGCGATAAAAGAGAAGCCTTGAAGAAGAAAGAAGAAGAAGAGCAGATAAAAAAAGAAGAAAAAAGGAAAGAAGAAGAAAAGAAAAGGAAAAAAGAAGAAGAAGAAAAAAAGAAAGAAGAAGAAAAGAAAAGGAAAGAAGAAGAAGAAAAAAGAAAGAGGAAGAAAAGAAGAAAAAATTTGATGACGATAAGAAGGCTGGGAAGAAGTATACAACTAGAAAAGCAATAAAACAATGAATTAGTTTCAATACTTCTTCAATTAGAATTGTTTGTATTTGAATTAGTGTTTTTTATAAATGAATTAGTGTTATTTTTAACATTTTTTATTGATGCAATGTTGGTACTATTGAAAATCAACACTGGCACTTTTGAAACACTGATGCTGCCACTTTTTAAACTGATGATGGCACATTCACACAATGATGCTGGCACTTTGTTACATTGATACTGGCATTTCTATACACTGATTCTGACACTTTAAAATATTGTACTACAAAACCAGTGTACACAACCAGACCTGGCACATTCAATAAAAAACACTGGCACTTCAAAACCTGTGTACTGGCAATATATTTAATAAACAGAATCAGGCCTTCACACGCATACACAGAACCAGGCCTTCACTGGTTCATCAAATAATAAACACTGACACATTTAAACAATGATATTGGTACTTTGTTACATTGATGCTGGTATTTTTATGTACTGAAGCTGGCACTGTAAATATTAAACTACAAAACCATGTACACAACCAGGCCTGGCACATTCAATAACAAACACTGACACTACAAAAACTGTGTACTGGCAATATATTTAATAAACAGAATTAGGCCTTCACTGGTACTTCAAATATTAAACACTGACACATTCAATAACAAACACTGGCATATTGAATAACAAAAACTGGCACTACTTAAAAAATTATAATACAATCAGTTATAAAAGTCTGAAAACAATAAAGTTTGGTTACAAAAATATCAAATCAAGTGTTCATTCGGGGTCTTCGAACCATACTCATTAGTAATTGGTTTTCTCCGTTCAAACTTTGTTTTAGATTTTCTTTTTCTACCTTTTGTATCTGCACGTACAGGATCCGTCACTGTAAGTGCACTGAATGTTGTGTTTGTTGAAGCATTATTATTTTCACTTGTTGTTGGTCCAACACCTTGTACTTTTCAGGAGAGTATTTCTTGTACTAGCAATGTATCTATATTAAACCCATCTTCTAGAATTCTTCTTGCATCACTGTTTTCATGTCATGTCATCATTAAATCGTAGTACTTTCTCGCCATTTGTTGTTTCCAAGGAATTGAATTGTGTTGCTCAGTTGGAGTAGTAGATATACCTTGGTAAGTTTTATTCCATACATTTGATTTGGCTGTCTTTGTCCACCTTTTTTGAATGTAATCTTCCGGTATTCGATCAATATTTGTCAAGTTGAGAACCTTAATGCAATGAAAGCACAACCAACCGACCTCAATAAAATGATTGCATGTACAGTTGACAGTTATCTTTTCATTATTTCGCGAGAAAATTACCCTTTCAAACTTTTCTGGATGGTTCTCATGAGCAACATCAAACAACTTGTTGTTTTCATCTAAGCAAAAGCCAATATTAAACTTTGCAGCATAAGCTGCCTTGACCTCATTCTCAAAAAATCTGAATATTTCCTTCGTGTAAACCTCCCTTGCATGTCTTATTAAAGCACCATATATTTCTGTGTGAGGCTTTGAGTTTATTGAATCAAATTCCTTTCGTTGCTCCATACGTCTCCAACGTTTTACCGTCTCATTGAATATATCAAAGAATTGTGTTAGGGACGTGCTTCTATTTGCTTTGAAACATATGGCATGATTTGTGTTCTCACTTCTCTGTGAAGATAATATGTGAGCTAAGAAGAAATCTTTACTCAATGTTGTACACCATTTCTCTCTTAAGCTATATAAACGATTGAACCATCTATTCTCAAGAAGGTCATATTTTTCTAGCATTGAATGCCAACAATTTTCAAACTCAGATTCGTCACTACATCCTCTCAGGCAATTTTTGAATTCCTTTTTAAATTCTTCATCTGTCTTTAGTTTTCCAAAGTGTGCTATAGCATTTTGTTGAATGTGCCACAAGCATAACCTATGTCTTGTTCTTCCCTCAAAAACCTATCAATAATTTATAATATAGTCAAACACTATAAAAGAATAACACTGGCAATTATAAATACAAGTGCATATAAATCAAACACTGGTACATTATAACACATGAACTGGCACTTACTAACACAAGTACTGGCACTGTCTAAAACATATACTGGCACTTACTAACCCATGCAATGGCACATATAAAAAGCTGTTATAAATCATTAAATTTATTCAAATATATTGATTGATTTGGGCCATTAATTTGGTCAGTGTTAAAGGCTGTTACACAACAGTCCAAAAATTAACAGTCAAGCTGGCACATTATAACACAACACTCCAAAACTTAACAATGTAAAAAGCTGTTACACAACAGTCCAAAAATTAACAGTCAAGCTGGTTCCTATAAATAAAAGAACTGGCATAATTACATACAAACACTGTCAATCATAGTTACATACAAGCACTGTTACTAGCTTGGTCAAACTTGTCAACACTGGCACTCATAAATAAAAGCACTGGCATAAGTACATACAAACACTGGCACTCATAATCTCAAACACTGTTACCAGCTTGGTCAAACATGTTAAGGACAACAGTCTGAAAATAATCAGTCTAGAAAATAGGGGTATCATTTATGTTAAAGCATTTACAATTCACCTACTATTAAATTAGCAATAACATAGTAAAAAACAATTAATGAAACATTGGAAATAAAATATAAGTTACCTCTTCAATTGCTTTCGACATTGCAAAGTCTTGATCGGTGAAAATTGTTTTTGGTTCTTTTCCTCCCATTGATTTTACAAATTCTTTGAGAAGCCAAGCAAATGTTTCTGTATTTTCATTTGTTAAGAAAACACAACCAAACATCACAGTGTTCCAATGGTTGTTCATCCCAACTATTGGTGCACAAATCAAATTGCATTTATTTGTGTCATAAGCTGTATCAAACACAACAACATCCCCATACAATTCATAATCCTCCCTCATCATACCATCTCTTCAAAACAAAGTACTGAGTCTACTTTCTTCCTCAAACTGCATTTTGAAGTAGAATCCTTCATCCTAAATTTGGCTCAATCTATCAACTACAGTTTGTGCATCGCCCATTTCTATTATTTCCATTTTCAATCACTGTACAAAGTTAATATGATCTCTTCTTGTATGCCCAACATATTCTTCCCCACCAGCTGTTTTTGCCAAAACATTATATCCATCAGTTGGCTTGATGCCAGCTTCTTTAAATTGCTCTATTATTTTTCTTGTAGCTTCTGATATTGACCTCTCGCTACACTTGAAGTGGTTCCATTCTGGTCTTGTCATCTCATGGTTGTATTCAGTTTCGTGCCGTGCAACCACATACAAGTCTTCCTTATTTAACAATTTTACTCTCATAAGAGCCTGACAACCTGTCCTTTTAGAAGGGGCTTTCTTTTTCCTCAATTTCCTCTTTGGGTTTTCAATTCTTTCCAATGGAGATGGAATCTCTACTTTACCGACTTCTATTGGAGCTGGAACATCAATTTTATTTCCTCTTTGTGTGTATCCTTGGCATGAATACATAAAATATTTATCTATTGGCCTTGATGTTTTCTTAGAGACACGCGAGGTTGTCATTTTAACACTGAATCCCAATGTATTGGAATGATCCTTGTACAATTGATACAGTTCTTCCCATCTCTTTGCTTTTATACCCAGCAGTGATGAAGTAATATCAATATGGCTTACTGCAAATAAAAATAAAAAATTAGATTGGCAATAACATTGAAAAAATAGATGCTGGCATATTATATTGGAAATACTGGTACTTCAAATAAGAAATACTGGCACTCCAAATAACACTCACTGACACTTTAAACAACAAAGTAAAACTGACAATCCAAACAACACTCACTGGGCAATATTATAAAAAACACTGGCACATTCAAAAATTAAAACTGGCACTTCAAACCACACTAACTGGCACTTCAATAACAACAAAGTGGCTGAAGCTACAAATAAGTAACACTGGCGCTCCAAATAACATAAAATGGTACTTAAAATAAGTAATACTGGCACTCCTAATAAAACAAACTGGCACTTCAAATAGCAAAGTAACACTGACACTCCAAATAACACTCACTGGACAATATTATAAAAAATACTGGCATATTCAAAAATTAAAACTGACACTTCAAACCCACTAACTGGCACTTCAATAATAACAAAGTGGCTGAAGCTACAAATAAGTAACACTGGCACTCCAAATAACACAAACTGATACTTCAAATAAGTAATACTGGCACTCTAAATAACACAAACTGGCACTTCAATCAACAAAGTATCACTGGCAATCTAATGGTGGTCTGTCATATACTCGTGCACAGAGCCAGGTGGGAATACATAGATACTTCTCCATAAGCAGAGGTAGTCCCAAGATCATATGCATGTTGTAGGAGAAGATCCCAAGTGATTCATTTTGTCCAAATTTGTTTAGGACAAAATGGACATCCTAGCTTTTGTGAACCATTCCATATAGAAAAATGTTCCGTCTCTGCTATTGCTTTCTTGTGTAGAGCATTTTTTTTTCATTGAATGTCAAGGCATGGTACATTCTGCTCTTATGAGAATTGCTAGGGCTTGTCATTGTGTTTGTGAATGTGAGGAATGTGAATTCAAAGGTTGAAGGAGTTGATATTCCTAATTTATAGTGATATTATACTGAATATTCTAGGAGATTGAGTTGGGTTGTTTTTGTGTGTAGTAAGTTATCTCATTCCTTATTTATAGTGATATTATATTTATTGAGGAAGTATATTCCGTGAAATATACCTCCTTCAAGCGTAATAAATGTGTACAGTTGATAAGTTTGTAGTGTACATAAGTGATTTTCAAGCCATTAGGTAAGTGCATTGAATTGGTTGGAATTTGAAGGGTGAAATAGTGATAAGTTTCTCTTTAATGGTAAGTTTGAATGCTTTTTTGAAAAGCCCGAAAAAGTCTTTGTAATAGTTATTGATATCAATTTATGTTGGTGAGATTCAAAAATGGACAATAAATTTTCATTGACCAATTTTTTTGACCGGTTTGAAGTACTCAGCCTATATAAATCTGTCCAATTTTGTTGGTTTATATATATCAAGTTCAAGAAAAAATCTACCTTTAATAATTTATATTGTCTTTTTATTATTATTATTATTATTATTTACATGATGAACAAAAGTAGGGGAAATTCTAGTGAGCCAACTTTGGGTGACTCAAATGATGACAAAAGTTGGAAAATAAACATGGTGTGCTACCAAAAATTCCTCTATGGTCATCTTGTTATTTTGCAGCCTTCTTCTGGAAATGGAACTCCCTCATTTTGTTGTCCATTGGAGCCATATAAGGGACACAATTGTAGGGATAAGGATTACGTGGGGATAGTCAATCATGCTCATGAGTTTGGCAACGTTCACAATATTGATAAAGCTGCTAGGATTCACCACAAGGCATTGAAAATGTATTTGGAGTGTATTTTAAATGAATATGATCCAAAAAACAAATTGAATGACAACGTTGGCGATGATGGTGCAAGTGGTAGTGATAGTGTTTAGTGGTAGTAAATTCTGTTTTTAATATTGTTGTGTTTGATGTATTGTAATATAGGTGATGTAATGAATAATCTGAATGTACTTCAAATAAGTAATACTGGCACTCCAAATAACACTCACTGGCACTTCAAACAACAAATTAAAAATGACAATCCAAACAACACTCACTGGACAACATTATAAAAAACACTGGCACATTCAAAAATTAAAACTGGCACCTCAAACCATACTAACTGGCACTTCAATAACAACAAAGTGGCTGAAGCTACAAATAAGTAACAGTGGCTGTAAGTACGCCAATCCAAATTCGCGACCTTTCCAGATGCATTTTAAGTAATAAAATGACATTTAGGGGCGTTTTGGTAAATTCCCGGTCCATCCCGAGACTTTCGGAAACATTTCATATGTTTTTCGCGAAGGAAGTACTTTTTTGTACTTTGCTCGAGTTAAAGGACCTAGAGAGAATAAAACTGTTTTGGACTTTTTGGGCATTACCTAGGAAGCTTCCAGAATCAGTTTTGGCACCAAAAACGGTTATTGTCACCTTGTGTCACGCGACAACTCGAAGCATGGAAAGTGGTAATGTTACGTCGTGCGACACAAAGTGACCATAGACTGCAGCTATAAATAAGACCCTACCCCTCTAAGTTTTAGGCCCGAATTTCACCTCCCTAAAGCTACTCTGCCCAAATTATGCCAGAAACTCTCTCTCTCTCTCTCTCTCTCTCATACCAAAACCACCCAATTCCCCTCCAATTCCACCTCTCACCTCTCTTCAACCTAATTCCCTCTCTACTTCCCTATACACTTGAAACCTCTCAATTCAGCTGTTGATTCATGCTCAGATCTCCATCTCGAAGTTGAATTGAAGACTCCTGCACCTAACTTGGTATGAGAGTTGAGGACTACAAGGGTAACCCTCTCTCCTCTCTCTCTCTCTCATCTATTTGTTTTAGTTACTTTCTCTCCTTCTCCACTTGATAATCAGGTTCCTTATACCTCAAATTATCACGTGGCAACTGCAATCTCTCTGTTTAAATAGCTTTTACTTGAGTCCAATTGCTTGGTTGTGATGTGATTTACTTAGATTTGCAATTTGGACATCAAGGGAGTGTGGATCTTCCATATCCACACTCCTTTGATTGATTCGTGTTTAATTCATATTGTTATTACTGCTTCTGATATAATTGTTGTGTAATTGTTGGATCTGCATATCAATTTGTGAGGTACCTGCAGATGGTAAACACATGTCACGCGACATATGTGGACATGAGGAGTCCTGTGTCACGCGACATGTTGTGACCATCTGCAGGGACTATATTTCAGTTGTAGCTTGTTTTGTTCAGTTGTTTTAGCATTTAGTTCTATGCTTATGTTGTTCAGTTCCTAGATCTGGTTTCTGTTTATTGCATCTGGAGATTTGTTGATTTGTTTGATTGTGAGCCTCTGTAAGGTAAACATATGTCACGCGACATATCGGGACAAGGGAGTCCTATGTCACGCGACAGATGTGATCCTTTGCAGAGGAACTGTTTTCTCTTGTAATCTGTCTCTTGTTGATGAAAAGGGATGTGGCCTCCCAGACAATTGGTCTACAAGTTGTAATGATCTCTCTTATTAAATAAAATTCATGTTTATTGCACTTTGCTTTATTATCATTGTTTGCACGTCTCTTGAATTATTTGGATGTCTAGATTAGAAAGACTCGTCTACGGACGAGGCGTGTTGGGTGAACTCTCGGTTCTTCCCAGCACGTAACCTGACCCCTGAACCCACTCTCTTTCAAAGGTTTTTCAAAGTGCACCTCTAAGCATGGCGTGGCGACTCCTTTTTTTTTCAAACTTTCGGAATTTTTTAATTTCGTGCGAGCGCACATTCACTGGCGACTCCGCTGGGGACATGCTTTTTGAAAACCTGTTTTTCAAAACCAAGTGGGTCATGCTTTCGTTCGTTTAAACATCCAATGTATTCATTCTATGTGCATCCTTGATAATCATGTGCGATACATGCATTTTATGAGATCTTGCAATTTGTATGCCGTTGTTTGTTGTTTGTGCCTTATCTGTTGTTGCTTTGCTGGTTGGTCTCATCCCTTGCCAACGAGAGGCAGGGGCTAATCTCAGTTTTGTAGGAGTATGGTTCATTGACTTGCTTAGTCGTGCGACAGCTTTGTCTTTTGCTGTCCTGTGTCACGCGACAAGTTTAGTCACTGAACAGGTTTCGAGTTACAGTTTGAGGCGATCCCTTGAATCAATAAAGAGATTGCTCAGCTGACTGTTGTTCCTTTTCTTCCTTGAGAGTTGTGTGTGTGTTTTCCTTTTTCCTAATAAATAAAATGAATAAATGAAAAATTTTGTTTTTTGTAAATAAAAGAATATAGACATCCGCATACTACTTCACATAGTTTTAGAACCCTCGGGTGCGACGGACGGCATCGCGGACGGTGATAATATTTGCCTACATTTGAGCGCCTAATGTCAAACCTATCCCCCTAGCGCGCTTAGGTGGCACCACACTATAACCTTACCTGTGGTTGGTTTTTTGACATGACGTTTTAACTACGCCAAAATGGTTTGTTTTTGAAATTTCCAAATAAGTTCTATTACCTCCCTCAAAACCCCGCACCTTGTGGGCATGTTGCCAATGCAACATGGTTTCACGTGAGGACATGTCCCTTCCGTGGCGTGTCCTAAACGAGAGATCATGCCGCATTGTCACCATGCACCGACGAGAGGTCATGCCGGATTTTTCTTGGAATTTCCCCGAGAATACCCGTTATGCTGCCCAAATTTCCCTAGAAATTGGGGCTACTCGTCCATCTCACATCGTGATAGGTTTTGTTTAGGTAATATTACTTATTATTAATTTCAAATGCAAAACATTTAGTGTAATTTGAACGTTGCGTCCCTAGGTTTTCCCAAGGTATAGTTTGTGTAAATAAAGGATTAGCCTTTTCCAACCGTTCTTAGGATTTAAATCACCGATTTATACTTGAAGATAAGCAAATTGTTTGCGCGAGTCCTTTCTCTCCGTTCCCTCTCCCGTACTTCCTTTTCTTTCCCTACCTAATGAACCCGTATCTACCCCTGTAGTGGTGACAAGTTGGAAGCGTGTTTTGGTATTCTGTGATCTTTGGGTTCCTATCTTCGAAGCTTCTATCCGTTCCTCAATCCGAGATGTCTGGTGCAAAAGATACGCCATCCACTCAGTCCGGAATTCTTCCTACTTCTGGCCAGCTAGAATTGAATGATCTGTCGGTAGCAGAGTTGCGAGCTGCTCTTGAAGCCGCAATGGTTCGTGAATGCAAGGCTCAGTTGTTAGCCCAGGTTGCCAAAGCCCGAGAGGAAGAGACTCACGCTATATTTGTGGAAGCAATGCGCATCCGAGGGGTTACTATAATTCGCCACGAAGATGGATCGTATGAAGAAATCGTTAAGACCAGCAGTGTTGATTACGGGAATGGAGATGCAATGAAAGGGGTGGTTGAAGATGAGCAAGATAAAATTCTTTCCCCACCACCTCATGTGATTCAAACTCAAGTCAAGGATGAACAACCGGTCTTTGAGGCTTTCAGTTTTCCTAATCATCTGGAGCCGAAGAGTCAATACTCGCCAGATTCCCAAGGGCCATGCCATTATGTTACTGGGAAAGGATCACTGATACTACATCCTGATCAAGTTCCCCTGCAAGGAAGTGCTTCGCAGCCACCACTGAGCTCATTTGGTTTCAGCTTGTCATCTCCGCATGATCAACAGTCAGGACCGACCTCATATGTGACAGTGAATCAGATGTCCTTTATTCCAGCTGTAAACTCTACCCAGCAAGGGATGGCCATACCCGAGTCCCCTCCAATGAAAGTTCGAACGGAAAAGAATAAAGCATTCTGGGGTAATGTGGGAATGCCTATGAATAAATTTCTCAATGTTTTGGTGAGCAGAGTGCAGTCCGGCCGCTAGTTGATTATATCCCTCTCCATCATAATGAGAACATAGATCCGAGCAAATATTGTCACTATCACCAATATTCGGGACACACCACTTGTGCCTGCATACAATTGAGGAGGGTCATTCAGGAACTCATTGACGAGGGAAAGCTCGATTTAGGCTCCCAAGAAGAAAGCAACACTCAGGACCTCCGTCAGTTTCCCCCACGTAAGAAGCGAGAATTTGATGACCTGGGAATAACAACTGAGGAAGCTTTTAATGGTTTGATGTGAAGAGGAATGATAAAGCCGCTCGATAATTACCATCCCACCAAGCCCAATCCAAAATTGGATCGCAGTAAGTATTGCTACTATCATCAATACCCTGGTCATGCCACCAACGACTGTGTTCCCCTGAAGATGTTGATTCAAAGGATGGTTGATGAAGGTAGAATCAAAAGAGCTCCTCCCAAAGTGGCTAGTGATCCTCGTTAGCAATTTCAAAGCTTCCCCATCTGAAAGTCAGTCAGTCAGGCGTCGTAGGGTCTTAGATGGTTTTGTCTTGCTAATAGATGTTTCGTCTTTATGTTTTGATCCTATTTCACTCTTGTTATGAGTCTCTTATTTCAATGAATAAAATATTTGTTTCTATTCTTGTTAGACTCGAGACATCACTTGCACGCCCACATTACATTTTATTGAAATGGTTTTTATTCACTACAAGAAAAAGGGGTTTTTGTCACATTTTATTTGTCACGGTCCGTAAACCGTGACAAATAATTTAATATAAACCACGGTTTATTTAACCGTGGCAAATAATATTTTTTGTGCCGGTTTTTGAGGTAACCGTGGTTTACCTTATTTTTATTTTTATTTTTATTTTTAAGTCTTTTACTACTTTACACCGCCCCATGACTCCTCCTCGTTCATTCACCGTTCTTCCCCAAAATTACCAGCGCCGCGCCCAAAATTTCCCTCCAGAAATTCCAAGAATTCGCTCCAAAATTTCCCTCTCAATCCAAATCTTGAATTGAATCCAAATCGGTTTGTGATTTCCAATTCCTCCTAGAATTCTAACCTAATTAGGATTACCGAAATCCTAATTAGTTCCCACTCCGTATTGTGCATTGTGCAGCGCCGTTACTTAATAGCAGAAAACCCTAGAAATCTTCTGCGGAAATATCAACAAGAAGGCTTGCAAAATCGTCCTCAACAAGTTCTCCCTCCGTCTCTCCACGTTGTTGAACCAGAAAGTGAATCGTAGCTTTATCGGAATTGCAGCGACATTCCACGTTCGAGGTCCGTTTACTCAATCTCAACTCTGTGTGTGTGTTGTCGTTTCTATTGATTAAATTTATTCTGCGTTAATTATATGAATATAATTTGATGGCAATAGTTTGGTAGGAATTGAGATATTACTTTATGCTAGAATTCAGTTGTATATATTACACTGTGATCTGGAGCAAGCAGCCTGAATGTATGGTGTCTTTTGGCAACTTCTGTGAAGTAGTCATGGAGTATTTTGAAGTAAAAGAGCTGGTCAAATACGTTTCCCACCACCGGAGGGTATTTTGGGTCATTTTTTGACTTCCCCACGTATATTCTAAGGGTCTATATCAACAGCAAGATATGAGGTTTATCGTAAACGGAAAAAGCTCCAAATTGAATCTAACTAGAGAAATGATTGAGCTCAGGGGTCTCAATGAAAATATGTTTTCATAATTATGCCCATTTGGATTGAGAGTCTAGACTCTTTGATGTCAAGCTCTGGGTAAATGGAAGTTTACATGTCAATAGTATGGCATGGAATTTTAGTCGAGCCGCGTAGGGAGCGTTGAGAACTTTATAGGGATCAAAGTTTTGGCTTGTCTACTAGTACTCGTCGGAACTGCAAACTTGAATAAGGATAGGTTATCTGACAATTAAATGGGCATGTGAATTTCTAAAATAAACCTCGTTCTCTCGATGGATTCTTTATTGTTTTTCAACAAAAGTGTTGAGGCCTTGGCCTTGTGAGGGATTCCGTTTGAACTTGATGAAAGTATTCTAATCAGGTGGCCTTTTTTTGTTGGGTGGGGGATAAGGGTTGTTCTGTTTGGGCTTTTTCGAGGTCTACAAATATTTTGTTTTCGTGGCTTGGTGAACGTATGCCCGTTGCATTTAGTTAACCTCCTTTGTTCTGGCCCCTATTTTTCTCGCATGTTGAAAGTAGTCTGCTTATAAGTTTTTGAACATCTGGTTGGAAACACCTACATCTTTTTTTCATCTTTGCCTTCTTGTCTTGTTTCACATGTTTTTTCAATTTCGTTTGGTTATCATGAAATGACGACCTAATCACAAGTGCCTTTAGTTCAAGATCCATACATCAGTATCTGTATGTTGCGAACTGGTTGATGCCTCTTGTTCATTACTTCTGAACATGACCAGATTGGTGTGAAGTCCTTTGCATGAATGCATACCAATGTCCAGAAAAATTGTTTTACATAATATGTGTCTTCTAGTTGTCCTCTGTTTTTATTCCTAAATGAATCAACCTTCACTAATTACGCATATATTTGGCAGAAATTCCAACTTATTGACACTTTGGAATTAGAAAAAGAACATACGTAGCTTCATCGTGTAATCGTTCTTTGCTTCATTTTTTTTATTATTCAACTACTCTTTCCCTTCCACTAAAAATACATAAAGCATCTACTTCACTTATGCAATTAGGCCTTGCTCCTCCCTGCAAGCTTTTCATGTGCTTTACGGCCTCATTATTTTCAATTGTTGCCTTCTTGTCATAGTAATAGTACTCGTCTAAAGCATGCAAAAGTTTTGGTTGGTAGTTGTTATCTGACTTGATCTAACGTCGGTAACACCCAACAATCCATTAAGACACCGAACCAAACCGATATCACACCGAAACCGGTAACACCGAACCATTAAGAAACCGGGTTAATGGTTTCGATTTACATAAAACCGATAGTTATTGGTTTGGTGTCGGTTTTATCCTAAAACCGATCCAAATCGATCCGTGCTCACCCCTAGAGGAAATCCATTTTTCGACAATGGTTGATAGCGGAGAGCACACGTATATCATGTAGAAGGTAACAATGAGAACACAGAAAGAGTATATGTTTCTTGTGTATGTATCACCTGTTTGTCATTATATGCACAGACAATGAAGAGATGCAAGAAAACAGTAATAGGTTACATCAATGACCCAGTTTTTGAATGATAAACAAAGAAAGTGAAACCTGACAGATTTGTTAATATATTTCCACATAAGTACTTAATTAAGTTTGCAATCTATATGTTTTTCCTTTCAAGGTCATCTGAAACATAATTTTGTTGCAAAATATATTCTCTAGTAACTCAGTTATCCTTTAAACATAACCCTTGTATCTCTAATTCTTGTATCTCTAATGTTTATGACCTTTGATTCATTAGGAACCATAGAGGAATTATCAAGCTTCAGTGTAGAGCTGACAAGACATTTATGTTGCTTGTTTTCAAGTTATTTAACTGACTGTTCCTATTTTTTGTAATTTTACGCCTATGTATTTTTCTGTATGTAGTCTCACATTTATGTCCTATTTTTTTCCCGAAATAAGACATGGACAAGAGTTGGATTCAGTTGAAGGATAGAGCCTCAGAGGAATACTTTCAAGGAGTAGAGAAATTTTTGGAGTTTGCTTTCAAGGATGATCCTACTGAAAAGTGTCCATGCAAAAAATGCAGAAACCGCTTTTTTTTTTAGAAAGATGAAATGAGAGGTCACTTGGTATGGAATGGGTTTTGGCAGGATTACACATATTGGGACCTTCATGGTGAAGACCCACTTGCTGATCAACGTTTAGATCCTATATATCACTCGGTTGAAGATAATACACGTGATAACGATATGGGAGATGATATGATTGGAATGGTGAATGATGCTCTTGGCAGAAGAAACCTAAATGATGTATTGGGCAATGATCAAAGCCCTATTACTGAAGAAGCAGAAGGTGCTGATCCGGAAACAAAAAATTTGATCAAGCTTATTAAGGAAGCTCAACGTCCTTTGTACGACGGGTGTGAGAATTTCACGTCTCTTTCTTTCCTGATTCGGCTGTTGAATGCGAAGGTGACTTGTAAGATGACAAATAAAGTTGTTACAGAAATTCTAGCTTTACTACAGGAGGCATTCCCTAATGCAAGATTGCCAAAATCTTATTATGAAGCCCAAAAAATAACAAGTAATATGGCATTTAGCTATGAAACATGGGATGCCTGTAAGAATAATTGTATGCTTTATCGTGGTGAGGATAAGGATCTTGAAAGATGTAGTATATGTGATTATCCTAGATACAAAATAGTTGATAATAATCAGGGAGATGCCGCTAATATATCAAAAAAGGGGGGCAAGAGGATAGCTGAGAAACAAATGAGGTACTTCCCTCTTAAGCCACGGTTGAAAAGGTTATTTATGTCCACACGCCTCTCTAATGAGATGGCATGCTTCAGAAGAACGCGTTGATGATGGAGTTATGAGACATCCAGCAGATTCCCCCGCGTGGAAAGCTTTCACGGAAAATAATCAAGAATTCGCTAGTGATCCTCGTAATGTAAGATTGGGTTTGGCAGCTGATGGATTTAATCCACATGGGAATATGAGTAGCTTGATTATAGCATTTGGCCGATTGTATTAATACCATACAATCTTCCTCAGGTGGTTATGCATGAAGAAATCTAACTTCATTTTGTCTACACTTATTGACGGACGGATGGACTGGTGATAAGATCGATGTGTATCTACAACCATTGATAGAAGAGCTTAAAGACCTATGGTCAAGTGGTGTTGATACATATGATGCGTCTACTAAGGAAATGTTTAAATTACGTCTTTAGATTGTTATGGACGATTAATGATTTTCCTGCATATGCTAACTTGTCGGGGTGGAGCACAAAAGGCCAATTGGCATGTCCATGTTGTAATAAGAAGACAAAATCTCGTTGGCTATACAATGGCGGAAGTTTTGTTACTTGGGTCATCGTAGGTGGCTAAAAAGTAGTCCCAAGTTTCGTCGGGATAAATTAGCTTTTGACGGTGAGCGGGAGTGGGATGACAAACCACATGTATTATCCGGTGTTGAAATACTTGAGCAATTAAAAGACGTTGAAACTATATACAAGAAGGAAGATTTTTTTAAAAAGAAAAGAAAGAGAGGCACGTGAAAAGGAAGAAGAAAAGGCAAGAAAGGTCATTGAGAGAAGAGAAGTTCAAAAAGGACTAGACAAGGTCAAGTTAAAAGGAAGACAAAGAATACGGGTTCTAAAAACTCAAACAAGAAAGAAGAAAACGGATAGTTGGAAGAAGAAGAGCATTTTCTTTGAATTGCCTTATTGGAAAAATAATTTGATTAGGCATAATCTTGACGTAATGCATATAGAGAAGAATCTATGTGATAACATTCTGTTCACACTTTTTGGGAACTAAAGGTAGATCTAAGGATTCTTATGAGGCACGTCTTGACATGAAAAGTATGGGCATTAGGAAGCCGTTACACCCCAAAGAAGGAGCATCAGGGGCAAAAAGGTTATCTCCGCGAGTTATACAATGAGTAAGGCCGATAAAGAGATATTTCTCAAGGTATTAAAGAATGTCAAAGTTTCAGATGGATATGCATCAAATATTTCACGTTGTGTCCATTTTAAGGACTGTACTCTAAAAGGGCTAAAGAGTCACGACAATCACATTTTGTTGCAACAACTTTTGCCATTGGCTATTCGTAAAGCCTTGCCAAGTAAGGTGGTAAAAGTCTTGATAGAAGTGACAAATTTCTTTAGGCAACTTTGCTCCAAAGTAAATCGTAAGGTTGACTTGGAAAACATCCAAGAACGTATATCACTCGCTCTTTGCCATTTGGAGAAGATATTTCCTCCGGCATTCTTTGATATCATGGTGCATTTACCAATACATCTTGCTGAGGAGGCAATGATGGGTGGACCTGTGCAATATCACTGGATGTACCCAATAGAAAGGTATGTTTTAACGTTATTCCTTAAATAATTATAAATATCATCACCATGCACACATTTTTATGTTCGAGTTTATATGTTACTTGGGAATATCTTGGTCCTATGGCCAAGAAAGAAAAAACTTCCCAAGTCTTATAATAAATGTCGCAGATAACTTCTCAAATGATGTAAAGTGTACCATGCTTGTACCTTGTTTGTTTCTCCTAGATCTTGATATGCTATGGTTATTTGTTAATGTTCTCAATTTTTATGTATTTAGATAGATTATCATGTCTTCAAGGAGATCACAAAGTACACAAATAGCGGCAAGAGGACAAGCAAACCCATCAAGGTCTCATTTGCGGGCAGATTCACAGGCATCATCAGAGCAACAACTCCAATCTAACTCCTCAATGCCCTTTGAAGGCTCATTAGGTCCATTCTTTATAGCTTGCTTTTGAAAATCAAAGTTTAGCAATTCATGTTAATTATCATTTCAGTAGGTTAATAAAGTTGTTGTTCGATTGGCTATTCATGTTACTAAATTTAACTAGTTGCAATCTTTCAGGGACTGCAACAAATGAATCTGTTGTAAGAAAGGGACGAGGTCCGGCCTATAGGAGTCAAGCAATGGGGTAAAGCGGGATACAAAATGCACTTGACTTTCAATGAACATATGCAGGTTTGTGGGCAAAATTCAAAAGCTTTCGCAACAAGACTTGGCATGATTGCAAAATGTGGAGTTAAAGCTCCCACTAAAGCCTATGATTGGCGAAAGGTTTCACAAAACAAGAAAGATGCCATATGGAAAGAGATTCGAGTATGCACTTAAGATTCTAAAGTTCTATAAAATGAGATCTTCATCGATATTTTTTATGTTAAAGGATAACAACGATGCCCCCGAGAGGAGTTTAAGAAATTATGCTTAAGAAGAGTTGGGGATTTATGGAGAAGTTGGAAATTTAAAGTGAAAAAGAAATTTTACACACCATTCAAGCACAATCTGCTTTGCACTTCCCTATTATTCCACCCAGTGACTCACGTGTGAAACCCACATCTTGGACTAAGTTAGTTGAATATTGGAACAGTGAGGATGTTGAGGTATGTTCTGCTATTATTCTCTGGTTTCGGTTTGTTTGCCTATTGGAATTCCATCACGTACACCTATATGAAACGAGAAGAAAATAAGTTTAATATCTGATAATGTCTTAAATAAATAAGTGTCAAAAAGTATGAGTAGATTTGAGTTTCTTGGTGATAGTTGATTGAACGTCTGTAATGTAGTTGAATGGTCCTAGCAAAGGGGAACAATACGGCACAACAAAAAGCCAATGCTTTGTTGGGTATGAGCAAGTGACTGAGCAATGTCAACCATTGGTGCACCTAGTAGCTTAATACATGATTGATGATGGCTTTAAAACCCCAATTATTTGTGTTGTGGCGTGTGAAGTATTTCACTCGACCATGACCTTTAGGTTATATGTGGTAAAGAATGTCCTATAAGTGTGTTACTCTGCTAAGATTTTATAAATATACTTTGAGATACACGAGCCGACTGCAGATTCTTTGTTAGTTCTCTTTGTCAGAGGCACTCTAGATTTTTGATTATGATAAAGCCAATTTCATTATTTACTGACCCCAACGGATAGTATAATAAACATTGGATCCATCTAACAAGTGCCGTTGAACCGCTTCTTAAGAATCTTGTATTGAAAATGTATTAGGGGTGGAACATGCAATGCAGTCAGTCATCTCTACTCTTTTTCCTCTCTATGTGCCTTTGAGTAACTTATCAGTCCGTCGTCCAGAATTGCTAACTGAAGTAGGCATGTAACCTTGTGACTTCGTAGCATATTTACTCTGCTATATGCTACTGGTTTGGATGCTCATTTGGAACCTGTATAATTTTCAATTCTCTTTGATTTCTACTGGTTTGGATTCTCTTTGGAACCTGTCGAAATTATGTGAATTTCACCCAGTTGACTGGTCGATATATATTGTTAGGCTGCTTCTTTTCTGAAATATATGTCACCCTCACCTTTTCATTCTTCACCTATATCCATGCTTTACTTGCTTTATCTCTTTGTTTTTCATGATGGGATATAATCAGAACTGTTAATGAAGATTTCTGAACTAATTGTCTCTCAAGTCCGGCAAAGAATTTTCATTTACTTGAATCTTAGGAATTATGAATTAACGGTAGCTAATGATTTTAATCACATAGATTTGCACTGTCTTTGGTATGATATGGGCGGGGCTATTGGATGTGCGTCCAACCCGCACACCCAAAATGGGTGTCTTGATCATTATTTGGTAATGGCGTGTGATAGGGAACTACATGAGAACCATTTATTATAAATGACCACGTATTGACTCTTAAGATTCTTCATACGCATCTCTGTTTACTATGATTGAAAATGAATGCCGTGAGTCATGCCTATTGACCAACTTCCCTTTAGATATCTACTCCAACCCAAACTTTATGGTCAAGCTCCTTTATATCCACTTGTTGACTATTGGTTAGGACCAATCCGCCCTAGGAGTTACTCGGGGCCTATCTTTTGGGGATCGAGAAGCGACGAATCTCTTTGGTTTCCGGTATTAAAGGGAAATCTTCACATGCTTTCTTTGTTGCACTTACGGAAGCTCTTGTAATGAAATTTGCTTAGTCGGGGCTCTTAAGCTTATAGATCTTTCCAGGTTAATTTATTGGATTCTCATTTAAATCTGATGATTAAATGGTACGAATTCCATTGTTAGTCAGTTTCTTTTCAAATATAAAATTTTCAATTCTCTTTGATTTCTACTGCACTGTGCTTCTATGCCTATTTTTTTGTTTGTTTTTGTTCTCTCTCCCCTTTGTGCATTACTTGCTCTTTCAGTTACCTTCATTACTTGTCATTTTTAGTTGAAGGGGAAGTATTAGCATTGCTATACAAATACCTTACCTTGTTGTTGGCCAAAACCTTTACCTCCTTGAAATTAACTGTTGTCCATTGCTTACAGTTGTCATCAGTAGTCAAGCTCAAGTTTGATTCACTTATGCTCTGCATGTTTCTTTCTTTCTTTCTATCTTTGGAAGATACATTTTGTCATTGGCTTTAAAACATGATCTGAGTTGGTCACATATTTTGCATTATCTTGAGTAACTTTAGCAAGCATAGCTTCAGTAATAGACAACGTCATGTGCTGGGTGATTATGAATGAGATGTTTCTATAATCCTGTTAACTTTTTTGATATTAACATGTTTCCTCATATTTGGTTGTATACTTTACATGATAATTTTTTACCAAACAGGAAGATGCAGAGAGGAACAAGGAAAACCGTAGACAGTCAGAGTTCCCTCATAGGACGGGAAGAACCGCATTTGCTGATATCCGGCTTGAGGTAAAGGTTCCTTGTTTATTTAATGAGTACATTAGTAGATATATCTGGTTTATTAATAAATAAATCAAATATGTCACGCCCTTAATAAATAATGTAACTCTCATCAAGTGTGTTACACTTTTGTAATATATTTGTATCATAGATGATGGAGAAAGGAGAAGATATATCACGCCAAAACGTGTTTCGCCGTACACGTTTGAAGAAGAATGGAGCCCATGCGGAAGAAGTGGAAGCTGCACTTGTATGTGTAACCAAGTAACTAAATAAATTTATATTTTTAAATTTGTATTCTCATATAGAATATTGCAGGAGCAAATGAATAAGAAACTAAATGAGGTACCTGAGTCGGAGCGCACATCTGAGTTGATAGATGAAGTTTTTACTCAAGTTATGGGACCTGATGGTCATGGTCGTGTTCGGACATTTGGTATAGGCCCAACTCCAACGACATTTGGTTCAAGTTCATCTTCCTGTGCCTCTTCTGATAGGATAGAAAGACTTGTTGATGCTAAGGTAGCTGCTAAACTGAAAGAATCAGAGTGCATCCGCAAAGAGGAAGTGCATTGAAATTGCGCTGGAGTTGCAGAGGTAAAACGTCAATTACACGCACATGGGATCATTCCATATTCAGATACTCTGGATGGATCTCCTCGTATCCCATCAAGCGTTGGTCAAGTAAGTCATATTACTTAGAATTGAGTACTCTATTTAGCCCTATTTGATATTCACTCCATTTATAAAATTGAGCTTCTCATTAGATAAGGTTTTACAATTGTGACTAATCCACATCATTTTCTTATTCACAGATTCCTACAACATCGGGTGATGATGTATCAAATGACATTTGTAGCTAGATGAATTTTTTTGTAAGTAATTTTTTTTAATTCATACTCAAGTTTTTTTTACTTAATTTCTTTGTTAGTTTTTTTTCAAACTTATAATATGTCATGTCATCGATTAGTAATTATTATCCATTTGTTTTAAATCTAAAATATGAAATACTCGTGATTTTTTTTATGTTTCAATTGTCAATGATATTCATTCACTACTTATGAAGATTTGCTTTTCTGTTTACGCATGACAGGATTGGAGCCTTGATGATGTCTCTTTGATCTTCAACTTCAACATCAACTTCAACTTCAAAACTTTGATGTTTTAGACTAGATTATGGCCATGATTACACTTTTGTCCATGTTTTACTTCAGACAAATGCTTTATAAATAGTTATTAGATTTGACTTACTAGAATGAATTATTTAGAATTTTTGTTTAAGCACTTGTATTACCGTTTGTGGATTTTTATGAAAATTTATGCATTATGGTTAAAATGGTCATTTAACTCTTTTATTGCTACTAAATGTATTACGATGAATATATAGTACACTAGGTTTTATAATTAAAACAAATCTATATATCACAGTTTTGAATTGTGTTACAAATATGAAAAACACACATTTTGATATCATTTGTCACGTTAATTACCAATACAAATAATGACTTATATGTCGCACATAACTTTTGTGACGGTTCCAAATTGTCACAACTATTAAAAATTGTACCGTTTTTAAAATGTGACAATGACTGTGACAAATAAAAAAATACTATTTTTCACGGTTTAGAAAATGTCACAACAACCGTGGCAAATAAAAATTAACATATATCACACTTATTGTGCTACGGTTTTTAACCGTGACCATAACCGTAGCAAATACTATTTGTCACGGTTTAGAAAACGTAGAACAGTATAAGCGACGCTCACAAAAGCCTCGGACGTAAAAACGTGACAAAACCGTGGTAAATACTTTTAGCCACGGTTTTATCTCTATTTACCACGGTTCGACGACCGTGGCCAAAAAGCCTGATTCTTGTAGTGATTCTACATGATCACTTATGCTGCTCACCGACTAATGCTTTGAAATGACTAACATTTAAATTAATCAGAGTGAGAAAATCGACTGATATCCCCATTTTGCGTCCCATATGCTCACACGTCTTTCATAATCTCGTTGTTCGATGAATTTGCACGAATCTTTCTCAAAGTAAGCTCAAGCAAGCAAGTGAAGACCCGATCTCGTTCAGATTATCCGGTAGGGATTGCGATTGAAACCTTCACCCCTAGGAGAACCTTTACATTACCCTCACCAAATAATACCACTTCAGTTCAAGATCGGCATGTTTTGAAACCCATTTAGCCATCACCAGAAGAAGAGGGACTATCCTTGAGGCTCCTGTGATTCAAAGAAAGATTGACCGTCTTCAAGCTCAAGAATGGCAGAATGCAATGATCCATCCTAGGGACTAGCTGAAATTCTCTCTCAAAAACAAAATGAAAAAAAAAGAGAGAGACAAAAATAAAATATATATATATATAAAAAAAAAGGGAAGAATGAAAAGAAAGAAAAGAAACAGAGCCTAGTCCCCAGTGATCCTCTCAAGAGCAAAAGTCAAGGAAGCCGGTCATTACTCAAGAAGAGCCTCAAAGTGAATAAAGAGACAGCATGGATGTCCCCTCACCATTACCTTTAACCGATCCCAGACCGTCCTCTCCATTTTAAAGGACATTCCCATTACCATTACCTTTGCCCTTGACCGAAAGCCAAAAGATAGACCTCTCATTCTTAGAGGCAGTAAAAGATACAACCACAGATTTCCCTCACCTTAGAAATCCCAAACACTACCCAAGAGCCAACCTCTCATCTTTAGAGGTTCAGTCAGCAAAAAGCCCAACCGACCTCTCGTTTTAAGAGGTCATGATATCCCAAATCACCCGAAGACCGATCGAAACCCCGAGACCCAGTCGCAGTTCCTACCGGGTAGCAGTTTCATTCCAATACCGTCGAGATCTAAAACAGATTGTTGCTTAAAGCGGAGCCAAGTCCATCCCAGCTCAAAGGACCGTCAAGCGAAGATTGTGCAAATTCCATCCGTTGGTTCGATGTTTCATGTGAGCATATTTCGTTTCTCCTCCGCAAACACCTGCTGTGAACGTCCCACTGGGGCTTCGCATCTGTGTCTCCCATCGACACTCTAAGAGGAAACGTTCTTTCAATTTCCAAAATCCTCAAAGGTCCTCAGATTCCCGAATTTCACCGTTCATTCTTTTCATTCGGGATAAACCCGAACTACGGCGACCTGAGCTCCTCCCAAGGAGGGGAAAGTAGGCAACCATAACTGGTCCGGTCGAAATCACAAACAGATTTTAGAAAATCCGGTCTCCTCAAGGACCATTCCCATACACTGTCTATCCATCCGAGTTTGATTCTCGATATCAGTGGGCTTTCTCCTCATGATTGATAGAAATATTTGTTCATATCGGTTTTGGCGGTTGACTAACCCGAACATCAATAAAGGGTTTTAAGCAGCTTTGTGATCATCACGAATAAGACAGGTTTTCAAGTGTCTCGACAAGTCTTCTCTTTCTACATAATAGGAAGATAGAAGGCTAAACCTTTGTTTCGGTCAGCAGGGGCTTCCATACACTATTCCACACCTTGCGATGCTTATACTCTCTCAAAAGAGTCAAACCTAAAGCGAGAGTGTCAGACAGAAGTTCGGGATTCATTTCCCACCATTCGAAGGATACGCCCCTGTACGTAAACACTTCTAAATCTTGTCCGCCGATTGATTGACTGAAGCTCAAAGAACGATCTCCTCTTAGATTGCTTGATGCTTTGAAGGCAGTGAAAAGGAATGTCAAACTGGGGCTTGGCTAAAGGAAAAGACTGATGGGTTCATTTGCATGTGGACATCGGGGCTGGGTTTTGAATTTCAACCCCCGGGAATGGATTGGTTACTTAAAGAGGTTATTCCATAGTTGGGCTACTGAGTCTTATGCACTAAGAAGAATGACCACTTTGCTAGACGCATCGAAAGGGAAGGCTTGTCGAAGATCTACTTGATGGGGTCCATTTTCGAGACCAAGTTCACAGAGTGGGCTTGCATGTAATGCTTCAGCTTACCGACTACCCAGACTAGTCCTGCACAAGTCTTTTCGCACGCTGAGTAATTGAGCTCACTTCCCTGCAGCTTCCAGCTGACAAAGTAAATGGCGTTCTCTACCCGAGAGTCCTTCTCCTGAGCAAGCATAGCCCCAGTTTGCCGTATACAAACAGAGATAGAGTAAGAGGTTTCTCGTCTATGTGGGGGGACATAACACCGGAGGATGTACTAGGTACGCCTTGATTTGGTCAAAGGCATCCTGGCATTCTTCGGTCCATTCTGTGTCTACATTCTTCTTCATGAGCTTGAAGATGGGCTCGCGCATGGTAGTCAGCTGGTTGACAAAGTGGCTGATGTACTGTAATTTACCCATAAAGCTTTTAACCTCTGTCTGGGTTCGAGGTGGCCTCATGTCCATAATGGCCTTGATCTTTCGAGGATCGACTTCAATACCTCGTTCCGTGACCATATACCCAAGCACTTTTCACCTTGTCACTCCAAAGGTGCATTTGGCAGGGTTCAGTCTCATGGAATGCTGTCTTAACCTCTCAAAGAACTTTCTCAAGTCGACAAAGTGCTGTCCATCCTCGCCTTTAGAGTGGATTATCATGTCGTCGACGTAGACCTCAATTTCTTTGTGGATCATGTTGTGAAAGAGTGCGATCGCTGCCCTCTGATACGTAGCCCCGACATTTTTAAGCCCAAAAGGCATCACTGTATAGCAATACGTTCCCCACGGTGTGGTGAAGGCTATCTTTTCTTGGTCATCCTCGGCCATCTTGATCTGGTTGTAGCCAGCAAAGCCATCAATGAAGGATTTGACTTCGTAGTTGGCAGTGGCGTCTACAAGAATGTCTATGTTTGGCAAGGGATAGTCGTCTTTGGCTCTGCTCTCGGATCCCGAAAATCTACACAACAGTGCACCTTCCCATTGGCCTTAGTCACAGTCACGATGTTGGATAGCCATGTCGGATATTCAATGACCCTGACGAATCCTACCCGTAGTAGCTTCTCAATATCTTCTTTAACCTGTAAAGACCATTCTGGCTTGATCTTTCTCAGTTTCTGCTTTACTAGCTTGGCATCTGGTGCTAGAGGGATTCTGTGCTCCACAATTGAACTGTCTAGCCCCGGCATATCCTTATATGACCATGCAAACACGTCCATGTATTCTCTGAGCATATTGACCAGTCTGTCCCGTTCAACCCCCTGGAAGAAGTTTCCAATATGTGTCTCTTTATGTTCCTCGACAGTACCCAGGTTAACACTTGTCAAAACCTCCTCGGCAGCTTGGGCCCGGTTTTCCTCTTTGTTTGTAACCTGCTTAATGATTTCTTTAATGTATTGTTCGTTTAGTGTGTTTGCATCTTGTTCAAATGATTCATTATTAACTGTTGTTAAGTTTTTAGTTAATTTATCATTTGTTAAGTTGGCAATAAGGGGATACTCAGAAAGATCTGTCATTTCATTTAAAGCGAAAGGAAAGATGACATTGGCTACATATTCATAATCCTCAGGCGTGAGGCGTGAGGCGTGAGGCGTGAGGCCTTCGGATGACTCAGAGGACTGGAATTCAAAGACTCCTGACTCAAGTGTATGGACGACAGGGTGTTTGACACGACTGGGCTGAGAGGGACGGGGTACCAATCCAAGCTTCGTGATCATTTGCTATCGGCTGGCTATCGGCCCTGAGAATGTCTCCCAATTCTTTAAAGGCATCTCTGTCTTAGTGTAGACACCCCATTCTGAACACATCGGATCATACTTATACCACTCTAAGTCTCGCTTTGAGTCAAGAAGTAGAAATCCACCATTTCGTCATGTTTCGTTAAAGTTTTGACTAACTGTAAGTGCTCCAATTTGAGCCGTTAGTACTTTCGTTAGAAAATTAACGAGAGTTTTAACATTTCTAACATTTCTAACATTTCTAACAAACCCTAACCTTTCTAACAAAGCAAGGGTAAAGTGGGCATTGCCATTTAAAGTTAAACCAAGAAAAGAATCTCAAAAAGCAAAAGAAATTGGAAAAATCCGAATTAGGCAAGTTGAAAAACAAACTGCTGGAAATTTTTGAATAATATTCTTCCTGTTCAAAGCCTGGAGCAGCATTTAATGCACCAGTGCACGCTTTACAAGGACCTCCGCGGATATGATTGATGTTCACAGGGGGTTATAAATTGAACCCTCCTCTCTCGCTAAAACAACACAATTTGATCACAAAGAACGAAACTCGGCGAAATATAGGGAGAAAACAGTGGGAATTCACTTGAATTGCCACCATTTTCTCTTCAATCTTTCCCAAATCTCACTCACTCACAAACACTTCAAATCACTCTCATACATACTCTTATACATACACTAACTCAAGCTCAAATCACCCTTTAGGAGGAGGAATAGAGAGAAAACATAGAGGACTTCATTGTTATCTACTTGTTTTCTCTTTAACCAACTCAAATCATCAACCCTAAACACTTTCAAATCCTAAACACATTCAAGCCTTTGAATCCATTCAAACACAAAACACAAAGAAGATTGGTAAACCCTCCTTCTCCTTACCCTAAACTCCTCCATGCATGCATTTTAAACTACAAAATGTAGTTCATTCATCCTTTTGTCTTAGATCTAAGAAGATCACCATGGAAGCCCATCTCCATGGATGATCTTCTACAAAGATCAACATTATTTTCAAAGTGTTCTTGCTTGCTTGCAAAGAAAACACATTTTCAAAACCCTAAAAAAACATTTTCAAGCATCAAATCTTGATTTCAAAGGGTAAAATCCCCCTTCCCCAAGCAAATGAAGTGCTTAGTCCTAATGTACCCCAAGGATGGTTTGGTATAGTTGATTCACCACTAAAATGTCAAGTGATAACTAACCAAAACCTAGGGAAATGGGGACAAGCATGGATGCAAAACCCCCTTTAAAATCACATTTTCCTTCTTGAGAAGTTGCTGTCCAGTAGCAATTTTCTCAGACCTCAGTCCATGGTCTAATTTTTTGGACACAGATAAATGTAGAATTTGGTGTTGACTACAAAACACTTTTTGTAACCAACATCCAGATATTTCCATACATATTTTTATTTTATTTTTTGGGTGAGTAAAACTCTGTTTTCCAAATTTTCTTTTAGAGGCTAGTTCATCGGCTTCTGGAAATCCAGATCTCATATCTGAGATTTCCA
Source organism: Adenophora triphylla var. japonica (assembly GCA_022495995.1). NCBI lineage: Eukaryota > Viridiplantae > Streptophyta > Magnoliopsida > Asterales > Campanulaceae > Adenophora > Adenophora triphylla. Next base: position 64,412 of record JAFEMH010001783.1, on the reverse strand, counting down.
GAAGGTTTTGACCCCTCAAATCTTCTCCAAAATGGAAAATTATTTCACACAAAGCTTATTTAAGGAGTCTAGAGAAACTTTCATTTTCTGAGCTTATCCAGATTATGTAGTTTTAGGACCCTTGAATACATTTCAAAATCAGGTGTCTGCTGCCTTTTTCATTCTGGCAGAAGTGACTTCTCAACTTCAAAAGGTCTTTTGAGTACCAAATCTCAAACCAAAAATTCTCCAAAAAATCATGGGATCAGTTTAAAGTCTTAAAAAGAGATTCCAATTTTTACTTTTCTCAGTTTCAAATTATTTTGGTCAAAATACACACACACACACACACACACACACAAAAGGATTTCAAATGTTTGGAAGACTCGCTTTTACGAGGCGCGTCGGGTGCACACTAACGTCCTTCCCGACGCGTAACATGACCTCCGAACCTAAATCTCTGATCTCGGGCTTTTTTCAAAGTTTTGGCCCTTAAAACAAAAACGGCGTGGCGACTCCGTTTGATTTCAAAAATCGGGTACATCACACTAACTACCGTTAGTTTGGGACTAAACTGCATACGAGATAACGAGGAAAGGACAAAATTGTCCACAGGAGCAATATCTCGCCGCGAGATGGCGTGTCTCGCGCGAGATATCTCCCTCCTGCAGAGATTGGTTCCCTCTCGTCGATTTCAACCTTTTTCCGGGATAAAACTTTATCTCTCCGGCCAACCAATGGGAGAGGAGGTCTAGAACCATCTGATAGGGTTTTAACTCTCCACTTCTTCATATCCAACCTCTATAAATACTTGGTGACTTCCAAGGCTCAAAAGGTCGAAGGTCCCGGACCGCGAATTTACACAACACACACACCTTTTGTCGTTTTCTTTCCCTGAAAGAATCCTTCAAAATCACCCTAAAACTCACCTCATAGTTTGTTTGTCAACCTTGTTGATGAACAAGCATCAATCTCCAAACCAAGGACCAAGGCGAAGCTCTGTCCGTGTGAAGGGTCGACTCTAAACTTGAGCCGAAACTCTGCCCAAATCACCTCACGCAAAGTAATTCCTAATCTTCCTTCTAATTGATTGTTAGAGTGGTATAAGTCCATAGAATCTAGGATCGGCCTAGAGCCTCTCCAAATCATGGAGACGGTCTCGAAGCAATCGATCCTACATTCCGTTTGACCTCGTCAAATGGACCTTTATTTGTAGTATTTGAATTCGTTTTTTTTTTATTTCTTCTTTTGAAAAACCTCTCTTTTCTTTAGCAAGACCGATCTCTGGATTGGGTGAAATGGATGCCTTCTAAACCTACCCATTTCATAACCTAAGCCCCGAACTCAAATCTCTCAAATGGTTTTTCTATGTTTCCAATCAAATAATATAGGTGGCGACTCATAAAAATAAAAAGAACCAGAATTTCTTTCTCACAACGCTACAAAGGGCGACCCGCTGGGACCGAAAATTAAGAGGCTTAAACTTGCGTCAAAATTAAAAGAGAGGTTTTTCAATCTATTTTGTAAAATTCGAATCTTTTTACGTTCTCGATGTGGGAGATATCTCGCACGAGATATCATTATCTCGCGCCGAGATAGGGCTTCCACCCGGTTGTTTTTTGGTTTCTCCTGTTTCGCTCGTAATTCAAGATGAGAACCGAACATGCAAGGGGGATCCTGAATTCATTATCCGTAGAGTTCCTGCATCTTAAGGCCTCCCTTAAGGTGTAGAACTCGGAGACCTTTATTTTCCTTAAATAATTGATTATTATTTATGAACTGCGTGTGATTGGGTTTTATTTAATTAAAGTCCGGTCCATTGGGGATTCGGGAGTTGTAAATTAAATTATTTATCTCTCTTTATCTCTCTTTATGTGGAACTACGACGCCCGAGTCTTCCTAGATTGGAGAAACGTAGGCAACCACTGGGTGCGGCCACTATCCGTTTCTCTTTTGACTTTCAAAAAAAAATAAAACTTTCTATTTTACTCTATCACATAGATTGACTATCACACACGCGCACATCATACTATAAGCCGTCATCATGACCGCATACCCTCTATAAACCCGGACCCACACTAAGGACTGACTGATCGTAACCACCTAGTCGCCGGTCTCTCCGAAGTTGGGACAATCCCACTCCGCGTATTCAATCCACTTAGATTGTCATATCGCGGGAGCCTAGCCTTCTAGCCTGCATCGCCACATTCTCATGTAGATTGACTTTTTAGGATCACTCCGTTGGCCAGGTCGGTTTTGACTCGGTGATCTTTTCTTGTTTTTGATCAAAACAAAGCCATGTAAAATTGACAATAAGAAAGGATTCGGAAAAAGTCCCTTCGGAAAAGGTCCCTTCGGAAAAAGTCCCTTCGGAAAAAGTCCCTTTTGGATGTCCCTTCAAGAAAAATGTGCATATAATCCTTCAAAAAAAAAAAACAAACAAAAAAAAAACAATCTTACATGGCTTTGTTTTACAAAAATCGGATTGATTGCTTAGTCGTTAGGTTCTGATAAAGGCCTTAGAAACCCCTCAAAACGGACTTTCCGTTCCGACCAAAAATTAGGGCTAAATAAAAATCGACTTTCCGTGTGATTATCTAGCGCGGGATTACTTATCTCGCACGGGATAAAGCACTTACAAGGAATAACGGAACCACCACCGGTCCCCCCGCCTCACACAAAGCATGGACTAGGATACGACATCTCCATCCACGATGAAGATGACGTAGAAGAGTGGGGCTTCACTCAAATCAAGTGGGAAGGAACCTCGTACAAAGGCTGCAATGACCCAAAGTCCAAGGATTGCAACCTCAAGACACTCAATGGCTACTTTGTTCGAGAAGGGGAAAGTATTCCCTACTTTATCTTTTCAGAACCATGGACTGATGATAAAGGAAAGCGCCAACCGGGCTTTGAAATCTTCAGCCGATCGCGATGCTTCTCCGATGAAATGTAATCCGTCCCACCGATCCCTAATGATTTGTGGGGCACGAAGGCGTAGAAATGACAAGCGAATGGAACTTTGTGTTGGGAGAAGACATGCTGCGACAGCTTCCAAGACTCGCGTGCTAGAAGACAAATGCATCCATGCAATATCCAAGGGGACGCTCCAACTACCGACTACACAAGACTAATACGTAAATGTGATGAGCCAATTCTAAACCGGCACGTCACCGGGGACCAGCTTGTTGATGAAGACTTCATGATCAAAGAACTTGGTTGCACTCCCCACCCTCGCAGAAGATAGGCCCGCAACTTTTACATTAGGAAGTGTGCTCCACCTCCGATGAACTCACTCAAGAGGAAATCGAGGCGGTGGCCGAACATGCATTCCCTTACTTCCTTAATGAAAACTTTGATCTTTTCGAGTACCCTGAGATTGCTAACATCGTAAATGATGAATTAACTAATAATAATCAATATAACGAATACGTTAATAATGAATCATACAATGAGATAGATCAAGAAAACGAACAAATCTTAAAAGAGTTAGCTAAGAAAGTAGGTCGTTGTGGGAAAGAATGGCCACTGTTGACGACGAGGAAATGCAAACAGGTTAATCTTGGGACAACGGAAGACCCCAGAGAAACAAAGATCGGCGCTTTCTTCAAGGGGGAGACAGAGAAGCCTTGACGCAGCTCCTCGTAGAATATGGTGACGTCTTCGCTTGGTCCTACAAAGATATGCCTGGGTTGAATCCGATCGGTTGTAGAACACAAGATACCACTTTGCTACCCAACGCCAAGCCCGGTCCAAGCGAAACTACTTAATCAAGCCGGAATGGTCAATGCAAGTGAAAGAGGAAATCATGAAACTCTTGAATGTAGGGTTCATCAAAGTGATTGAATATCCGGAATGGTTAGCAAACACGGTGCAAGTAGCCAAGTCGAATGGGAAAATACGAGTCCGTGTTGATTTCGAGACTTGAACAAGGCATCCCCTAAAGATGACTTCCCGCTACCAAACATAGACATGTTGGTCGATGCCACAAAGAAGATACTAGGTCCGCTCATTCGTCGACGGGTTCGCAGGGTATAACCAAATCCTCATGGCGTAAGAGGACCAAAGACAAAACAAAGATTCACATTCACCACACCTGGGGAACGTTCACACGGTCATGCCATTTGGTCTCAAGAACGCCGGGGCTACCTACCAAAGGGCAAGCCACAACACTATTCCACAACATGATCCATAAAGAAATAGAGGTGTATGTGGACGACATGATTATCCACTCGGAGGGGACAGATGGCCAACACTTCGAGATCTCGAGAAAATTCTTCAATCGGCCGAGACAAAGACAAAATGAGACTCAACCCCGCCAAATGCTCATTCGGAGTAGTCAAAAGGAAAGTCTTGGGATACATGATCACGTAACGCGGCATAGAAGCAGATCCCGCCAAGATAAAGGCCATTACGAGACATGCCTCCACCCGGGACACGAGAAAGAAGTAAAGGGATTCATGGGCAGACTCCAATATATCGGTCGATTCATTAATCAACCGACTACAATGTGCGACCCCATCTTTAAGGCTGCTTAAGAAAAACGCACCTCAAGAGTGGACCGAAGAATGTCAAGAAGCATTCGAGGAAGTTAAGCACTACTTGACTTCCCCACCTATCTGGTTCCACCACACAAGGAGAAGCCCTTGAAGTTGTACCTCACGATCACGAGACAACGCATTAGGGGCTATGCTTGCTCAAGAACAGCCCGGCTTCGCACGAGAAAATGCCATCTACTTTGTCGGCATGATTCCAAGGCGGTGAAATCAACTACTCTCCACTCGACAAGTCATGCGCCGCTCTCGTGCGGGTATCACAAAGGCTAAAGCACTATATGGAAGCCTTTCCAGTCCGTCTCATCGCAAAGATGGATCCACTGAAATATATCCTAGACAAATCAAATTTGTCTTCGAGACTAGCCAAATGGTACTTCATGCTCGCGGGGTATGATATCACTTACGTCACTCAAAAATCCGTCGAGAGGAGTGTATTCGCAGAATCGGTTGGCCGAATTTCCTTGCGACGAAGTGAAGGGGGAAGACCCGCGATTCCCTGATGAGGACATCCTAAGCATAGAAGAAAATACGCGATTCCCTGATGAGGACATCCTAAGCATAGAAGAAAATAAGTGGCAATTATTTTTCGATGGCGCAGCCAACAAGAGAGGGTTTGGCATCGGAATGTTATTGGTAGACCCTAACGACATCTACACTCCACTAGCGATGACGTCTTGACTTTGACGCCACCAACAATACCGCGAGAATCACGAGGCTTGCATAGCGGGGCTTGAGGCAGCCCTAGAACGCAACGTGACTGAACTCGAGGTATTCGGGGATTCCCAATTGATCATCAATCAGACATTGAAGAAGTGGAGGGTCCAAGATCCAACCCTTCAAAGATATAGTGCCCACCTCCAAGAATTGGCGCAACAATTTCAGGATGTCTCATTCCACTATCTCCCCAGAGACAAAAATCGGTTTGCGGACGCATTAGCCACACTTGCTTCTTTGGTCGAAATCCCTAAAGGAAAAGCAGTTAAACCCTTCAAAATAACACGGCGTGCAACTCACATCTGCGCCCTTATAGATCTTCACGTTGCAAAGACAAATGGTTATCCAAAGGTGCATTGTTGAAAACTCCGAAGGGAAACCATGGTACCACGACATTTGGTATTTCATCCTAGATGGAACCATACCGCTCGAGGCAGTGCACTGAAGACTCGGGTCGCCCTTAAAAGGTTGGCACAATTACGTCATCACCGGCCGTCTATTCAAGAAACATTCCCAAGGAAACCTCCTTTGCTCCACCGAGGAAGAGGCCCGGAAATAATGGACCATGTTCATCAAGGCATATGTGGAACCCACATGAGCGGAAACATGCTCGCCAAAAGATCATCGAACAAGGGTACTTTTGGGCGACCATGGAAGCCGACTGTACCAAAATGGTCAAGAAGTGCCACAAGTGTCGAGATACACGCCAATCTTCGGCATGCACCGCCTTCCTTCTTTGTACCCAATGACTTCACCTTGGCCGTTCTCTACATGGGGGATAGACGTGATTGGAAAGATCACACCGCAGGAGCCAACGGACCTTGTTTCGTCCTAGTAGCCATCGACTATTTCACTAAATGGGTCGAGGCCGCCTCCTACAAAGTTCGAATGCCGAAAGGTTGCGAGAATTCATCAAGCACAACATCATCTGCCGATATGTGGTTCCACAAGAGATGATATCCGATAATGGGTCACACTTCGAGAAGGAAACCGATTGCCTACTGACCGAGTACAAAATCACGAGACACAAGTCATCTCCTTATAGGCCTCAAACAAACGGAGCAGTTGAAGCCGCGAACAAAACAATCGAGACTATCATCAGAAAAATGGCATTCACTGGAAAAGACTGGCCCGACAAGCTACCATTCGCACGATGGGGGTACCGCACTTCGCCCGAGCCTACAGGAGAAACTCCCTACGCCCTCACATTCGGGGTGGAGGCTGTCTTACCGATAGAATTGGAAATACCATCACTAAGGGTTCTCCTAGAAAACCAAGTGAATGAAGTCGACTGGCTAGAAAGCAGATACGAAGAGCTAGCCCTGTTGGACGAAAGAAGGTTGAAAGCGACCGAACACACTCAAGCTTACCAAAGAAGAATGGCAAGAGCTTTCAACAAAAAGGTCAAGACAAGGAACATCAGAGTAGGCGACCCGGTGCTCCGTGAGCATCGTCCCGGACCTTTCAACCCGTTAGGCAAGTGGGGACCAAGGTGGATAGGACCCTACATTGTGAAGAAGATATTCTCTGGGGGAGCCCTTCAGCTGGTAGACTTAGACGAAGATCAACTACCGAAGCCGATCAACATGGACAAGCTCAAGAAGTACTTCGCGTGACATGGCCCCCTAAGAACAAATCGCTCGCTAGGTTGAAAATCCCGGAAAGGACAACTTAGGCAAAAAATTAGAGCTAGCACAAGAAAAGAAGCCCGCTGGATTGAAAACCCGAAGGGGCGGTCTAGGCAAAAGAAAGGGTGTGCATGAAACAAAACAAAAAAAAAAAAAGAGAAGGGGGGCCTTATCTCGCGCGAGATTACCCCACGGCCCGGAGCCATATTTTGTCCTTTTCTCAAAAATGAACTACGTTGGACCTGAGCCTCTTGTTTAATTGCTGTAAAAGAGGAACGTAGGCAGCCTTCGGGTTCGGTCTAATCAAATAAATAAATCAAAGTTGTCCCTTTTATTAATCGAATGCGTTTCATTAATGACAATAGGGAAATCCTAACCACAACGACTAATTTGCTAAGCTAACAAACTTGAAAAAAAAATAATACTAATAAAGCAAAAAACAATTGATCTATCAAAGCAATCTCTTGGTACTCCTAAAGATCTAGCCTTTCATTGACTTGGTTGGCCGGCGGACATGGTCTCCACCGTCGTCGTGATCCTCCTTGCGCTTTGAGCCTCTCAAAGCAGTACATCCCTCGAGACGGTCAAAAACAGAGTCGAGACGATCAAAGACAGATTCCGACAATCTCTTGAAGACATGAGGCCTATCCAAAGCTTGCGTCTTTCCAGGCATTCCCTTGCCTCGCCTCTCGTACCAATCCCCATCAAGAAAATCCTAAGTTGGATCAGTTCGCACATTAGCAGGATCAGACTGAGCCTCGCTCCTTCGCAAGATACTGCTAGCTACAAAAGAATCTCTTAGCAGTGAAAGCTTCAAATCATCAATCTTCTCTGCACTAGGATGACCGGTATGGAGGAACCAATCCAAATATTTGTCAGACAGGAAGATGCTTGCATTAAAAGTCCGAAGGTTCGACCAACGGTACCGATTAGTTCCTTCACCCCATGCTTGAGCTAGCACCTGCGCAAACTCTACACCAATATAAGACACTTCACGAGAAGCTCCTTCGAAAAGATAAGTGTCCCGTCGCCGACCAAACCGACGGAGCACCCGCTTGGGAAAGTAAAAGGAGGAATCTCGCAAACCCAGGAAGAACAACCCCGTCAAAACCCTTGGTATTGGCAACATACTTGTTCAACCTCCAATAAGGTGGACACCGAGAGAATATCGGCAGCTTCGGTCTTCGCAATCAACTCGGCCCCATTCATCCGCTGAAAGATCTTTGATCAACAACTTTCGCGTATGATATGTAAAAGGAGAATATTCCAACGGGGGACCTATCAACTTGAGATGCTCCCTAAGCCAAATAGTCAACAGAAGGGGACTCCCTTGAGTCATGACGCCAGTCCTATGCAACTCATCAAGACCATGAAGGGTCTCACCCAAGATTAGTGGAATAATGTTCCTAGAACGTTTCCTAGCACAGAACAACTTCCACCGGTTGGGAATCGACCAAGCCGTCCCCGCACGTAAACAAAACATCTCCGAAAAGAAAAAGAGCCGTAAAGTTCCGCTTATGGACATGAAAAGCGTCATATCGAATCACCGCTGAAGCGTCCGGAAAAGAAGAGCAATCAACCCACTTGCGGTGAACCAACCCATAGCAAGTATCAAGGGGGATCCCTAACAATTCGTTCAAAGCCTCCGAATGATTCCTATGATACTTAGGAACAGCAATCTCACCAGTCAAAGGCATATCCAAGATAATGGCGAATTCCTCCACAAGTAGGCACCATCTCATTCAAAGAAAAATTGAAAAGATGAATAGAGGGATCCCAAAATCGAGCAAAGACCACGCAATAACTTCCAATCCGGTTGGAGGTTCTTCAAAGTGAAAAGAATTCTAAATCCGAATTCTCGCGATAAACTTATTGCGAGACCGGTTGCGAAACGACCTTACAAAATCCCTTGATGCTTGCTTGAAAGATGCAATCACTTCGAGAGGACAAAGAAAAATCATCGACAATCATGGACGTTGGGGCAATCTCCTTGGAAGCCATGGATCACGGTGGTTGAAGAAGAAGACAAGAGTTTCACCCTAACAGGATATCTCTAGAGTTTGAAAGGCTAGAATGAGTTATCCGGCCGGACTACGGGGTGATTTTATAGGAAAACTGTCAAAATCCCGTTCGAAAAAGGAAGAGATTTCCGCTGGGTAGCGTGTCTCGTGCGAGACACCTTATCTCGCGCGAGATATCCCTACGGCAAAGCAACAGCAGTTCTACTCAAACAAAGAATCTAGCCCCAACTTGACGAAGCAAGTCTCGAAAAACTGCGTGTACAGTTCATAACATGCAATAAAACACCATACTCGCTCAAAATTGCGGCCTAACGGCCATTCCATTTTCGAAAACATGGAAAGTCGAGAAAGTTAATTAACTAACTAATTAGACCTAGGATTAGGGATTAAGAAAAACCATCGTTTGTGCTACCTATGTGTTCCTAACAGGTACCGAGAAAAGAAAAGAAAGAAAAATTGTCCGGGCCCACACGGCCAATATGTACGTATAATCGGAGATAAAGAAAAAGGGGAGGGGATCACGCCATCAAGTCGCTCGAGCCGCCAAAGCACCTCCGCCATCACCACCAGGGGGCTACCATCCCTCCTCGACCTCTTGGCTCCGCAAGTAGGGGTCATAGCCGAGGCCACCGTCGAGGCCGCCGAAGAAGCCTTCGAACGGCCTCTCGGACGGGTCCGACACCAAAGCCATCAACCCGGCCCATCTTGGTCGCTCCACGGTTGTAATCGGCCGCGGATATGGTGACCGACAATCATAGAAAAGAAGATGCTCGATGAAGTCGGACATATACACTTATATGGACGAATACGAGAAACAAGACAAACGTAAACATACCGAAGAGACATCGCCGGGAGGCGGTAACCCTCGGGAACCCGATCGGGAGACGGGATGTGCCCCATCATCGGCTTGCTCCCCATCATATACGTGTAGCTCGAGGGCCGTAGTCTCGGGGCAAAAGGCAGAGAACCGGTAGCCCGAGAGGAAGTGCTAGGGGCCGATGAACCCGGGCGAAGCGCAGGTGGAGCCACGAGCATGTGACCGCCTATCCCTCACCGTGAGGGGACCCATCAATCGAGGCGTAAACTCAGCATAAGAGGCCCCGGGATGACACAAGCCGTCGCCACATCCCCTACCGTAAGACTAGCATAATCATCCTCCGGAATAGAGTGGGTGGGATACATCGCCCTCGGCGGATCCGCCGAACGCTATATGGCAGCTACCCCGGCCATGCCGCGGGAAGACCCGCTCACCAAGATACATGGTGTCCCCTCCAAAGACGCCAAAGCATCCTCTCGCATCCCGGTAGCATCCCAAGCGCGATGCACCTCCCGCTCTAACAAGGTCCAAGGATACAGCCCGCCTCTCGTACTCAAAGGTGTCCAAAGATGGCCCGTGCCTCCGCAACCGTCGTGGTCCAATCCCGATCCTCCTCCTCATCAACACTCCGGCTTGGGTGGCTCCACCTCCGGATATCCGGGAACACGGGGATCCGACTCTCCACTCAAACTTATACAGCTCGAAGACAAGTATAGCCCCATATCTCGCACAAAGAAAATGTAATGCATTCAGAGGGAAACACGTATAGAGCATACGTACGTAAAACTGTAAATGTAATCAAAGAGCATACCTCCCATGCATAAGAATACTCCGACAGAGTATCCTTGGTGTGCCTACACGCCTCATCCATGGCGTGGTAGCAGAAGGCCAGTCCCGCTGAGCCCCAGTCATAGCCGCTCACTTCATCCAGATCAACCAACAAACGTAACAACGAAAGACGAGCCGTAGAGGAATTGTTCACAAAAATGGTCTCGAAAGGATGTACCGTAGGGCCCCCTCACCGCCGATCCGTGATCGCATTCGGCTTCTCAAAGCATAATCATCAATCTGACGCGGAGGGGTGTCACCAAAGAAGAAATCCCTTAACCTTGTTAGGGACGAAACCAATCAATCGCCTCCACGCCGGGACCCGCAGCTTGAAATTCGGAAACTTCGGAGGGGATCGCCAATGAACTCTAGTCCCGTGATGGCCGAAAGTCGGGCCTGGGTCATAGTCGCTTCCCGAAGCGCAAATGGACCGTGTGGGTAGTGTCCCACCACCTTTCCCGGATAGCCCGAAGAACTTGGGGAGTCCTCCTTATCCCCTGAAGGTTGTCAATGAAAGTCAACAAACCCGTTTGGGCCACCCTAGCTCGGACGCCGTCTAGATCCTTGATCTTGTCCCAAACCGCCCTAGCCATCTTCGGACTCCCTCGACAGCTCTTAATCGGCTTATACGACTGCAAAACAGAGGAAAAACAGAGAGGGCAACATTAGAAATTATTCCATGTCAAGAAATCAATGAAATAGAAGAAATTTTTCATTGGGGCATTTCATCGAACACTTGGCGGGCGTACGAGAAAAGCTTGCCCAAGGATGCCATTCATGATCCGAATCAACCTCTCCTACAATCCATGATATGTAGGAGGCTCATACATACACGATGCAACAACAAACATCCAAAGAAAATGCACAAAATCAAAGCATGCAAGGGGAACCTAGTTCTAAGCACAAACATGAACAAAGGCCATTGAGGGAATTTTGAATTCAAGGGAAAGGGGATTCAAATCAATGCAATACAAGAAACAAGAGGTGAAGATAGAGCTCTTACCAAGCCCTCCTGAATGACAGTGGAGACATGCGCGTTCCTATCAAAAGTAAGATCATCGCGAGGATAATCTTTCCGTAGCAAATAGCTTCGCAAAATCGGATTCCCTTGTTCTTGAGCCATGGATTTTGGAGGAAGGAGGAATTAAGAATGGATTAGAGGGGAGAATCTCCAAGCAAATCCGCGAAAAACCACAGAAAAGGCGACCTTGGATCGAGCTAGGGAGGGAAATTTTGAAAAGGATATTTTCAAAATGAGCTAGAGCTGCTGTTTATATGCCCCGACAGTACATATCTCGCGCGGTATATCTTATCCCGCCGCGAGATAAACCTTCTGGAAAAGGACAAAATTGTCCTCGACAATAAGCGTCTACGCAACGTCAAAGTTCAAAATTTTGACACATTTACCCTTGGAAATGATAAACTAGCAAGGAAACGTGGAAAAACCGGTACCGCAAGTCACGGAACGAGTCAAACGTGACATGCGCACAATCACCCTGCACGGCACCGGGCCGCCCGAGAACCGAGTGGTCCAAAGATCAACCCAATTCACATGATTCGAGAGCCCGAAAGGTGAATCATCAAAGAAAAAGCCCGGTCCAACGTCCGCATGTGGATCGTCATCAAAAAGCCCGGTCCAATGCCCAGACAGGTGGATCGTCATCAAAAAGCTAGGTCCAACGCCCAGACAGGTGGATCGTCATCAAAAAGCTCGGTCCAACGCCCAAACAGGTGGATCGTCATCAGAAAAGCTCGGTCCAATGCCCAAACAGGTGGATCGTCATCAGAAAAGACCGGTCCAATGCCTGACAGGTGGATCGTCGAACCAAAAGCCCGATTCAACGCCCAAACAGGTGAATCGTCATCCCCAACAGAAAAAGCCCGATTCGGAGCCCAAGCTGCGAATCGTCACAAAAACGACAGGACTCGCAGGACCGGACAGGTAAGCCTTTGTTTTCTAACATATTTCCCGCAGTTCGGAGCCTGCACAGGCGAATCTTCGACAGACGGTATATTCGTAATTGGGTCTTGATTTGATTCCTCGGTATGAATTTGCCTTTTCAAAAAATAAAATCTCCTCGATTTTCAAAAACGTTTTTCAAAATACCTAAAGCAACCTTTTCGTGTTTTGGAGTCGAACTACGTTATGGTCCGATTCTCCGATAGAGATACGTAGGCGGCCGTGCGGCACGACCATCCCGATGTTCGTAATGATGTCTTTTCTATCGTCGACATGACTTCTTTCATAAGACTTGTCGCCGAGGGGCTCTGTAGACACCCCATTCTGAACACATCGGATCATACTTATACCACTCTAAGTCTCGCTTTGAGTCAAGAAGTAGAAATCCACCATTTCGTCATGTTTCGTTAAAGTTTTGACTAACTACCGTTAGTATGGGACTAAACTGCATACGAGATAACGAGGAAAGGACAAAACTGTCCACAGGAGCAATATCTCGCCGCGAGATGGCGTGTCTCGCGCGAGATATCTCCCTCTGCAGATTGCAGACGACAGTTCCCTCGTCGATTTCAACCTCTTTCCGGGATAAAACTTTATCTCTCCGGCCAACCAATGGGAGAGGAGGTCTAGAACCATCTGATAGGGTTTTAACTCTCCACTTCTTCATATCCAACCTCTATAAATACTTGGTGACTTCCAAGGCTCAAAAGGTCGAAGGTCCCAGACCGCGAATTTACACAACACACACACCTTTTGTCGTTTTCTTTCCCTGAAAGAATCCTTCAAAATCACCCTAAAACTCACCTCATAGTTTGTTTGTCAACCTTGTTGATGAAAAAGCATCAATCTCCAAACCAAGGACCAAGGCGAAGCTCTGTCCGTGTGAAGGGTCGACTCTAAACTTGAGCCGAAACTCTGCCCAAATCACCTCACGCAAGGTAATTCCTAATCTTCCTTCTAATTGATTGTTAGAATGGTATAAGTCCATAGAATCTAGGATCGGCCTAGAGCCTCTCCAAATCATGGAGACGGTCTCGAATCAATCGATCCTACATTCCGTTTGACCTCGTCAAATGGACCTTTATTTGTAGTATTTGAATTCATTTTTTTTTATTTCTTCTTTTGAAAAACCTCTCTTTTCTTTAGCAAGACCGATCACCGGATTGGGTGAAATGGATGCCTTCTAAACCTACCCATTTCATAACCTAAGCCCCGAACTCAAATCTCTCAAATGGTTTTTCTATGTTTCCAATCAAATAATATAGGTGGCGACTCATAAAAATAAAAAGAACCAGAATTTCTTTCTCACAACGCTACACTTAGTCACCAAAGTGCGGGGATCAAAAGGTTCTTCACCACCGTCTCCAATTACGGCAACTACTTCGTCATCTGAGCTGAAGTCGATCAAGTCAGGAATCTGCGCCTCTTCATCAAACAGCTTTTGCAAACCCAACTCACTGTCTTCACTACTGGCAGCTTCTATCTGGCTGATCTTCGGAAGAGCTAACTCGAAGGCGGAGAAATCCATTACCTCGGATGGGAAAAGTGCTGACTCCTTGAAGCTGTCTGGGTTTCCTTTGAAGGAATACTCGTTCTGAACAGTAGTGGCAGCCCCAGGAATGTCCGGCAAGTCAAGGAACATTCTCCGAACAGGATTTGCTGGTTTTCCCCGAACTTTCTCAAGGTTTTCCAGAAGAGTTTTTCTCAAGGAGATCTGACTATCATTTTCATCATATTGAGTCCCACCTCTTGTGAAGTACTGGGCCAGAGACAAGCTGTAAGGATGGAGGCGGACCCCTTCATTTCGCCTTTTCTGAACTGTTCCTTTAGCCTTTCTGTCATCCTGAGAATTCGGTTTGTACCCCAAGCCGTATCGGGTGGTCTGTTCCTTTACGTCAATGACAGCATTGCGACCCTGAAGTCTTTTACCCAGTCCAAGCCCCGGGAGATAACCCATCTTTCTCATCATCCGCATGGCAGGAGGTATTTTGTCAGAGGTAGCATTGAGGTCAGTGCAACACACCTGCGCTTTGGAGGAGGGTATAGAGAATCCAGTCAAGGCAAACCCTTTATCATCATGTTTGATCTCCAGTATCGGGATACCTCCTGTGTTGGTTCCTTCCACGGTGACACTGTCTCCGTATATAGTAGTAATAGTCCCATCACTTGACTGGAATTTGACGCACTGGTGCAAAGTAGAGGCTACCCCATTTATCTGGTGAATCCAAGGTCGTCCCAGCAAAGCGGTGAATGAAATGGGAATGTCGATCACTTGGAAGTCTACATCCATGGCCTTTTTCCCGAACCACAATTTGAGAGTAGCAATCCCCAAAACTTACCGAGCAGTGGAATCATAGGCCTTAATGGTCTGACTGGAAGGCTTCAAATCTGTGGGCTTCAAATCCAACAAGTCCATCATTTTTGCTAGCAGGACGTTCATTGCAGACCCTCCATCAACTAATACCCGTGGTAACCGGCGTTCTTCCAACTGGACTTTAATGTAAAGGGGTTCGTTATGACTAGCCCCATATTTTGGAAGGTCCAGGTCAGTGAAGGTGATGATATTTCCTTAGTGGATATTTCCAATCGTCTGGACGACCTCATCTGGGGTGACATCTATGGGCACCATGGTCTTGGCCAAAATTTCTTCTAACTTCAGTTTGTGAGGGTATGAGGAGGTTAACAGGGACCACAGGGAGATATTGGCTTGAGTA
Organism: Adenophora triphylla var. japonica; assembly: GCA_022495995.1. Lineage (NCBI taxonomy): Eukaryota > Viridiplantae > Streptophyta > Magnoliopsida > Asterales > Campanulaceae > Adenophora > Adenophora triphylla. Next base: position 49,195 of record JAFEMH010001783.1, on the reverse strand, counting down.
CACTTCAACTGAGTTAGCACCGGATCTTCTTTTTCGGGGTCTGGTTTTTCTGCATCTGGCTTGTAAGGTCTTTTGTCTGTCTTGGGCTCGGAGATGACATTTCTTTTGTCACCCTTAGGCTGCTCAACACTCATCTGTCTAGACCGAGTCATCACATAGACATTAGACTTTTCTGAGTCATCATTCCTACTGGAGGATTCCTTCAGCTCTTTCAAAGTCAGAGGCGGGCTCTTGCTGGCATATGGCCAACTCTGCTGGTTAATGTGATTAACAGAACTACCAGAGGCATAGGCAGCTTCCCGAATCCGATCCCAGGTCACCGGCTTTCTGGCCTTTTCTGAATCATGACTCCCCAATTGGCTTAGCAACTGGCTAATTTCAGCTTCATCTTGCTCGCTCAAAGCCTTGACAGTCTCATTCAAGCTTCTCAGGGTTAACATGCAACAGGAGTTATCGTTCCCAGAGTTTGGAGGTTTGCTAATGGCTTCTTCATCATGGCATAGCAACTTCTTCAGTAAAGCAGGGTCATATTCCTCATCACTGTCAAGCATATCCCTTCTTTCTCTCGGAGTCAACCTTCTGACGACATCTTTGACGTTGGCCAAACACTTCCTGAAGTGGGAGATTCCATCATCGATAAGGATTTCTGCAGGGTTAAGTCTCATGGCAGGTTCCTGTTCTTTACTTACAGGAGGGTTTTCTGGGCTTTTTGGCTTCTGGGCTAACCACTCTTCCACTGCTCCTTTCGGCATTTCGACTGTGTCTTCCTCAGTGTTACTACAGTAACTCCCGTGGGAACTTTCATCTTGACTCTGATGACCAATGAGGTCAAAAGCAGGTCGGGATACTTGGCGCCATATAAGGGGTATTCTGGACTCTTCCCCTGACTTAGGGATTACCAAGAAAACATCACTGTCGTCGTAAGATAGGAAGGGGATCGGGGTCGCTTCAAACTTTAAGACCCTTTCTAAGGCTTCCATACATTCTTCTTCAGACAAAGTCTCAGGGGTGACCCTTAGCACTGCAATGGAGTCTACTCTTCCCGATGGGGGTTTAGCCTCAATGACGCTTACGTGTTCTAGATCGGTGGGTGGAGCCCACTTCCCTCTTTCAGCTAAAGCTTCGATCAAGGTCTTCCATTCACCAACCAAGTCTTTGTAAGGAGTGTTGAATTCTAGGATGTGGAACTCATACCCTGCCTCATCTGAGATCGCATCCATTTTCTCTTCCGCGTCCTTGCAAAGGTTGCAGACACACTTTGAGGTGATACAGTCTCCTATTCTAGGTCTGTGATTTTCTACCTTATCTTGTCCTTCGGGTTTCATTTCCATTGGCTCCATGTTCATCCCTTCTACTGAGCTGTCATCATCACTGTAAATCCATCCATTCCTATTCTCGTTTCCGACGGACTCTTCGCTGTCACTGTCTGGGATATAGGCAAATTCACAGGCGTTGACAAAGTTGGAAAGGTCGGGTTGATACTGGAGTTTTGGGATGAAGAAATTTGGTTCATGCTGAGGAGAGGGAGTGAGTCCCATGAGATGATGTGGAGACTGAGTCACTGGGATAGCCGTGGCAGTTGCTCTCTGTTGGTAGGGAATAAAGATGGGTCTTATCTGAGGAGGCGAGGGTGTTGGAACCCTGGTGGCCTGGAATGTTGGAAAGGACTGAAAAGGGGTAGTCCTTGGTAAGGGATCATATGTGGATGGAGGAGGGCATTGGTTATAGGCTGAGGGAGCTGAGATGGCTGCTTCTGGAGTCTCATCTTCTACCATAACCAGGGAACCGTTGGACTCAACCACTATCTGAACCCCATGACGATGGAGCGCATCAATGAGCATGGCGTGCTCTTCCTCATGGACCTTACGACTTTTTTCCAAGGCTAAGGCTAGCTCTTCTTTCCTAGTCATCTGGTTACCCAAACCACTGCTGTTCTCTGTCAAATCTGTCATTCTGACTTTCCGAACTGACAAAACTGAGGATTCTGGCGAGCTATCTGAGAATTCTGCGCTGACAAGCCGCTGACCCGTTATTCTCACCCACTTCTTTCTCGCTGCGAGAAAGGGATAGGCAAGGTTTAGACTCTGGGGTAGGTGTTTAGGTTGAAGGCTCAGGCAATATGCAAATTAAGAATCTTCCAGTTTACTGAAAACGGTGTCTTTTATTAATTTCTATTTGGTTGGAAAAGGGGTTGCCCTTCTTTTTCGCAACTACTCTAGATCCTGGATCAGTGGGTTCTGTCACTATGTCTATAAGCCCCTCGTATTTCACCTGTATTTCGACCTCCCAGGGTGGATAGCCCCGGGCGAGGGTCCTATAGGGCACGCGGATCCCACCGACCGAGAGAGAATAACGCTCCTAACGGGTCTAGTGGGTCATAGGAACTTTTAACGCGCGAGCGATGCGGATTATAGTCAAGGCAATGCCGGGAAAGTCTCGTCTTTCAGCCTTAACGGAATTTCGGCAGAGTTTCGCTTGCGCGACTGACGTTTTGACTTTTTGGCATTGTCCAAGAAGATAATAGGCATGGGTCGGATGGTAAAAGCCGGATGACACAGTGTCACCTTGAACTTCGTTGCATACGTCGTGCGAGTCAAAGTCAAAGTCAATGCCGGGTCAAGATCTTGCCAATTTTTCCTTGTCGGAATTTTGGCAGAGCTCCGCTTGCGCGAAAGATCTTTGGATTTTTAGGCACGGACTCGGGCTTGAATCTTACGTATCCCGTGCAGGTCAAAATCAAAGTTAATGCCGGAGTCAAGATTCTGCCAATTTTCCTTGGCGGAATTTCGGCAGAGTTTCACTTGCGCGAAGGATCTCGACTCTCGTCATGGGCTAAGGTTTGACCTTTACGGGGGTATGAAACTGGGCTATATGACACGGACTAGACCAAAAACCAACCAAAAGTCACGATTTTAAAATGTGTGACACGGACTGTGCATTGGTCGACACTGGCTGCCGTGGGGAGTTTGGAGTGATTCCGTGCGCGCCCGGGAGCATCGTAATACTGTCCGTGACTATAGCTGAACAACCACCCCGGGTTAAAGGGACGTGCGTGCAAAGTGTACAGGATATATAAGGTGCGCGTAGTGTGCGGCCTCCTAAAAACGTTCATTTTTTAGTTAAAACAGAAATTTTCAGAAATGTGTTTTAAAGGAATGATTTTTCGGGACGGGGGAAATGCAGCAAATAAGCACGTAAATTTTCTGGGAGCCTGGTCAGTCTTGGAACTGAATAGCCCCGAGCTGCCAAGGCTGCCAGATTAACCTCAATTTTTGTCCTGGTGGAATTGCCAATGAAGCCGCCCGGCTAAGATCCAAGGAGAATCAAGCCGTACGGCTGCATCAATCAATTTTCCAGGTTCCATTTCCTTTCATTTGCAGGTTGTTTCCCCGGCCTTTTTGGCACCTTTTCAGCTCTAGAATGCTTTCCTGTTCAGTATCAGAATATGCACAATTCCCAAGAACCAACGATGCATGCAATGTAATGCAAGAAAAAGGAAGGCAAACATGAGGATCGGATCCGCGGCGGAAGGCTAACCCACTCAAAAAAAGCTTTTCTTTTTTTTTTCCGAAAAGAGATACCGGTACGTGGGATTGTTAGACCATAGTTTATCCCAGACTCGTGTTAGGAGGCGATAACGGGAAGCTTAATGGTTTCCACCTATATACCAAGTATCATTTTTTTATTATTTTAAAAATGAAATCTTTTTTTCTTGTTAGTCCCCAGTGGAGTCGCCAAGCTGTGAATGTGGTGCCCAAGATCGCGGCTCTCTTATTTTTTATTTTTTTTTGTTTGAACCGCTTTCTCGTGTAAGGGGATCACCGCCTCACATCGGTTTGGAAACATCCAGTTTAAATTGAAAAACGGAGTCGCCACGCCATTTTGATTTCCTCAAAACTTTGAAAAAAAGGATTTGGGTCCGGAGGTTAAGTTACCCCTTGGGAAGAACGGATCGTCATTCACCCAAGGAGCCTTGCCGAAGCAAGTCTTCCAAGATCCGGTTTTCATGCTTGCCTTTGTGTTTTCATGTGTGGGATGTGTTTCTTGGAAAAGGAGGGAATGTACCAAGTGGTCTTCCGGACGTATAAACCATGAGTTGGTTATCACTCGGGATTCCTTGGATTTTTGATATGTTCGGGACTTTTGGTCCCGTTCTCATCTTGGACTTATGATCATCATGATGAGACCTTGGGTCACATGAGATCAAGATAGGGACACCTTTTTTATAGTCCAAAGATGAGACTCTTTAGAAAGGAATGACTTTTGCCCATCAATCCTACATCTTGAGACGATTTGAGCTTAGTCGGGACATTTATGCTCATCTCAAGTGATGATCGGAGATGTAGGGGCTCAAGTTCATCCTTTTCTAAAGGGAAATCCGTCTATGGCATCTTTATGTGGAGGAAATGATGTAAATATAGGACCTTTACACCATTACGCTCCAAGAGATGCTCCAAGTACCAAAGGGGACTAGGGGAGGGGTATAAAGATTGGATCTTTATACTCATCCTATGCCTTTTTGTGCCTTATGAAGGTCACTAGGCAATCCTTGGAGAGTGATCCAACCATGAGGTACATGGGGAATGCATTTTAAAGTAAAGATGACATTTTTATGCTAACATATGTAATGAACATGATGCAAGCTAGGACTAAGAATGAAAAGGGAGGACCTTTATGGCTTTCCTATGTCCTTTATGAACTTTTAGGTGGACAATCCTTGGAAGCAAGTTCTATGGGAAGGGGGAATGACATTCATGAGTAAAGATGACATTTTTAATGAAAAGATGACATTTTTATGGAAAAAAGATGACATTTTTATATGCAAAGGATGCTATTTTCACATCACCATGTGAGAGATCCACCCTAGAACAAGCCATTTGAGGTCTTATTGTTCATCCTTGGGATGGATCTTCCATGGATCCCATGTGATAAAGGGAATGGGGGTATTATGATCTACATGACTAAAGATGTGATCTTTAATGGCAATATATCAAATACCAAGCAAGTAGATGAAAATATATAAAGCAAAGAACAATATAGCAAGTATGGCAAGTATATTTTAAAGAGAAGGGGAGGAGAGGTTACCAATGGTGGTGTTCCTCTATTTCCTTGAAGTTTGCCTAAGGAAGGACCAACTTTTGAAGGGTTTTGAAGAGGGGGGGAGGTGATTTTGGTTACTCTCAGCTTTCTGGAATTTCGTGGAGGTATTTTGGCAGAGTAACATTTCCAAAAATTGTATATCAAAATGGGTAGAGGAGGCCTCTATTTATAGGCAGTCTGGTGATGGCTAATGAAGCCGTGCGGCTGTAACCCTTGGCTAATGAAGCCGTGTGGTCTTATCCATTAGTGACTCAGCCTATTTCTAGAACCATGCAAGGTGGCCTTCTAGAAGGTCTTTTTCCAGTGAGGGACTACGTGGGATTTTAATTCCTAACAAGTCCTTCGCCCCTCGGAAGGTTTGGGAAAGTTCCCAAATTGCCCCTGAACTTTAGGAAAGTCCGGGGAATTGCCGGGAAACTTAACCGGAAGGCATGAGCCAGATTTGGGTACTTACAGAAATTTCTAAAGGGATACACTTTTCTAACAAGAACGAGGCTCAATTTGAAATTAAAAGGTACCATATTAGAACTAATCAGAGGTTCAGAGTAAGAAAGAGCACACCTCATTCCTGGGCAATATTATGTCTACTCAAACAGTATTCATGCAAATTATATGTTCGTATGAGTAGGAAGAAACATGGCTATTGGAAAGTGAACAAGTAAAATGGTCCGTATGTTGCTTGTTTTCCGAAGAAAGCCAAGATCACCCCAACCTACGAAGTTTATTCGTCGTCAAGTGTTAGTCTTATTAAGGCTGATTCAGATGTCAAGGTTGGAGTTATTATTGCATACATTAGTGGAATGTCTGGCAAGGAAATTATGTATAAGAAGGCATGGTGTGGAAAGCAGAAGGGCATTGTAGAGGTTTTTGGAGATTGGGAGGAATCTTATATAAGGTTACCCCGCATCCTAGCAACCATCCAAAAACCCCGGAACAATTGTTGAGCATACTCATCCTCCTCCTCCTGCTGGTGAATTACACATGTTTCAACGGGTGTTCTGGGAATTTGGGCCTTGCATTGAAGCTTTCTCTCATTGTCGGCCTGCCATTTCTGTTGATGGAACATTCCTTCGTGGTATATATAAAGGGGTAATACTGATTTTCATGGGACGCCAAAGATAGTATACTTCCTTTTGCATTTGTTGTTGTTGAAAAAGAGGACTAGGTGAATTGGAGTTGGTTCTTATATCTTATTTCCAAACATATTATCAAGAGTCGTGAGGTATGCTTCATATCTGACCGTCATTACAGCATTCTTAAGACTATATCGAAAGAAACATGGTGGCCAAATGTGTATCATAGATATTGCTTGAAGCATATGTGAGCAAATTTCTTGGAGAAGCACAGAGATGTTAGTTTAAAGTATTTATTTTGAAAAGCTGGTAAATTAAGTTATGATAGAAAATTGAAAAATACTTTTGAGAGTATCCATTTAATTGACCCTGAGGCAATTAAATGGTTTGTGAATTTAGATGCCAGAAAGTGGACAAGCATGATGGTGGTTATAGATATGACATTATGACTACTAACATGTCTGAGGTTTTTAATGGTTTCATGAAAAGAGCTCGCGGGATGCAAATAACAGCAATTGTTGAGACTGCCTTTTATTGTTATATAGAGTATTTTCAGGTAAGATATGGGTTATCACTGAATGCTTTAGGAGGTAATCCCGATAACCCAATTATCATTCCTCTACACCAATTCAGTCAGAAAGTTCATTAACGATTCAGGAAGAATAGCGAGAAGGCTACGCAACATCATGTTAGAAGGTTCAACACTCACGAGATGTGGATGTATCAAGTGACAACCGCACGTCGTGGTGATAATATCCAAATTGTCCGATGGAATGATGGTACCTGCACATGTGGCAAATAGGTTGTATATCACATGCCTTGTTCCCATCTTCTTGCATGTTGCCAAGCGCAACATATTGACAATCTTTCTTATGTTGATCCATTTTACACTATTCGTGAATACTACAAGACATGGAAGGTAACATTTGAACCATTACACCATGATGACTATTGGGGTGTTGATGAATTGATGCAACATTTTTTCCCTAATCCCAACCTTCGACGTTCTGCGAAGGTCACAATGTTCAACATACAAGCAAGAAGGTCACAATCGTCGTAGATATCCAAGTAATAGAAAATAGAATTATTGTATGTAATTTCCATTAAACTTGAATGTAATTTCTATTTAAGTGAAATTTTTCAAAACTATATGTAATATGAAGTTTATGTTTGGCAAAATAACAGTTAGTTTCTGAAGTTTATGTTTGGCAAAATAAAAATTTCTATCCATGGCAAAATGAAATGAAAGTTTATGAAGTTTCTGTCTGAAGTGTCTCAAGTCTCTGTAGTTTCTGGTCCATCTAAACTCGCTAATTGAATTAGCGAGTTTAGGTGAAGTCGCAAATTCAAATAAGAGTTTATTACAAAAAAAAAACTCATTAAAAAGATGGCATTTACAAAAAAAACATGTAAGATAGAATTTTACAAAAAACTACTTAATTAAATATGAATATTACTAAAAACCATTTTTCACACAAAAAACACACCCACACTTCCTCTGTTCACTCTCTCTCTCTACTCAACCGGTCAACCCATCTCCGGCGACCACCTTCCGCACCTCCGGCGAGTCCATTGATTCCGGGCAAGCTATAAGAAATTCAGGCGAATTTCACCAAATTCCGCCCAAGCTATCAGAAATTCCAATTTCACTAAAATTCAAAACAAATTACAAGATCTGAACAAAAATTGAGAATGGGAGATCTAGTTGCTGAGGCTTCTGAATCAATGATTTAGTTGTCATATAAATGGTAGATCTAGTTTAGGCTAGTGTTTAATTTTGTTCTATAGGAAATACTCACAAATCAATCAAATATAACCAAAATCATAACATTTGTTCAAATAAATACTACTTCAATGGAATGAATGGAAAAACATTAAAAAACACCCAAAATTCGCTCAAATTAAAACTAAAATAACCAAATTCAAATTTAAACCTAAATCCTAAATTCATAATCACAACTCATTCTAACCTTCAAAAAATGAAAATAGGGGGAAGATAATGAAAACTTACTTAACAATTTTGAAGAATCACTTGAATAGAGGGATCTTGAATTTGGCAAAATGATCTTGAAAAATCGTCTTTCTTTGTTCTCTTCTTCTTCTTCCTTTGTTTTTTTTTCTTTTTTCTGTAATCTGCAAACTCGTTGAAGGGGGATTGAAAATTCGCTTAAAATCGCCAAATCAATTTGCGAGTTTGAATCTCGCTTAAACTCGCCAAATCAATTGGTGAGTTTCATTTACGGCGTCATTTTCTTAAAATGCAGAATAAAAAAGAAAAAATTGAAAAAAAAAGAACTCGCCCTTCCATTTGGCGAGTTTAAACGGATAAAGGTCAAACTCGATAAATGGTTTAGCGAGTTTTAAAAAAATGGACATTTTGACAAATATTTTGGAAGGGTTGTTATTTTGTAATGCACGTTATAATTTCCCAGGAGCTAAAGCATTTAAAACATTTTCATGTCTATAAATATATTAAAGCAAAGTCGTCCCTAAATTTGGCAAGTTGGAGCCCAAAAATGTCACTATCAAGGGGCTGAAAATGAAAATTGATTCAACACATGGTTTTAGCAAATGGTTTTGGAACGTGGGTAGAGAGAAAGTGAAAAAATGATCTATACTACTCACACTCTTTGAAAATTTTTGGAAATGTACAATTTTTTTTTTTTTCATTAATTAATCAACACTAGGTGTCTAAACTATGTTCCAATATTTAAACGTTTTCTAATTATTTCTATAAAAAATAATTATTTAATGAGCTTTAAAATTTATTGTTTTTAATTCAGAAAAATTGAAAAAAATACCTCATTTTTAGTCTAATAAACTCATTAAATAGTTATAATCTAAATATATATTCTTAAATTTTAGACTAAATTTATTGTTTTCTAATTATTAATTAATAACAGTTTTTTTTTTTTTTTGCATTAACGATAATTTTTAAATTTAGATGTGAATATTTTTTTTTTTTTCATTTTTAGTCTAAAATTTAAGAATATATATTTAGATTAAAACTACTTTTCTTATGTTTTCGAGATAGATGATCATTAGTTAGACATTTTTTTTTATTTTACTTTTGTCAAAAAAAGAAGAAGATTTTATTTAAAAAAAATAAAAAATTGAAGAATGTGGAGATAATATATAGGTGACTATAGGGGGCGAGGGGGGGGGGTAAGGGAAGTTTTGGGGGCAAAATTGGGTATTTTTTATTTAAGAAATAAATTTATTATGTTATATAGTAATTACTATTAATGCATGTTTGTAGGTTTATAGATCCGGATTATTGGGCTGAATAGTTGAAAATCTCATTTTGCTTTTAAAAAATACCGCTACTACTATAAATAATAATCCTTTTTTTTTTTTAAAAAAAGTATATGAATTTTTATTTTCAAAAAATAAATATGAATGGTTGAAAAAATAAAAGAAAAATGTTCATGATTTCAAATTTAAGTAAATAAGATGATTAAGATTTATTCATTTATTTATTTATTTGAAACAAGAAGATAATTTAATTGAGAAAAAAAGATAAGGAGATAATTGCTCATTTCAATAAAAGTTATACAACTAAAATGGTGATAAGTGCCTGCCTTAACTGTTTTCTAATATTATCTTTCAAGAAATAAAAAACTATTTTCTAATATAATCAAAATATTTTCCTTCACATTTTTTTAATCAAAACCTTCTTACTTTGAAAATTATAAATTTCATTAAACGAGCTTATTTCTGAAAATTGTATAATTTCTAGGCTTAATATTGGAAAGCTACTTTTTTATTCTTTGAACTTAATTACTTTATTTTGTATTTTTTTAAACGATTTTTAGCTACTTTGTTTAAAAAATAAAATTTTTTATTTCTTGATCATTAATTTTTAATTTATGATGACATATCTATAAATATATTAGAGCAAAGTCGTTCCTAAATTTTGCAAGTTAGAGCCCAAAAATATCACTATCAAGGGGCTAAAAATAGAAATTGATTCAACACATGGTTTTAGCAAATGGTTTTGGAATATGGGTGGAGAGAAAGTGGAAAAATGATTTATACTACTCACACTATTTGAAAACTTTTGAAAATGTGCATTTTTTTTTCTTTTTCATTAATTAATCAACACTAGGTGTCTACACTAGGTTGCAATATTTGAACATTTTCTAATTATTTCTTTAAAAACTAGAGCCGTCAAGTTGGGACGGTCCCGTCGGAACGTCCCGTCCCGCCATACAAATGGGACGGGATGGGACGGACTATTTTAGTCCCGTCCCGTTTTCGTCCCATCCCGTTTTGTCCCGTTCCCATCGCGGGACAACTTAGTTTCGTCCCGTCCCGTCCCGTCCCGTTATCCCGTATTGACGGCTCTAAGAGATAGTGACCTTCAAGGCTTCAAGCAACATTTACAAGAAGGGGGAAGAATTTTATTACTGCAGACTCACTGGAGAAACAATCTAAGAAGAAGCTTAGGCTGTAATTATTTTATGTTGGTGATGTTGGTTTATATTGATAAGTATATTTTGGTGAACATTGATGGTGGTATTGTTGGTTTACATTGATAGCAGTTGCACTATGATTTGGCTACTTATTTTAGTCATTTTTTTTTATTTTTTATTTATTATTATTTTTTTTTTTGTCTCAGCAAGCATTGCTGAATATTTACTACTCCCTCTGAGCTTCCTATATGCTTTGGTTCTTATTTTGGATAGAGAAAGTGAACTATTTTGGATATTGATTTTGGCGCCTAGTCAACGCTTATCCTTTCTAGTCAACGGGTCCCGTATGGGTCCCGCGGGATCCCGCGTCCCGCAAATGGGACGGGATGGAACGGAGTATTTTAGTCCCGTCCCGTTTAGTCCCGTCCCGTCTCGTCCCGTTCCCGTCGTGGGACAACATAATTTTGTCCCGTCCCGTTCCGTATTCCCGAATTGACAGCTCTATTAAAAACTAATTGTTTAATGAGCTTTAAAATTAATTGTTTTTAATTCAGAAAAATTAAAAAAAAAACCTCATTTTTAGTCTAATAAACTCATTAAACCGTTATAATCTAATATATATTCTTAAATTTTAAACTAAATTAATTGTTTTCTAATTATTAATTAATAATAATTTTTTTGTATTAACGATAATTTTTAAATTTAGATCTGGATATTTAATTTGTTTTTTTCATTTTTAGTTTAAAATTTAAGAATATATATTTAGATTATAACTTCTTTTCTTGTATTTTCGAGATAGATGATCATTAGTTAGACATTTTTTTATTTTACTTTTGTCAAAAAAAAAAAAAGATTTTAATTAAAAAAAATAAAAAAAATTAAAGAATGTGGAGATAATATAGGTGACTATAGGAAGGGCCGAGGGGTGGGGGTAAGGGAAGTTTTGGAGGCAAAAATTGGGTACTTTTTATTTAAAAAATATATTCATTATGTTATATAGTAATTACTATTAATGCATGTTTGTAGGTTTAAAGATCCGAATTATTAGGCTTAATAGTTGAAAATCTCATTTTTCTTTTTAAAAAAATACCGCTACTACTATAAATAATAATCCTTTCTTTTTTCAAAAAAAAAGTATATGAATTTTACTTTCAAAAAATAAATATGAATGATTGAAAAAAATAAAATAAAAATGTTCATGATTTCAAATTTAAGCAAATAAGATGATTGTGATTTATTCATTTATTTATTTGTTTGAAGCAATAAGATAATTTAATTGAGAAAAAAAAGTAAGGAGATAACTGCTCTTTTCAATAAAAGTCATACAACTAAAATGGTTATATGTGCCTACCTTAACTGTTTTCTAATATTATCTTTCAAGAAATAAAAAACTATTTTCTAATATTATCAAAAGATTTTCCTTCACATTTTTTTAATCAAAACCTTCTTACTTTGAAAATTGTAAATTTCATTTAACGAACTTATTTCTGAAAATTGTCAAATTTCTATGCCTAAAATTGGAAAGCTACTTTTTTATTCTTTGAACTTAGCTACTTTGTTTTGTGTTTTTTTAAATAATTTTTAGCTACTTTGTTTAAAAAATAAAATTCTTTATTACTTGATCATTATTTTTTAATTTATGATGACATATCTATGAATCAACAGTGAACTTAACAAATAGGTCAAATAATCTCATAAAATTGCAAAAATAAAGGCTATAAAATACTAAAAATAACTGTGAACTTATTACGATGAGGGATTATTTGATAATTGCCCCATAGGTCAAATAATCTCATAAAATTGAAAAAAAAGGCTATAAAATACTAAAAACAACTGTGAACTTAACTAAAAAAATCTGTGAATTAAGTAAATAATAGTCATTTTCATGCAGAAATTATGAATTTAACTAAAACAACTGTGAACTTCTCTTAATTGTTATTAGAACAAATGTAAAAAACAATTGTGAACTTATCAAAAACAACTGTGAACTTGTAAAAACTGTGAACTTCTCAAATTTGCTCCAGATTATATGTTGATGCTAATAGTTTGATTCGTATTGACGATACGAACACAACGGTGGTTTCAGATTTTTTTTTGATTTCTAGATCTTAAGATATTTCATTTTAAAGTTTTGAGGGGAAAAAAAAAGAAAGAGAGAGAAAGAAGAGAGAGAAAATGACATAGAGCTGAAATTCTTCACGCACGTCCGTCCATGTCATTTAATTGAGTGGCACAAGTGTAATTTTTATCAATTTACCAAGGACACGCGTGTCCATCTTTAAGTCAGGGACCTGATGGTCGAATTCCAAATTTTATGTCCTAGCAGTTTGAATTCATTAGGATCAGGGACCAATCGGTAATTGCCCCAAGTTAAATTTCTCTTTGTGTTAGAAGTAAAAAGTATCATTAAATGTGAAGATAATTTATTTGAAGCTGATTTGGGATTTTTGGGTGGCAGATTGAAAGTTGTCCACAAAATCTTGCTAACGAAATTAATTGACGATATTTATGATAGCATCTGTAATGGACTCAATACACTCTAATTAAAAACAATAATAAAGTATTACATTTACGATTTTGTAAGCAAATTTTTTCAATCATTTTGTGTCCTTACTAATACCTAATTAGTATAGGAGAGAGAGAAAAAAGCTGGTTAAAAAGAAAGTGAAAAAATGTTTTAGAAAATTATAAAGGTGATATGTGATTCTATTTTATAAGCTTCTATTTTTTTCGAGCAAGTCTTTATTTTTACTCTCTCTATTTTAAGATAAGTATAAAAAAAAATAGATTTTCTCTTAATTAAATAGAAAATTTTAAAAATTATTGAACATTCATTTTAAAAATTTAAAAAGGTTTGCATGCATACTTTTGGAGAGAATAGCCTACTATGTGAATTTTCTTTATTTTTTATTGAAAGATATCTTGAAAAGCATTGATTTGAGTAGAAGTGAAAAACTATATGGTGGAAAAACTGTTGTCGATGGAGATGATAGTTCTTCAAGTGCTAAATCTACTACAAATGTTTTGTTTTAGGAAATATTTTGAAATGTTTAAGTAGTACTCACACTTTGCTTTTTCAAGTACTCACACTTTGCTTTTTCAATTTACTATTTCAGTACATGCATAGCTATATATAATCGTCGTGCATCGCACGAGTTTGCTGCTAATATCAATAATATCTTATTGTGCATGTATTAATTTGGCCACAAGGGTAAAGTTGAGTACTAAAGATGTTCAATGTATTAGCTCATATACTTCTTGGGAATACATATAAAACATTTACAAGTGATGATGCCAAAATCGTCAAATCAGCCCGAATTCAAGCGATCGTTTGCTTCGGAGATTGCTAGGCCTGAAAATAAGACAAAACACATAAACTAAGCCGGGGCTTGACCGGCGAAGGCCCTCCGGCGTGAGAATAAGTCACGGTTTTGGTGTGAGAAACTAAATTGAGAGAGTTTCTGTATGTAAAAAGTAACGTACCAAATATTGCGATATATGACTTGTATTTATAGGGATGGATTGATAGAATATATGTTGAATAGAACTTGTAAAGAGATAAGATATAATCCTAAGAGGATTATATCTGTTAAGGATTCATTGTTTGACTTAAATTGATGTAGATGGTTACAATCCTGATTGGATAATAACTGTTGAATCCTTGTTTGAATAGGAAAACTCAATCTGCTAACCGGAAAGCCGAGGAATGTAAATGTCTCATCTTGTCATTTGTATGTAAGCCGAGATGCATGATCTAGCTTCCTCGTCCATTGACGGTCTGATGGCATGTGAATATGCCGAGAAACATAATTCTGTCTCCTCGTCATATGAAGATATGCCGAGGTGAGAACTTTCCTCTCCTCTTCATTTATAACATCTCAAAGCGTGATGAGCCAAGGGAATAGTATGAAGAGCCCAGTAAATGTAAGGCCGAGGAGATACCCATAGGCATACGAGGAGGGTATCCTCGGCACTTGTAGTTGGGGCAGTTATACTTGTATATTGGGCCTTGACTGGCTATGTTGATGACGAGGTACGAGACCGAGGTAGCCCATGGTGTCTTCTTATACCTTGTATGTGGATTATGTTTATAGCCAAATCCCTTTGGGCTCGACCCAGGCAAGCCCATGTTCATATCTCGGTTTATACTGTTCAGTGTCCCCCGACTTTCTAGCTCGGCCTAGGACGAGGAGAAAGTCATCTCGTCTTCGGCTTACGAAATACGAACAGACTTTGCCACGCGTCCGAGATGCTTCAGTAGTGTGCTGTTTCATTATCCGCCGGTTATTGCCATGATGATACGTGGTGGACCCCCAAGTCTGACGTGCCTAGAAAATTGTTGCCTGCATTTAATGTTGGGGGCGCCATATCCGGTTATTTGCTTTACCCATGGGTTTGACCCGAATTTAGGGGGTATAAAAGCTAGAATCCTCCTCATTTTAACTTTTCCACACCCTTGTTATTTGAGAGCAGCAGGCAAGAAACCCACCGGCGAGTACTGCAATCCCAGTTTCCGGCGAAGCTTGCGTTTTCCGGTAAAGTTGTTTCATAGTCAGATTCCGACTACTTTTCATCACTCAGGTATACATTTCTTCTCTATTATGCTTTTTGTTCATGATTTTGCCATTTCTAGGGTTTTTAGAAGGTATTTTGGTGTGTCAAGAAAAACCGCCATTGTCAGGCTTGAAGAAGCTTCTCTTCATGAATCTTTAATTTTGGTTCTTGAAGACTTGCTTTTCATTGAATCTTGTGTAAATTTCTTGGCTGTTTTGTCTGAATTCCTTTGAATCTTGTATAAACTCCCCCATTGATCTGTGATTCCCCTTAGAAATGGCTCGCTCTTGGGATCATTCTCCTCGATTTCGTTACGGGTACCACACAGGCAATTTGAGGGTTTACCGGAGAGAGAGAGGACCATGGTTGTTGTTGAACTTGGATGACATAGGAAAGATGTTGAGAAATTATGGACGTACTCGAATGTTCATCCAATACCCAGATACCACAAGGATAGATAGGATTGATTCATCCTCCCTCAATGTTGTCTTGTTCGAGGATAGGGCCGAGATGATGGAGCACATCGAATTATTCTACCCTTCCTCGGATCGCATAGTTCGCGAACGTCTGAGTGGTAAGGCTCCCTCCTCGGCCTATCTATAATGACGAGGGGGGATATCTCTCTTCCCCGTCTTAGGACCAGTCATAGACGAGGTCACTAATTTATGCTCCTCGTCTTTTTGCAGATATGACGGGAAGAGGGGGAGAGACCTCCTCGTCAACCAAGATAGTGGATGCCTTCATTGAAGGAGCTCAAGTTGAATGCAAGAAAGGCCGAGGAAGAGGAAGCCGAGGTGGAGGATGAGGGCGAGAGAGGCCACCAAAAGCCGGGGATCCCATGCTTGAGAAGTTGTATACTATGTACAGGGTAGATAAGGCCGAGTTCCGCCTAACTTATATTGGCAAACCCATTTTTAAGACAGATAAGGAGGAGAAGAGCTCTTATTATAATGACAATCATGTCCACTTCTACTTCAAACAGTTTCAACAAGGGCTCCGTCTTCCTTTGGACCCCTTCATTAATGAGTTTTTGGGTGATGTTAGGGCTGTCCCGGCCATGCTGGGAGCTAACGGGACCAGGGTCCTCGTTAGTTTTATTGTACTTTGCCGTAGCTTAGGTTACGAGCCGACCATTGAGGCCTTTCGGCATTTCTATTAGATCAGCTATGTCAAGGATAGTCGGCTCCTCATCTTACGGAGTGACCCCAAGACACCAAAAATTCTTCTTCCCATGTCTAGCAAGGTTGGGGGTTGGGATAACCACGTGATTAGAGTTAAGAGCCGACAAGTTTGGGATTTCCAATCCCCTTTTGACGATCCAACCTCGTCGGGTCCAGTCCAAAAGTATGGATGGACTCAAGACCTGATCAAGCGCCTCGAGGAGTTTGCCGAGGTAGGTCTCCTCGACTGGTTGGCTTTGGAGGCCTCAGATCACTACTATGTCCAAGCGGGCCTGATGCCGGGGCCGAGGGACGGGGTCGTTCCCCTTGTTACTATAAAGAGGGGAAGGCGCTTCAATGACTGGAGAACGCACCCTGGCATCGTTTTCCACGAGGATTGTGCGAGGTGTAAGGTCCCTCCCGTTGACCGATGCCTTAAAGAAGACAACGTAGCAGGATGTAATTGTTTTTTCCTTGTCTTTTATACTTGTGTTTTTGATGTTAGCTCTCATTCTGCTTGTATTTAACCATCTCTTCCTCGTCTTTGCAGATTTAACCCCTGATCAAGAAGCTGAGCTTGCGATGAAGAAGTTGAGTGCTGTAGAGCTGATCAAGCAGAAGAGACGTCTGGCTAAGGCCTCAACTTTAAAGGAGAGGAGGGAGGATGCCAACAGTCGCAACCTCATTTTGAATGCTCATGGTGATCATCCCCTTCCCCTCAAATTACATGAGGAGGTTAAAGCCGAGGAGAGGGCCTCCGACGGCCAAGAAAATTTGTCAACTGTAGAGGGGCATAGCCTCCATGTTGATGCTGAGGTGGAGGCTCAGGGGTCCGAGGAGACCGACCTCGTCCAAAGACATTCCGGCTCCAAGAGGCCCCAAGTTGCTAGCGCCGAGGAGCCTGCAGCTAAGCGGGCTACTTTTGAGTCCTCCAATCCTGAAGCTCCTCTCCCCCCTAACCATTCAAGCTATTAAAACCCACGAAGAGGCCGAGGAACTTGCTCGACGTATGGCTGTGAATGTCCCACGTTTGAGGGGCATTCCTCTTCAGAACAGGAAGGGTCCTCTATTGAGGCTAGGCCGAGCTCCCATTCAACGAGCTTTGGACGAGGAGGCTTATGAGGCACTTATCCGAGAGAAGCCTAGCCAAGAAAATTTGCTATGACGCAAGGGGCTTATGATTGTCGAGGTAATTATCTCATACCTTTAGTCTTGCTGATCTCGTAATTTTATACTCGAAAGATACCTGACATTGATTTTCCTTGCAGCTTGCTTCTGTCACGGCTTATGAGAACGTCTTGGCCAAGAACAATGCCAAGCAACTGCATGAAGCTAGGGCCGCCCAAGAGAAGGGCGAAACCAAGAAGGCTACTTTGGCTGAGCTTCTGAAGGCAAGGACGCCGAGCTAGAGGCGGCCACGACCAAGGTAGATGCCGAGGTGAAGAGGGCCGAGGAGGCTCGTAAGCAGGCCCAGGAAGCCCGTACAACAGCCGAGGAACGTCTCTGGCTGAAGGATGTCGAGCTGACTTAGGCGAGGAAAGCCAAGGCTGAGGTCCAGGTGAGGGCCGAGGAAGCTGAGGCCAAATGTCGGGGCTTTGAAGGTACCCTTCTTGCTAGGGAAGAGGCAGCCGTAACTCGTTTCAAGGAGAGCCAGGCTTTCCAATACGCGGTGGATGAGAACACTGCCACCATGTTCGAGGATGGCTACCTCCATCTGGCTCGCCGTATCCTGGCTGATCCTACCACTGGCTTGGATATAAACAAGGTTGCTCTGCTGATTAGCCAGAATCAGTATGACGAGGAGGCTAGGGCTCTTCACCACCTGGTTCCTTTTTCTAAGTATAACTTGGACATCATGACTGGGGAAGATGCCCAGGAAGGTCGAGAAGCTTGGATGCCACCATCTGTTGACCCCGACAACCTTAAAGCCTTGGTGGAGGCCTTTGAAGACGGGGACATGGCGGTCGAGGCCGAGGGAGGAGAAGCCAAGAAGGTTAATGCTGAAGTCAAATAAACTATATCCCTCCTCCCCCTGGTACTGCCACCAATATTGGCTGGACAAGCCCTTCGAGGATACTCAGGCTTAGGATTTTTCCTTTTTTCTTTTGTTGTAATAGCTGATAGGGCTTTGTACTTTCTCTTTTGAAATATTAATGAATACCCCCTTTTGCTTTAATTCATGTTGTTTCAGTGAATTGCTTGAATGCTTGTTTATATGCTATGTATAGGTACAAGGCTTGTAAGGAGGAAGTCGAGGAGGGTCCCTCGTCCCCGGTTATAAAGTAAGTTGTTAGGCCGAGGTGAGGTCCTTCGGCGATGAATGTACTCTAAGTCGTATTTGCCGAGGAGGGGATCCTTGGCTTTGACTGTTAGGTGATTTCTTCTTTTTCGTCTCCTTGTGCCGAGGAAGATGACTCGTGCACATGTTTCCGACGTGATGTCTTTTAGTCATAGTGACAAGGTGTTTCCTTGTCTTGACGTTAGGCAAGTCAATAGGCCGAGGGGAGGTCCTCGGTCTTGACTGTTTGAACCTTGTAATCCTCGAATCAAGGCGGACCCCTGTCAGGATGTAAGGTAAGCCAATAAGTTGAGGGAAGATCCTCATGTTGGCTGTTAGGAACTTAGTCATTGAGTCAAGGCAGACCCTTGTCAAGACGTAAGGCATGTGTTTTGAAGAGTCGGGGATAAGATCCTCGTCTTTTGGTGCTTATGTCAGGAGCTGATAGTTGTCTTGCAGGTTGGAAAAAGTTGCTTTCATAAACTGAAACGTGATTACATCGAACTGCAATCCTACCAAACTAAGAAGCAAAAGACTGAAAATAGGAAACTAATCTATTAAAAAAAATGAACTAGACTAATGATAGTATTTTCGAAGATTGTCGGAGTGCCATGGATGCTTGAGATCCTTCCCCTCCTTAGTCTTCAATATGTAGGTCCCTTCTCGAATGACTTGGGTGATGATATAGGGACCTTCCCAATTTGGGGAGAGCTTGTTTTGTTCTGCCTTTTGACCAGTTGCCTCAATTTTTCTAAGTACCCAATCGCCTACTTGGAATACTCTTCTGATGACTCTCTTGTCATGATATGCCTTGGTCCTTTGTTTGTAATTTACCATCCTCATCTGTGCAGCTAATCGTCTTTCATCTACCAGGTCTAGGTCTAGGAGCCTATTAACCCTGTTGACTTACTCATCGTAGTAGGAGTTTCTCATAGTTGGGATGGCCATTTCAGCTGGTTTCATAGCCTCAGAACCGAAGGTTAATGCAAATGGGATTTCCCCGGTTGGCCCCCGGGTGATTGTGCGAACAGCCCATAAGGCTAGGGGAAGTTCATCCAACCATCTACCCTCATGTCCTTCAAGGTTCTTGGTAAGGGCTGTTAGGACCAGTTTATTGCCAGCTTCTGCTTGACCGTTGCCTTGAGGTCTACTAACTGATGACTTCGCGTGGCGAACTTTGACTCTTCCCAATTCCGTCGTAAATTCCGTAGAAAATTGGAGTCCATGATCAGAGATAATTGTGTGGGGGAGGCCAAATCGACACCAGATGTAGTCGTGGACAAGTTGATTGCGTTCTCTTCTGTTATCTTGGCTAATTCCTTGGCTTCTATCCACTTGGAGAAATAATCAACAACTACTACTATCACGTACTTACAGTTACCACGGGCGGGAGGGAAGGGTCCGATGATGTCGATCCCCCACATATCAAATGGCCACATGGGTACTACGAGTGTCTGCTCAACTGTCGGTAGTCTAGGAATGTCAGAGAATCTCTGGCACTTGTCACATTTTCTAACATAGGCGTGCGTGTTCTCCCTTAGGTTTGACCAATAGTAACCTAGTGAGATGATCTTGTCAGCTAAGGTTCTGGCCCTCGGGTGTCCGCCGCAAACACCTTCATGTGCTTTCGCCAATAGGTTCTCAATTTCCTTTGGATAGACACACCTTAGCAGGGGCTTGGTGAAAGATCTTCGGTAGAGGACTCCATTCATAACTGTGAACCTTGGGGACCTCTTCTTGATAAGTTTGGCTTGTGCTTCATCTTTCGAAAGTTGGCCCTTCTCGATGTAGTCCATGTAGTTGTTGATCCAACATCTCTCCCCTTCATCCAAAAGCATGATTTGTAATCTTTCATACGCAGGTTCCTCTGCATAAACTACGTATGGGTTGGTCTTAGACTTAGACACATCCATAGTCGCTAGTTTGGATAGAACGTCTGCGATTTGGTTATCTTCCCTGCCAATCTGCTTAAGTTCAAAGAATTTCATCTTCTTCGTCATATCTAGGACCAGATCTCTATATTTGGTAAGGGTGGGATCTTGGGTGTTATATTCTCCCTTTACTTGTTTAACAACCAGTTGGGAGTCACAGAATGCCGCCACCTTGGTTGCTCCGTAAAATGGAAGCCAACTCGATACCAAACATTAGAGCTTCGTATTCAGCTTGATTGTTGGAGGCAGGGAACTTGAATCGGTTGATGTCTAGCATGGTGTACTCTCCTTCTGGACTTGTGTAAGTACCCAAATCCGGATCGTCAAAATCCGTTAAAAGTTAACCGGAACCCGTTAAGTTCCCCGTTCTCGAGTCAACGAGACATCCCGGGACTGCCCCGTGCATCCCGACATCAAAGCGTACTCAACACACGTTATCCCATGTAAAAGTATGGCTTTCCCCGAAAAACGTACTTTTCGGGGTCTTCCGGGATTAGATTTCCCATTTTCGATCGTCTCGACCTTCCGGAGGTCATAACTCCCTCATACGAACTCCGTTTTGGCCCCACCACATATCAAATCGAACGCGAGAACAAGATCTACGCAGGTAACTTGTTCAAATCAGGAAATATAGCCAATTTCAGGAACAGTCCGGCCGGACTCTTTCTGCAGTTTAAATACGTGTCCAAGACGTGTCAAACTCAAGGCCAAATGACCAAAATATCCCCAAATTCAGTCCAAGTCCGGCCGGACTCTTTCTGCCGGACAGAAAACCATCAGGTTAAGCTTTCTTTCTTCCTCACTAAGCAAGCAAACTTAACCTCCAAGTTTCTCCTCCCTCCTCCAAGTTTTTTACCCTATAAATACTCCCCCCTCCTTCTCATTTTAACACCTTTTTCCTCCTCTCTCCACCCCAAGCTTCAAAGCTTGTCTTTCTTCTGCTCTTCGGGGGCCCTCGTGCTACTCGTCGGCGGAATTCTCTACTCTTCGGGGGCCCTCGTGCTACTCGTCGGTAGATTCTGATCCTCAAGCTAAACCGACACAAGTCGAAACGCTGTCCAAATCCCTAGGTTCCTAAACACCAAATAAAAGGGGAAACTCTGCCCAAACACTTCCGAAACACCTTTCAAATACCATTTCGTATCCCGTATAAGCCCACCGAGCCAAAGGAGCCGACCCTAGCCATAGGTAGCTCCCTCTCTCACTCTCAAAATGTAGACGCCTTCGTCTAACGGGGTCCGATATGTTTTAGCCCCTCGATCCTCTTCTCTTCCCGTAAGAGAAGTAATCACGGGTTAAAACGGCGTTTCGACCCCGTTCCGTTTACTTTTTATGTCATTTACCATTCCGGATCGATCGATCCGTTGATCGTCACTTACTTTCTGTTATTTACAATTCCGAGCCGTTTTGGCTTGTTGATCGTCATTTACAATTCCGAGTCGTTTGGCTCGTCGATCGTACTTTACAATTCCGAGCCGATTGGCCTCGTTGATCGTCATTTACAATTCCGAGCCGATTGGCCTCGTCGATCGTCATTTACGATTCCGGATCGTTTGATTCCGTTGATACCGCACTTTAAATACTGTCATTTATAAAGTCTGACCCGTTTGGATCGTGATAGTATTTACTTTTCAAAGTCCGAGTCGCAACCCGATTCGTTGATTGCATATCATTTAATACGCTTTTTCCCGTAAAAATCGTTAACAATGTAATGCCCGGTTCAAAACCGGAGTTCGTCCTTCGAACTCTCTTTCAAAAGCGCAAAATGACGTTTGGCATCCGAACGCTCATCTTCAAACTTAAAAGCCGCCATTTGACATTCAAAATCATTTAATACTTTTTTCCCGTAAAATCGCTAACAATGTAATGCCCGGTTCAAAACCAAAAGTTCGTCATTCGAACTCCTTTTCAAACTCAAAACCGACGTTTGCCACGCAAACGCTCATTTCCGTCTCAAAACCGACGTTTGACATTCAAACGCTCATTTTCATCTCAAAACCGACGTTTACCACGCAAACGCTCATTTTCGTCTCAAAACTGACGTTTGCCACGCAAACGCTCATTTCAAACTCAAAATCGACGTTTGCCACGCAAACGCTCATTTCCGTCTCAAAACCGACGTTTGTCATTCAAACGCTCGTCTTTTCAAACAAAGTCACCTAATCAACGTTTGACATTCAAACCAAGATTAAGCTTGTCATTCAAGCCCCCATTTCAAAACACACACAACACACACACACACGTTTTCGAGAAAGGTAGAAAGACTCGTCATGCGAGGCGTTTCGGGCGATCTCGTAATACTCTACCCGAAACGTAACGTAACCTCTGAACCTAACAATCTCTGGTACTAAAAAAGCTTTTTACTCGTTTTTTCTACCAATAAAAATGATCCCCTGTTCTCAAAGCCTTTTCCTAAGTTTTTGCTACCAATAAAAACGACACATTTTCACAATAGCCGTTTCTCAACGTTTGGGCTCAAAATACAAAAACCGCGTGGCGACTCCTCATTTTGTTCCTTCCCATGAAGCGAGGTCTCAGACACCAACCCTCCGCGAAAGACAACCGCTTTCGCTCGCGCGAAATTCGGGTAATTTCAGTTGGCGACTCCGCTGGGGAAAAGGGACTTTTTTCAAAACTACCGTTGTTTTCTAAAAAGCCTTCCGTGGGTCAAACTTTCGTTTACCCTTCCTCGTTTTCCTGTGTGTTTGTTCCTTTAAACCTCGAACGGTTTTTGTTTCAAAGGCATTACATTGTCAACTTTTCAAAATCTTACCATATTTGTGCATCCCCATTCATGTTTGATTTTCATGCTGTCTTTTGAACTGTGCATCATAAATTCTTTAAGACACATTCTGAAAAAAAATCTCTGTTTTACTCAGAAAAAGAATTTTAGTGACCGCACACTACGCGCACTTGCTGCCTCGGAACACCGCACTTCACGTGCACTTGCTGTCTCGGTACACTGCACACTACAACCCCTAACCCGGGATGGCCTTATCAGTTGCACTCCGATTGGTCTGCCAGACACCTTTCGGGGGCGCACGGGGTCGTCCCAAACATCCCATCCTATCCCGTGTAAGCCATGCACTCTTTGTGTCACACTTTGTCCAAGACCCCGGTTGGTTTTTGGCTTAGCGCGTGTCATAAAGCCTAAGTGTATGTTTTTTACGCCGGGCCCAGCTTCGAGTCAAGCTCGAGAGTTTGAGACCAAAGGTCGTTCCTGACCCGAAGTCTCGCGCTCTTCAGCCTTGACTTTAACGCGGAGCTCTGCCGAAAAATATACCCGAAGGTTCAATGTGACACCGTGTCACCAAACCTCGTCGTATGCACCGTGCCAGCCACAACTTGGCCAACGCCAAAAGCTAAGGTCCCTCGCGCAAGCGAGTCAGGGGAGGTCATGTCGAAATTTTGGGCATGATCCCCGCCTTAACTTAAGGACGTTGACTTCGACTATGGCCCGTACGTCACACACGTTGAAAGTTTGCGTGATCAGCTAACCTTAAGTTCATTTTTTCCTTTGTCGGTGGAACTCGCTTTCCTTATTAGACCTTGCTCGGGATAGTCCGTCCTGAGAAAGATGATCTACAATGGAAACGAGGGGCTTATAAGCGTAGTGACGAGATCCACTGATTAGAGCTCTAGGGTTAGTTGCGAAAAAGAAGACACGCTCTTTTCCAACCATTTAGGACTCTGAGAAAAATGTGTTTTCAGTAAACTTAAACAACAATTGCATGGCCCCATCTCGGGAATCTTTAAAATAGTGACCTTCGCGGTCCAACTCTCAATCGCGACCTTCCGTGGTCCGATATCTCATATCTCGACCCCTCGCGGTCCAACTCTCAATCGCGACCTTCCGTGGTCCGATATCTCATATCTCGACCCCTCGTGGTCCAACTCTCAATCGCGACCTTCCGTGGTCCGATATCTCATATCTCGACCCCTCGCGGTCCAACTCTCAATCGCGACCTTCCGTGGTCCGATGTCTCAGTCTGACCTCGCGGTCCACTCAATCGCAACCTTCCGTGGTCCGATATCTCATATCTTGACCCCTCGCGGTCCAACTCTCAATCGCGACCTTCCGTGGTCCGATATCTCATATCTTGACCCCTCGCGGTCCAACTCTCAATCGCGACCTTCCGTGGTCCGATATCTCATATCTTGACCCCTCGCGGTCCAACTTTCAATCGCGACCTTCCGTGGTCCGATATCTCATATCTTGACCCCTCGCGGTCCACTCTCAATCGCGACCTTCGTGGTCCGATATCTCTTATCTTGACCCCTCGCGGTCCAACTCCCAATCGCGACCTTCCGTGGTCCGATATCTCATATCTTGACCCCTCGCGGTCCCACTCTCAATCGCGACCTTCCGTGGTCCGATATCTCATATCTTGACCCCTCGCGGTCCACTCCTCAATCGCGACCTTCTGTGGTCCGATATCTCTTATCTTGACCCCTCGCGGTCCAAATCTCAATCGCGACCTTCCGTGGTCCGATATCTCATATCTTGACCCCTCGCGGTCCAACTTTCAATCGCGACCTTGGTGGTCCGATATCTCATATCTTGACCTCGCGGTCCAGACTTTCAATCGTGACCTTCTACGTGGTAGATATCTCAAATCTCGACCCTCGTGGTCGATCATGTCCTTGAGCCTTCTCACGTTCAGATTCCAATCATAATTGCGACCTTTCACGGTCCGATTCCAATCCTTATAATCGCGACCTTAGCCGGTCGATGTCTCATATCTTGACCCCTCGCGGTCCAACTCTCAATCGCGACCTTCCGTGGTCCGATATCTCATATCTTGACCCCTCGTGGTCCAATCCTCAATCGCGACCTTCCGTGGTCCGATATCTCATATCTTGACCCCTCGCGGTCCAACTTTCAATCGCGACCTTCCGTGGTCCGATATCTCATATCTTGACCCCTCGCGGTCCAACTTTCAATCGCGACCTTCCGTGGTCCGATATCTCATATCTCGACCCCTCGCGGTCCAATCCTCAATCGCGACCTTTCACGGTCCGATTTCAATCCTCAATCGCGACCTTTCACGGTCCGATTCCAATCCTTAATCGCGACCTTTCACGGTCCGATTCCAATCATGTCGCGACCTTTCACGGTCGATTCCAATCCTCAATCGCGACCTTTCACGGTCCGATTCCAATCCTCAATCGCGACCTTTCACGGTCCGATTCCAATCCTCAATCGCGACCTTTCACGGTCCGATTCCAATCATGTCGCGACCTTTCACGGTCCGATTCCAATCCTCAATCGCGACCTTTCACGGTCCGATTCCAATCATATCGCGACCTTTCACGGTCCGATTCCAATCCTCAATCGCGACCTTTCACGGTCCGATTCCAATCCTTAATCGCGACCTTTCACGGTCCGATTCCAATCCTTAATCGCGACCTTTCACGGTCCGATTCCAATCCTTAATCGCGACCTTTCACGGTCCGATCCTCAATCGCGACCTTTCACGGTCCGATTCCAATCCTTAATCGCGACCTTTCACGGTCCGATTCCAATCCTTAATCGCGACCTTTCACGGTCCGATTCCAATCCTCAATCGCGACCTTTCACGGTCCGATTCCAATCCTGTCGCGACCTTTCACGGTCCGATTCAATCCTCAATCGCGACCTTTCACGGTCCGATTCCAATCATAATCGCGACCTTTCACGGTCCGATTCCAATCCTGTAATCGCGACCTTTCGGTCGATTCCAATCATAATCGCGACCTTTCACGGTCCGATTCCAATCTCAATCGCGACCTTTCACGGTCAGATTCCAATCCTCAATCGCGACCTTTCACGGTCAGTTCCAATCCTCAATCGCGACCTTTCACGGTCCGATTCCAATCATGTTCGCGACCTTTCACGGTCCGATTCCAATCCTCAATCGCGACCTTTCACGGTCCGATTCCAATCCTTAATCGCGACCTTTCACGGTTCGATTTCAATCCTCGTCGCGACCTTTCACGGTCGATTCCATTCCTTAATCGCGACCTTTCACGGTCCGATTCCAATCCTCAATCGCGACCTTTCACGGTCCGATTCCAATCATGTCGCGACCTTTCACGGTCCGATTTCAATCATAATCGCGACCTTTCACGGTCCGATTCCAATCCTCAAATCGCGACCTTTCACGGTCCGATCTCAAGCAGTCAATCCCGACCTTTCGCGGTCCGATCTCTACACTCCTATCGAGACCTTCGCGGTCCGATCTCAAATAGTCGATCCCGACCTTCGCGGTCCGATCTTCGATCCTTGCAATCCCGACCTTCGCGGTCCGACCTCAGGTGTCGATCCCGACCTTGGCGGTCCGATCTTCGATCTCAATCCCGACCTTCACGGTCCGACCTCAAATTGTCGATCCCGACCTTCGCGGTCCGATCTTCGATCTCCAATCCCGACCTTCGTGGTCGACCTCAAATGGTCGATCCCGACCTTCGCGGTCCGATCTTCGATCTCAATCGAGACCTTTCGCGGTCCGATCTCAAATAGTCGATCGCGACCTTCGCGGTCCGATCTTCGATCTCAATCCCGACCTTCGCGGTCCGACCTCAAATGGTCGATCTCGACCTTCGCGGTCCAATCTTCGATCTCCAATCGAGACCTTCGCGGTCCGATCTCAAATAGTCGATCCCGACCTTCGCGGTCCGATCTTCGATCTGCAATCCCGACCTACGCGGTCAGGCCTCAAATGGTCGATCCAGGCCTTCGCGGTCCGATCTTCGATCTCTAATCCCGACCTTTGCGGTCCGATCTCAAAAAGTCGATCCCGACCTTCGCGGTCCGATCTTCGATCTCAATCCCGACCTTTGTGGTCCATTCTCAAATAGTCGATCCAGGCCTTCGCGGTCCGATCTCGATCTCCAATCGAGACCTTCACGGTCCGATCTCAAATAGTCGATCCAGGCTTCGCGGTCGATCTCGATCTCCAATCGAGACCTTCGCGGTCCGATCTCAAATAGTCGATCCCGGCCTTCGCGGTCCGATCTCCGATCTCCAATCGAGACCTCCGCGGTCGATCTCAAATATTCAATCCCGACCTTTCACGGTCAAAACTTTATTCTCGACCTTTCACGGTCTAATTTTCGAGCCTTAAAGCCTTGAGCCACATACCCCTTAGAAAACTAAGCCATACCTTTCGTTCCATGCGGTGAGCAGAGAGTGGTTGAGAATTCGGGTCGGCGCCTCACCAAAATTACAACTACGGCGGCATCGGGTTTGTTCCTCGGTTTCCTCGGTTCCTACGGCCGGACTCTCGACATGTCGGACTCACCGAGAAATCGTGACGGGAACGGAACCCCGCCAGATAACGAGATATGACCTTTGGAAGAAGCCATTCGGGCTGTGAGGTTCACAAAAGAGCGAGAAAGAAGATCGGCGGAATTTCGTGGTACGGCTTACGAATGAGCGAGGTATAGCGGCTATCCCCGGCCCGGACGGTACTTTTGTTACGATCGGGGACGACGATCCTTCACGATCAACTCCTCAAACCTTCAACCGGGTTCCTCCCCGCCAACTTACGGGATTCCTTCGAACCAAGGAAGCAGTAGGCCAAGGCTTCATGTTGCCAGCCCTCTCGGGCAACCTCATCATATGGCCAAGCCAATAATACCCCTTTCACTCAATACAACCGGCGTAGCGATTGGACCATCTCAAACGGATCCCAATATCCCTCGAAATCCTCCCGGGTTCACTTCCTTCTCTCAATATGCTCGGTCATCAAGTTTCGTCCACAGTGACTTTTCCGGCCCATTTCTTCGGACAACTTGTATGCTCTGCTCCAGCCGCTCCATGGCCTCAAATCCCTCCGCTTCCACCGTATCATGGGCACAAGCGATCACTTTGCCTCGGTCTGCGGTATGGAACTCGAAGTTAACGAGAAGATGGAAAGCTTGAGCATCACGGCAATTCGGCAACAAAAGAGCAGCTAGAGTAGGGGCTACCTATCCTCGAGATCTATCAATTGTCTTTTGGTTAACCTTCGTAGGTTCTAGTACTTTCCTCGTTCAATCAAGTCCGCCTCGGACATTGTAGTTAATCTTAAATTTTCTATAAATAAGTGTCTTTTTTCTCTTCTTGCTAGACTTGAGACATTATTTGCACACCTACATTACAACTAATGAAATGGTTATATCCTAAATGATCACTTGCATTACTCAACACATAATCTTTGGAAATAACTAATGTTCTGATTAATCGGTGTGAGAAAGTCAACTGGTGCCCTCCCCATACACTTTCCTTACCCCACAAAGGCCTCCATCAAGCCACACACTTCCCAAAACACATCCCCACCATCACCTTGACCAAGTCAACGGCGGCGGCAATATCAAGGAACAACAAAGGTCACTCGACATCGGAAGATTGACCCCATGTCGACAACAACCTCGGAGCTCGCCTTCGCCCTCGTGCGCATCGAGAAAGTTCAAGCGGGAGCATGCCTTCGTCCTCAAGAACTTCAAAAGAAAAAAAAAAGAAAAAAGAGAGAGAAAAGTTCAAACAAGAACTTCAAAAAAAAAAAGAGAGAAAGTTCAAACAAGAACTTGAAAAAAAAAAAAAAAAGAGAGAGAAAAGTTCAAAGCGAGAACTTCAAAAAAAGTGAGGCGAAGGACCCGGCACCGCCAATCACAAGCTTGACAGGATGGGCAAACAAAATTAAATCTCGAAGAATGGAGGTTGTCGATAACAATGGAGCGGTCAAAGCAAAGGCAAAAACACATCATAAGCCACTTACGCTACATTCGAATTCTTTCTCCCAGGTGAAAGACGACGATCAAGCAATGGAATCAACGAAGAAGCCGTCAACAACGACTTGTCAAGGAATCACCTCGAGGCTCGTACCTCATCATCCAAACTTCCCATCCGAACCTTTTCACGAAAGGGACCACAAATGTTCATACCCTTTTCCCAGGCCAAGCACCGTTCCGCGGAACTACGGCGACTGAGCTCCTTACGTTTGAGGAGAACCTAGGCAAACGAGAACGGTCCATAGCTAAACACATACAAATCCCATGAACCCGATCTCATCAATGACCTTTCCTATACACAGACCTTTCTTTCACACGACCAACTTTGATCCGCGACATCGGTTGACTTTCTTCTCATAGGTTAATCAAGACATTTGTTCATATCGGGATTAATGGTTGAACAACTGAACATTAACAAAGGGTTTAAAGCAATCTTGTGATCAATATGGATAAAACATGTTTTCGGATGTCTCGACAAGTCTTCTTTTTCTACGATAATAGGAAAATTAGAGGCTAAACCTTTGTCTTTACGTCGGCAGAGCTTCCATACACTTTGCTCCAAACCTCTCTGCGCTCATACTCTCCCAAAAGAGTCAAACCCAAGCGAGTTTTGGTGCTGCATTAAACTAGGCATCCACATAAAATCGGGATTCATTCCCACTTCTCTAAAATACGTCCTTGCGCGTATACATTACAAGCCATTCCTCTTATACACTTTGGTTGACCAATCGAAAAAAAATCAGGACGGTTGCCTCGTCGGGCCACATGGAGTTCAACTCGGATTGGGGCTGCATCGGATTCACTCTAGAATCCCCACGAGATGACCGGCGATTCCTTCAAGGCGGGGCTTCACCAAGTCATTTCTTGGCCGGGGCTTTGCCATGCAAAGAGAGTTTTTTCATCCCGAGGGTCTACCTTGAGTTTCGATTCTTGGGGCTTGTCGAAGCATCTTTCGCCATTATGGTCTTAATCGAGTGGGGCTTCTCGGATACGGCTTCGACGGTTCAGAATACGAATCCTCATGACACCTCAGGCAACGAGTAGCATTGAAGGGCGGTTTTCTCCAGCCAAGTCTTCCCTTCCTTCAAACGGCACGGCTTCGGAACCTACGGGGGTGGGAAAGCGAAAATATCCTGTGACACCACGGTTCGGGCATCGGGACACAAGAAAGTCTCCAATCTCGGCAACCTTACGCCAACAAGAAGCATAATCCCCGGAAGGATAAGCCAAGTTCAACTCATCAAACCTCAAAGCAATCTGGAGGCACCACCAAAACCTCTACCTCTCGAATGTTGGAGGACCCGATCCTCGCTCGGCTCAAGCGGACTCGGGCGAACATTTCCCTTTAGTCTCTGCTCACCTCTTCATACCCTCACAAGCTCGAAGCTAAAGGAAAGTTTGGCCCGCACCATGGTCCCCATGGACGCAACTCGAGGAAGAAGTAATCCAGGATGATCGACAACATCATCGTCACCTCCTCACTGAGATTTGAAGCCTTCGGTCCACCTTGTCGAGGCCTACGATTCTACTTCCGCACAGTTCTCGGGATCGCTACTGCAAACATGCGGTTCGGCAGCGGATGATCCCCGAATTTCGAGTGTTGGACATTCCAATCACTTTCACAGCCATCTTGGGGTGACCCTGGCTGCATCAAATGAATGGTGTGGCATCCACCCTTCACCAATGTATCAAGTTCATGCAAGGCACGAGCTAACCACAGTCTACGGCGACAGCGTCACCACCGAAGTGACCGGCACCAACGGCATTCCAATCAAGCACGATGACGACATGGCATTAAGCTGGATTCACCTTTGGAGACCTCAAGATCCAAATATGCAATGTGGACCTTCCACTATTTTGGGACAAAATCCTACGCCATGAAGATGATGAAACTCATGAACTTCATCCCGGGAGGGGCTCGGCAAAGGTTACAAGGCTGACACCAAGTCATTGAAGTCAAGGACCACACCACGATCCGGGGGCTCGGTTATGTTCCAACAACCGGTGACATCGGGAAAAACAACATGCTTGCCCGCACGAGCGGTAGCCGCAAAGGGGAACCTCTGAGGCATACCCAACCTCAGGCCTTACGGTTTCGACCTCACCCACGCTGCCGTGAAAGGGACACAACGGGGTGAGGGAAGCGACGGAGGAGGCGTGAAGACGAGAAAGCGATTACCTATCTGCTAGAAAGATTACCCATCTTTTCGTGAGATTACCCATCTCTTAGAGAGATTACCCATCTTTTCGTGAGATTACCCATCTTCTAGAGAGATTACCCATCTTTTCGTGAGATTACCCATCTCTTAGAGAGATTACCCATCTTTTCGTGAGATTACCCATCTTCTAGAGAGATTATCGATCTTTTCGTGAGATTACCCATCTTTTCGTGAGATCTTTTTGCTATCTCCCCGTGAGATTCCTTCCAGAGATTTCGCATCTCGCCATCTCCTCGTGAGATCCTTTCTCGTTATTCTCCCTCGTGAGATCTTTCCGTCATCTCCCTGCGAGATCCTTCCCCGAGATCTTGCATCTCGCCATCTCCTCGTGAGATCCTTTCTCGTTATTCTCCCTCGTGAGATCTTTAGTCATCTCCACTGCGAGATCCTTCCCCGAGATCTTGCATCTCGTTATCTCCTCGTGAGATCCTTTCTCGTTATTCTCCCTCGTGAGATCTTTCCGCCATCTCCCCGTGAGATTCCTTTCCGAGATTCCGCATCTCGCCATCTCCTCGCGAGATTCCTTTCCTGAGATTCTGCATCTCGCTATCTCCCTCGTGAGATTCCTTTCCGAGATTCCGCATCTCGCCATCTCCCAAGTGAGATTCCTTTCCGGGTCTGCATCTCGCTATCTCCGTGAGATTCTTTCTAGAGATTCCGCATCTTGCCATCTCCTCGTGAGATTCCTTTAGAGATTACGCATCTCGCTATCTCCCGTGAGATTCTTTCCGAGATTCCGCATCTTGCCATCTCCTCGTGAGATTCCTTTTCGAGATCTACATCTCGCTATCTCCGTGAGATTCCTTCCGAGATTTCGCATCTCGCCATCTCCTCGTGAGACCCTTTCCTATTATTCTCCCTCGTGAGATCATCTCCCGAGATTTCACATCTCGTCGTCTCCCTACTCTTGGTAGTGGACACGTCGGCCGACCCCCTCTCCAGGACGTTAAATTCTCGGTTAGTCCTCGCTAACGCTCGTCTCCAGACGTTAAATTCCCTGTTAGTTTTCACTAACGCTCGTCTCCAGACGTTAAATTCTCAGTTAGTCCTCACTAACGCTCGTCTCCAGATGTTAAATTCTCAATCCCCAGTCGACGTTTGACATTCAAACGCTCACTTCCATCTCAAGTCGACGTTTGACATTCAAACGCTCACTTCCTTCTCAAGTCGGCGTTTGACATTGGCGCTCACTTCCATCTCAAGTCGGCGTTTGACATTCCAAACGCTCACTTCCATCTCAAGTCGACATTTGACATTCACGCTCACTTCCATCTCGAGTCGACGTTTGACATTGGCTCACTTCCTTCCCAGTCGACGTTTGACATTGACGCTCACTTCCATCTCAAGTCGATGTTTGACATTGAAGCGCTTCCATCTCAAGTCGACGTTTGACATTAAATGCTCACTTCCATATCAAGTTGACGTTTGACATTGACGCTCATTTCCACCCCAAGCAGAGCGTTTGACATTCAAACACTCGGTCCTGTCTTCGGACATCAAATCACAAATCCGTCTCCCGGCGTCAAAATTCCCATTGGTTTCACAGCGTTCGCTTCCCCGGCCGCGATCGTAAGGCGAGAGTCCCACTTCAGCGGCCATCAAGGTGGCCGCACAACAATCCCTCTTCGGCCATCCTCGTAAGCCCGAACATCCTTTCGCTCCAGTAGTGAACATCCACTTCCCCGGCCGCCAGTCGTAAGCCCGAGAGTCCCACTTCAGCGGCCATCAAGGTAAGGCCGCACAACAATCCCTCTTCGGCCATCCTCGTAAGCCCGAACATCTTTTCACTCCAGCAAGTGAACATCCACTTCCGGCCGCCGATCGTGGCGAGAGTCCAGCCGGCCGTCAAGGTAAGGCCGCACTTGATCCCTCTTCGGCCATCAAGGTAAGCCCGAACGCTCAATCCCGTGAGGATTTAAAGAAGAAATGTCAATCGGCCCTCTCGGTTCCTAGCGGCCCGTCGACTCTTGGCGCTTTTCCCCGACAATGTGTCGGCCTGCTCCGAGACCACATCCAGTTCCTAACCCCATCATTGAAACGTCACTTCTTCCGTGTTGTTAATAACGCCAGTTTAACACAACCATTCCCATCATTGCCACCCTATCCCCGGCAGATAAACCTGGCAGCAGCAATAAGCCCAATACCTAAGGCACGAACGCCTTCATATCAGGATAAGCGTATCCTCGCCAACTCCGGTGCGGCGCGCACGCCCTCGTATGATTCAGCAACTCGGTGCGGCGCCGCACGCCCTCGTATGATTTAGCAACTCCGGTGCGAGGCGCCACACGCCCTCGTAAGTTTCGAAATCTTAGGATTCGGACGCCTCATGATAGTCTCCATTCGAGGTTCGGATGCCTCGTGATGGTCTCGCTTAGGTTCGGGACGCCTCACGATAGTCTCCATTCGGGTTCGGATGCCTCGCAGTGGTCTCGCTTAGGTTCGACGCCTCCTGATAGTCTCCATTCGGGTTCGGATGCCTCGCGATGGTCTCACTTAGGTACGAGACACCTCCTGAATAGTCTCCATTCGGGTTCGGATGCCTCATGATGGTCTCGCCCAGGTTCGAGATGCCTCACGATAGTCTCCATTCGGGTTCGGATGCCTCGCAATGGTCTCACTTGGGTTCGGACGCCTCATAATAGTCTCCATTCGGGTTCGGATGCCTCGCATGATGGTCTCACTTAGGTTCGAGACACCTCAAAATAGTCTCCATTCGGAGTTCGGATGCCTCATGATGGTCTCAGGTTCGGACGCCTCACGATAGTCTCCATTCGGGTTCGGATGCCTCATGATGGTCTCACTTAGGTTCGAGACGCCTCACAATAGTCTCCATTCAGGTTCGGATGCCTCGCAATGGTCTCACTTAGGTTCGGGACGCCTCCTGATAGTCTCCATTCGGGTTCGGATGCCTCATGATGGTCTCACTTAGGTTCGAGACGCCTCCTGAATAGTCTCCATTCGGGTTACGATGCCTCGCAATGGTCTCACTTAGGTTCGGACACCTCCTGATAGTCTCCATTCGGGTTCGGATGCCTGCATGAATGGTCTCACTTAGGTTCGGATGCCTCCTGATAGTCTCCATTCAGGTTCGAGTCCTCGAAATGGTCTCACTTGGGTTCGAGATGCCTCCACAATAGTCTCCATTCAGGTTTGGATGCCTCGCAATGGTCCCATTTAGGTTCAGACGCCTTCAAATAGTCTCCCTCAGGTTTAGACGCCTCCAAAACAGTCTCTCTCAGGACGAACTCCTCCAAATCATTCCCCACAGGTTGAGGCCCCTACCAATTTCCCTCACATCCGTGAACTACGATCGGCTTGATTCCCGCTCGGGATACGTAGGAATCCTTTCGCTAAGGGTCAGCCATTTGACCGCCGGAGTCTCTCCATAAGGCATCCCCGATTTGGATCCTTATCTTTTTTCGACCCCACTTCCTTGAAAGTGGCGTCGCCCAGGGCTAGCTGTAAGTACCCGAATCCGGATCGTCAAAATCCGTTAAAAGTTAACCGGAACCCGTTAAGTTCCCGTTCTCGAGTCAATGAGACATCCGGGACTGCCCGTGCATCCAGACATCAAAGCGTACTCAACACACGTTATCCCATGTAAAAGTATGGCTTTCCCGAAACGTACTTTTCGGGGTCTTCCGGGATTAGATTTCCCATTATCGAGCGTCTCGACCTTCCGGAGGTCATAACTCCCTCATACGAACTCCGTTTTGGGCCCACCACATATCAAATCTAACGCGAGAACAAGATCTACGCAGGTAACTTGTTCAAATCAGGAAATATAGCCAATTTCAGGAACAGTCCGGTCGGACTCTTTCTGCAGTTTAAATACGTATCCAAGACGTGTCAAACTCAAGGCCAAATGACCAAAATATCCCCAAATTCAGTCCAAGTCCGGCCGGACTCTTTACGGACAGAAAACCATCGGAGTTAAGCTTTCTTTCTTCCTCACTAAGCAAGCAAACTTAACCTCCAAGTTTCTCCTCCCTCCTCCAAGTTTTTACCCTATAAATACTCCCCCTCCTTCTCATTTTTAACACCTTTTCCTCCTCTCTCCACCCCAAGCTTCAAAGCTTGTCTTTCTTCCGCTCTTCGGGGCCCTCGTGCTACTCGTCGGCGGAATTCTCTACTCTTCGGGGCCCTCGTGCTGCTCGTCGGTAGATTCTGATCCTCAAGCTAAACCGAGCACAAGTCGAAGCTTTGCCCAAATCCCTAGGTTTCTAAGCACCAAATAAAGGGAAACTCTGCCCAAACACTTCCGAAACACCTTTCAAACACCTTTTCCTATCCAGTATACGCCCATCGAGCCAAAGGAGCCGACCCTAGCCATAGGTAGCTCCCTCTCTCACTCTCAAAATGTAGACGCCTCCGTCTAACGGGGTCCGATCGTTTTAGCCCCTCGATCCTCTTCTCTTCCCGTAAGAGAAGTAATCACGAGTTAAAGCGGCGTTCCGACCCCGTTCCGTTTACTTTCTATGTCATTTACCATTCCGGATCGATCGATCCGTTGATTTATCATTTACTTTCTGTCATTTACAATTCCGAGCCGATTGGCCTCGTTGATCGTCATTTACAATTCCGAGCCGATCGGCCTCGTTGATCGTCATTTACAATTCGAGCCGATTGGCCTCGTTGATCGTCATTTACAATTCCGAGCCGATTGGCCTCGTCGATGCGTCATTCTACGATTCCGGATCGTTTGATTCCGTTGACACTACTTTAAATACGTCATTTTACAGAGTCCGACCGTTTGGATCGTGATAGTATTTACCTTTCAAAGTCAAGTCGCAACCCGATTCGTTGATCGCATATCATTTAATACGCATTTTCCCGTAAAAATCGTTAACAATGTAATGCCGGTTCAAAACCGGAGTTCGTCCGTCGAACTCTCTTTCAAAAAACGCGCGACATGACGTTTGGCCTCCAAACGCTCAGCTTTAAACTAAAAGCCGCCATTTGACACTCAAAATCATTTAATACGCATTTTTCTCGTAAAAATCGTTAAGAATGACTCGCCCGGTTCAAAAAACCGGAGTTCGACCTTCGAACTCCTTTTCAAACTCAAAATCGACGTTTGCCACGCAACCGCTCATTTCGAACTCCTTTTCAAACTCAAAATCGGCGTTTGCCACGCAAGCGCTCATTTCAAACTCAAAATCGGCGTTTGCCACGCAGCGCTCATTTCAAACTCAAAATCGGACGTTTGCCACGCAAACGCTCTTTTCCAACTCAAAACCGGCGTTTGTCATTCAAACGCTCGTCTTTTCAAACAAAGTCACCTAATCAACGTTTGACATTCAAACCAAGATTAAGCTTGTCATTCAAGCCCCCATTTCAAAACACACACACACACACGATTTCGAGAAAGGTAGAAAGACTCGTCATGCGAGGCGTTTCGGGCGATCTCGTAATACTCTACCCGAAACGTAACTTGACCTCAGAACCTAACAATCTACGGTACTAAAAAGCTTTTTACTCGTTTTCTTGCCAATAAAAATGATCCCCCTTTTTAAAGCCTTTTCCTAAGTTTTTGCTACCAATAAAAACGACACCATTTTCAATAGCCGTTTCTCAACGTTTGGGCTCAAAATACAAAAACCGCGTGGCGACTCCTCATTTTTTTCCTTCCCATGAAGCGAGGTCTCAGACACCAACCCCCCGCGAAAGACAACCGCGTTCCGCGCCCCCCGCGCGAAATCCCGGGTAATTTCAAGTGGGTGAAATCCGGGCTTACGCAAGCGGACAGTAGGTGGTTTTTAGCGCCTTTTAGTGGGCGAGAAATCAGGGCTTACTGTTGTGGCCCAGTAGGTGGTTGAGCTAGTTTAGTGGGCGAAATCCAGGAGCTTCTGGCTGACGGCCGTCTTGAGGGATATGCGGTCTTTGTACGACTTCCCACGGATTTTCTTTGTTATCACCGGGCTTTTCTTCAAAGGAAGGCCGGTGCGGTGGAGGGATATGATTGCCGAGGACGTGCGGGCGAGGCTGCTTTGGGCTTTGCGCCTCTTCCTCGTAGGGGCACAGGGATCTTTGTACGGCGATGTGGAGACGAGGATTACGGCCGGTGTGTGGGGCCCTTGTCGGAGTGCAGGCCGGGTGACGGCGCGGAAGCGGTGGCGTGCTCTTTTGCGTGGTTTGCCCTTTACGAGACTTTGTTCTCGAACCACGCGACGATGGATCCTTTTGCTCTGTGGAGAGCTTGATTGACTTGGAGGAGTTTGTGACATAGCTTAGGGCGAGGCGGGCTGGCCGAGCTTTATTTCTCCTTGGGCCAGGTTCGGCGGGCGTGGCCGGTTCCTTGTCTTGTTTTGATTTTTGCTTTGGAGGTATGAGTTCATTGCTTTGTTTTTGATTAGCAACTTTGTCATTTTCTCCCGTTTTCTCTTGACTGCTGAGCCTTTTACTGCTTTTGTCGTAGGTGTGGTTCTACGAGATCTTCCGGTGCTTCCCGTGGGATAGAGATCCACAGGGCCGCATGGCGACCTATCCCGCTATGTTAGGATGGGCACGCCCGGCGGGAGGAGGAGGACCGGCGGGGGTAAGCTCACCATTTCCTATGGGGAGGTGCGAGGCACATTTGGGGAGAGATAGCCCGGAGGCGTTCGTTACTGGTACCCACGGGCTCGATACGAGGCGATGAGTTCGAGGGCTCTGTGGTGACGCGCATGGGAAGATCTTTGCGGGGCGACACTGCGGCGTCATGTACCCAGGCGAAGGGTCTTTTGGCGTGACATGGCTGGGGTATGCTTCCCTTGGCTACTGAGGACTGCCTTTCGGGATGTTGGATTCTAGGGATATGGATATCTTTGGAGTTTGAGAGGTATTTGGGCGGCGTGAGTGCCCATGAATTCATTTTGTATCGAGAGGAGTATGGGGCCTTCGTGAGGAGGAAGTTGAGGACGCCACGAGGTATTGGCGAGGGAGAGGGAGGGGGTCCGCGGGGTCCCCAGAGGTTCCGGTACACAGGGCGGATTTCACATATGTCAGCGGGGATTCCTCGAGGAGGAGGGTGTACATGCCCGTCCACTGGCGAGCTCTGGCTGCCTGAGTGGATCTGACATCTTTGGTGAGTGTGCTTACTCTTTTCCATCTTGGCATCTTTTGTATTTTTCTCTTTTTGTTGAGTATGGTTGTATTCTTTGAGCGTTTCTTTGGTGCTTGCTTGTGCGAGTCCGGGAGAGCATATGACATGCGACCCGCCGTTATGTGGCGATGAGGTCCTTCGCGAAGAAGATGGCGTCGAGGCTGTCTTAGGTCTTCGCGACGTGTGCGGCGTACGAGCCGTGCCTTCGAGGCATTACGTGGGACGTTCCTCCACCGAGAGCCGGCGGAGCCACAGCGGGAGGGACCTTCGCGGGGCGGCATAGCATGGATGCGGGATGTCCTCGGGGCTCGAGAGGCCGCGGACCCTTCATCGGTTCTTTCCTCCGCCGAATGCGCGGGGTGAGGGTTCGTCGAGCATGCCTATTTCGACCCTTTTTCGGTTTCGATCCTTCGAGTATCTTGAGTACCCGGCCTCGGGAGGGGGCTCGGTACTCCGATGATGAGGGTGTGGTGGCGAGTTTACGGGATGCCCGACTTCTCGCTTGAGGATGTCGGTGATGATGATCTTTGAGGGAGTCGGATTAGGATTCATTTGCTTTCCCTCTTTCCATATCCCTGTCTTCTTTTTTTTTGTTTAGCAACGAGACATTTATGGGTACTGTAATAAAACACTTGTATTTGCATGGCAAAAGTATTTTATTTTAAGATGTAATGTCGTTTTTGTGATTCAGGGAATTGTCTAGGAATGGTTGCTACTATTTTTATTTGTGCATGCCACGTTTGAGAGTGCGTTTGTGGGTAGCGTATGCTTGCCGGAAATGGCTTTGGCCGATGTTTGGGCGGTTTGGAGCAAGGTTACTGAGTACTTGATGGTTGTTGTCTTGTTCTTTGGGGAAATGGGTCATGGTTGCAAAGAGTTCCGTACGGACAGGACCTAGCATGCAAAGAGGTCCGTACGGACCGGCTTTGCTTTGGGGAGGAAATAAATGTTCTCAGATTATGCGGACTCTTCCCACTCCATTTGCAGCCATTTTCGAGCTTTCTTCCCCATTTTCTCTAGGAACCTCCATTTTTGCCATGGATTCTTCGTACGTTCAAGAAATTTGCCAAGGCTTTCGCGGGAGCGGCAAGCAATCTTCCTTGAGCGGCTGAAAATGTGGATGCGACACCGTATGAGGCATCGAGGCGGGCTTTCGAGGTAAGGTTTCGACTTTGCTCGGTTTGGTCTCTTAAGGAGTTGGTTCTGATTGGGAGTTGTTGCGGGCTGCCGCGAAGTTGCAGGACGTTAGGAGGCATGTGTATGCCTTTGCCTACAACGAGGTAGTGCCCACCTTTGAGGATTTTCGGGCTTTGATTGGAGGGCCAGGAGGTGGAGGCCATCTCGCTTCCTTTGATTGGTGGTGATCTTTGTGAGCGTGAAGCTTGCGAGGCTTTCTTCGTACTTCATTGGGAGAAGTGTAGGGCATGATCCTTGATTCGGGTCATATTGACATTTACTGCGGCTATAGGAGCGGTTCATGGTTGATGACGAGAGTGATGTCTCTTGGGATGCATTTGCCTTGTGCGTGATAGCGGCGCTCTTTATGGTCGGCTCACTTGGGGTTTGCGATGGCGCTTTCTTTGGATGTGGTTGGGCCTTTGCGAGCTGGAGAGGATATTGTCCCGATTGGTCTTTGGGGAGACTCTTCATGGTATCGATCGTCGCGGCGGGGATCGGTTCATGAGAGGGGAAGCCTGCTTTGCTCACCTTGTGGGCTGCGAGAGAGACTTCGAGGCCATGCCAGGAAGCTCCAGCGTCGTTGCCAGTGGTCGTTTGCTCGGCGACCTCTTGTATTGGATATGGATCGATCCGCTTTGGGAGAGATGGATGGCACGGCTTAGTACGCATCGAGATCCGTTGGTGGGTTCCTTGGCTGGGGTATCGAGACTAGGAGGGCCTTGCGGGAAGGGTCCTATGTTGTCGAAGTTCCGGGTTTGTCTTGGTCCTCCTTCTATATTCCGTCGCTTGTTTCCGGCGGTTTGGGATGAAGCAAGAGCCTTTTGGGCCAAGGATGACCTTGCTCTTTGTGGAGATAGCTCCTCTTTGTATGGCGGCTCAGGTGCTCTCTTGTATTTTACGAGGGTATGGAAGTACTCAGCTTTCCCTCAGGTGGTGCTCCTTAGACGTCGGGAGAGTGTCATATTGACGACCCGTGCACACGGCTTGGTATGAGCGGCGTGTTGGGCGATCCCAAGTGGCTTTGGGTAGCGGGCGTGGAGCGATTACGGGGCCCGGTTGCCGTAGTAGCTATTGCCTTAGGAGTGCAAGCACAGTCGACCCTCGGGGATGTGACGGGAGACACTTTGTTTGACTACGAGATGAGAGTTGTGGTGGCGGGGAGAGGTCCCCTTTTGCGGAGCTCGCGGGGAGGAGATCGAGCCGAAGCACGGGCGAATGAAGCCACTGAGAGGCTGTGGATTGTTTGACTCTATGGGGAGGACCCACGATCTCGGGCCCGAGAGGCCACAGAGCTGGTTCAGCGTGGAGCGAAAAGAAGACTCGCGGGGACGAGGGAAGAAAGGGAAGAATGGCGAGGGACAAGCGCGAGATGGCGCGGAATGACCTCCTATGTATCCATTCATTGCATTTGTAAACACATTATTTGTTAAATGTATTAAAATTTGTCTTTTAGCATGTTGTGAACTTGAGAGTAGACCGTGCTTGAACTCATCAAGAAATGTTGTAACCGTTAGTGATTTGTGATTTACTTTTAAAGCTTTGTCGAGACTCAATATCTCTTGTTTGCTTTTGTGTATTTTGTGTATCTTGACGGCGTCCATATTTGGACTTTTCTGTTGCATTTGCGGGTAGACGATGCAGGCCTTGATGGCAATCCCCTTTGCTTGGGCTTTGTGCTGTGAGAGGTTGAATGATCCCACGACAAGTCGTTTTGACGGTCATTTACGTAGCTTCCTTGCCTCTTGTTTGTTGGCGTTGGGCTCTTGACCTCAATTTCGCAGCTTCTCCTTGAGCTTT
The DNA here is from genome assembly GCA_022495995.1 of Adenophora triphylla var. japonica. NCBI lineage: Eukaryota > Viridiplantae > Streptophyta > Magnoliopsida > Asterales > Campanulaceae > Adenophora > Adenophora triphylla. Next base: position 7,651 of record JAFEMH010001783.1, on the reverse strand, counting down.
TTTTTTTATTATTTTATTATATATATATATATATATATTGTGAGCCCTTGCTCGAGCTCTTTTTTTTTCGAGCGCGTGAGGGGCGAAGATAAGCCCCTGGCTTGGAAGCAGACATGGGTCAGTCGTTTGACGCTGAGTGACCTTTGGATGTCCTTTGATGTTGCCGTCGTTGTTTGACTTGGTCAAGGTGACGTTGGGGCGTGCTCTCGAAAAGTGCGTAGCTTGATGGAGGTCTTGATTGACATTCAAACTTTTGACTTTTTGTGTGTTTTTAGACCAGGACCAATTAAGGTTGCCTACGTTCCCCAGGACTAGAGGGCTCAGTGCGTAGTTCGACACTACATGGAGTGCGAGATGCACAATTGTTCTTCTTTAGGCGAAGTATCTGCGGAGCTTGCTTCCGTTATTTGGATTCATGAAGGGATTGCCGTGCAGGTGCATCGGTTTCATGGCACCTCTCAGGAGAAGATCATTTGAACCACGAAAGGGCGATCCATGTTGGTTCCCATTTTCCCAGTGGGTTGGTTCGAGTGGGAGGCTTTTTCTTTGAGTACAAGGTCGCCTTCACGATGTCTCGGGACTTGACTTTCTTGTCGAAAGCTCTCGCCATCTGCTTTGGTAGGCTCGGACGTGTTCCATGACCTTTAGTCATCGCTCGTCTAGCGAGCCAATTTGTCATGTCGGCCGGAGCCATTTGACTTCGTTGATGTCATTTCTAGCGGCGCTCGGAGTGAGGAATTTCCAATTCAATGGGGAAGGCTTGCTTCCATCTCGTATGTCGGGGCAAATGGAGTTTCTCCCGTGGCCGTTACGGCGATGTTCGGTAGCCCCAAAGTGCAAGGTGCGGCTTCTCGGGCCAATCTCGTCCTCGGGTGGTCATTTTCGGATGATCCGTTCGAGAGTCTTGTTTCTTGCTTCTACGGCGCCATTTGTTTGTGGCCGGTAGGGAGAAGACTTGTGGCGTGTGATCTTGAATTCAACCGGCAATCTGTCGCATTCCCTTCGAAGTGTGAGCCGTTGTACGATATGACCTCATTCGGGATGCCGTATCGGCGATGATGTTTTCCTTGAGGAAATGCGCGACTTTCTTGGAGGTGAGTACCTTGTAGGACTTGGCCGACCCATTTGGTGAAGTAGTCGATGGCTACTAAGATGAACTCGTGACCATTCTTGCCAGGTGGAGCGATTTTCCACTATGACGTCAATTCCCCAGTGGCGAAGGGCCGGGGTGTAGTCATGCGGTAGAGATCGTGGGGAGGTAGATGATTGAGGTTGGAGAGCCAGTTGACACTTGTCGCGGCTTCGGACAAAGTGGATGCGATCTGCCTCCATGGAGATCTAGTAGTAGCCCATCTTTGAGAATGATTTGCATCGGGGCTGCGGCGTTCGTATGTGGGGACCGCGAAGCCCCATTGTGGACTTCGTTCATGAACTTGCTTGCTTCTTCTGGGCGTGCGGCGTAGGAGTGGTCCTTGGTATCGTTTCTTGTACAGCATGTCCCCAAGGATGACAAAGTGGGAGGCGAGGCGTTTTAGGGCCATGATGCTCTTGGCTTTGGTTCCTTCCCTGCGTTGGTCTTCTTCATTCATGAAGGCGGTTTTCCCGTTCTTGAGGTATTGGAAGATCTGGTCTTTGCTGGAAATGGCTTTGGACTGGCGTCTCTTTGGCTCTTCAGCAATTTCGCAAATCGTTGTGATTAAAACCTCCTCGGCAGCTTGTGCCCGGTTTTTCTCTCGTTTGACAACATGCTTAGATGTTTGCTTGATGCATTTATTCAATTAATGTGTTTGCTTCTTTGTGTAGATGAATTGTTATTAATTGTTTTGATTAGTTAACTCATCATTTGTTAAAGATGCAATGAAAGGATATTCTAGAAAGGTCGGACCTTTTATTAAAAGCGTAAAGACTGTACATTGTTGATTATGGACTCACGATCTTCCGGCGTGGAGCCATCAGATGACTCGAAAGACATGAATTCACAGACAACATGACTCGAAGCTAGACTATGGGCGACGAGGATTGGACCGAGCTTCATTACTCTGCAGGGCGAGTTTGTAGCTCTAGAGGGAGTGGCAATGGCCTTGGTGACTAATTCTCAATTGGCACGATTCCTGGAAAATAGCTTGCGTGTGGTTCGACTTCAAACCAGATCGCGGAGGTTTTTGTTTGCTCCTCTGATGACGTTCCTCCATTAGTGTTGCCACCAGTCCTTGGGGGTCTTTGATGATAGAAGTTCTTTGAGGGCTACTTCTAAGAAGGCGAAGCATTCGGCGGTTCGAAGTTGATTCTTGCTGATGTTGATCATTTTCATAGAATCCGCCTCTTTATGCAGGATCTTTGCTTGGACAACATTTACAATGTCGATTCGAGGGCATGCTATATCTCCTTCCTTGACTAAGCCTTGGAGGAGGTTGCGCGGCTGTTCAATCTAGGTCGGACCTTTGGAATGTTGAATTGAACTATCTTTGTGATGCATTTGTCCCCGTAAGATTCGAGTGTCGGCGAGAGGGTTGTCTGTGCCGGTGGATCGGTGATGAGCCGGTTTGCGAGGGTTTTCGGCGAAGTAAGGGTCTACTCCTCGGTCAATCTCCATCGTACAGGCGTCCATCTCTTGATCCTCTCTTAAGCATTCTTCGCAGTCGCATATGTCAGAGTTGTCGTCTTGACCCATGAGCTCTTCGATTTCTAGCTCGTCACGGCTTAGAGCGTGGATGTAAGTATCCACTTCGTAGCGGGACAGGATTGGAGACTCATCTAGAGACGAGTATTCGGTCATGTCGGGACCTTCTTCTGGGTCGTAGCTTGCCGGCCAAGCGCTTGCCATTGTACTGTTTCAGCGAATTACTTCGAGCACTCCATTGGCATTGATGAATTTCACGCATTGGTGAAAAGAGTAGACGATACCGCTTTCATCGATGTATCGAGGTCGTCCCAGCAAGGCGGAGAAGGTGGGTTTGATTTCCACGACTTGGAACTCTGCAGAGCTCCGGTTGTGCATCGGGTGGATCCTCAGATTGATGACTCTACGATGGGTCGTGCGGTGGAGTCGTAGGCTCGGATTACAGGGGTGAAGTCCTTATCGGGGAGCGGTCGATACGGAGTCGTTTTAGTGTGCTCAGCGATGATGTTGGCTGCGGAGCCGTTATCAATCAAGACGTTCGGGAGGAAGAACATCTCTATTTTTATGAGGATGAGGAGGGCTTCGTTGTGTCGATTCTCACATATCGGCAAGTCATCGTACGTGAAGGCTAGACCGCTTCTGTGCTACCATTTGACTCGGTCTCCTGCAGAGCGTTCGATCCATCCATTGGTGTGCCTTGGTCGGGGCAATGATCGTAGGGAGACGGTTGCCCTTGGGCGTTCTTGTACGAATTCACAGTCACGAGACCTTTTGACTCTGGTTTCACGCTCCCGGTCATAGCGAGACAAACATCTTGGACGGTTTCGAGAAATTGCGGGGTATGCTCTCGCTTGGAGTTTTGTCAAAGGCTATTGAGTTCACCCTATTGTTTCGGGGGAATGGATTTAGATGGTATTGGGACCACGGGGGTGTTCCAACTTTCCTTCTTCAATTAGTCCCTGGACCACCTGCTTTAGTACGAGCAATTGTCGGTGGTGTGGCCAGGGTAGTTGTGGAAGGCGCAGTGCTTGCTCATATCCATGTTGGGTTTGGGAGTCTTTGGTTGGAAATTCTCGAGAGGTTTGAGAAGATTTCGCTTTACCAAAGCTTGAAATACTTGGCCCGGGGGCATTTCGAGATTGTCGAGATCTTTGGGCTGTGGGAAGCGAGGGGGATTATTATTCCTTGGGGCTGCTTGATCGCGGTTTACTTGAGCTCCGTTCTGGATGTAGTGTACCGTTCCGGCCGCTTCTTTTCCTTTGTTCGGGGCAGGAGTTGAAGTTGCCAGGTTTGTCCGATAGCGGTAAGACGAGGCAGGGGCTGCTGTTGTCTTCTGAAGACTCAGAGTCTTCTCAAACTTTGTTCCGGCATTGACCATGGCACGGAGATCTGGATAGAAATGATGGCTGATCAAGGTCCTCAGGGATGGCTTGAGGCAAGAATGGAAGATGTCCATCTGCTCTTCTTTGGAAAGTGGATCCATTATCTCACTAAGCTTCCAGTTCCATCTTTTGTAGAACTCACCCACTGGTTCGTCATCCTTTTGCTCGGTGGCTTGCAGATCGTGGCGGTTCGTTTCCCACTCGAGGTTGGCGCGGTACTTCTCTAGGAAGATCTCGCTGATTTTGTCCCATGTGGAGCGGTTATCTGCCTTTACGTTGAGGAACCACCTTAGCGCTGTGGATTTGAGAGAATCTTTGGAAGTGGTCCGCCATCTGTTGAGGGTTGCTCCTTTAGCTCTCATACCCGAGACATAGGTATCGATGTGAGTTTTGGGCATTCCGTCCGTCAAACTTTTCCATTTACGGCATCACGAATTTCGGAGGGAGCGGGACCACTTTGCTTGGATCGGTAGGCGGGAGGAGTCCTTAGGGAAGCTGGCTAGCTTGCCTTGCATGTCCTTCATTTGCTCGATCGGCCAAGCCATGTGGGGATCGGCGGGTTGAGGCGGGTTGCCGTTTTCGGGGATAGAAGCCGAAGATGGAGGTGGATTGGTGATGGTATTGCCATTCGGGAGTCTTGGGGAGGTAGTTGAGTGTATACCAACCCATTACCAAAGTCTTGAAGTTAGGGGCGTGATTGCCGGGTCCGTAAGGGTTGTGTTTGGAAATTGGGGAAATGATTCGTTAGCCCCAGTGGCGAGACTAGCGGTGGCAAGCTTGAGATGTCGGGATATCCGCTCGGGATGCTGTCCCGAGGTAAGCATGGGGACTTCGATTGTGGCTGCGAGGCTCGTATAGGGGCGAGAGGTTAAATCTGGGGATACCGAGATACGTTGGGATACGCGGAAGCGAGGCACGTATGTGTCTTTGTTAGTCTTGAGCTTGATGTGCGGGCCGGAGGAAGCCCCGGCTATCTTTGAGGCGGGCATGTCGGAGGCTTTGCTTGGCTGATGCACTGAGGAGCTTTGAGCGAGGGCTGCTTTGCGTTGCTTGGGATCTCGTAACTTGGCGGAGGCGGGAACTGCGATAGCTTTGAGAAGCCGGGGGGGCCGGTATTTCTTCGTCTTCTATGAGAACGAAGAGTTCCATCTGGTTGGGAGGCACAACGGTTCCTCGAAGACGCGAGTGTCTACGATCCGGGCTTGCTTTGCTCTTCTTGGCGCTTCTTGATGGTTTCGAAGGCTCGCGGCACCTCCTCCATTATGCAGGAGGTTCCTTAGTGGCGGGGTTCCGTTTCCCTCAACTTTGTTATCTGTTGATCCGTCATGGGGAGTAGCGGGCCGGTGCGGACCGTTAGTGAACTGGAAGGCTGTCGGACCTTGTGACCTCCAATACTGAAAAAGGCGACTCCCGGGTATTCTCAACCACTCTCGGTTCGCTGGAGGGGTGACGGGCAAGGTTTAGACACAGGAAGGCCTTTTGGATAAAGGGGGAAAGCTCACGTGACATGCGGTTTCCATTTTTTTTTGTTGTTTTAATTTATTTTAAAACGTGTTTTCTCAGAGTCCTAGGTAGGTTGGAAAAGATTGCTCTTCTTTTTCGCAACTATGCTAGATCCTGGGTCAGTGGAGACCATATGTACGGCCTATAAGCCCCTCGTTTTGCACCTGTATTTCAACATCCCGGGGTGGACGGCCCGGGCGAGGGTCCTATAGGGCAAGCGGTTTCCACCGGCCTAAAAGAAAAACCGAACCTAGGGACCAAGCTTTGTCATGTTCGTTTTAATGCGCTAGCCATGTGAATAGTGAACCCAGAGCCGGCCTTTGAGTCAAGATTAGGTCAAAGTTCGGCATGACCTCTCTTTACCTTGCTTGCGCATGAGGGTCTGTGACGTTAGGCGTTGGCATTTGGGAGTCGTATACGTCATGAGTGAGCGTGGCATGGCCAAAAGGCTTGATGACATGGTGTCATAGTGAGCATGGATATGTATGTGCAGAGGACGGAACATCGTCACGAGTGTAACCCGGAAAATCAAGATCGGAGTTAAGATTTTAGCACTGACCTTTCATTAAGCTTTGCTTGCGCAAGAGAATCTTGAGTTAGAGCCTCGACTTCAGAAAATGGCAGCGTAGCATGGTATATGTATCCAGCTGTATGACACGTGACTGCCAGGTAAAAACCAGCAATAGAAAGTGCAGACCAGAGAGTGTGACTCAAGACTCAAGCGTTGCGGGGATTGGCGCCTTGGCTAGGAATGGGATGTTTGGGATGATCCGATGCGCGTCCGAGAGGCGTCTAGGGAAGGCCAAACGAGCTATGGCGACTGGGACCACCTCGGGTTGGGGTTGTAGTGTGCAGTGTATCCGAGGCAGCGGTGCGCGTAGCGTGCGGGGTATAGCCGAGGCGGCGGTGTGAGTAGTGTGCGGTGTAACAGAGGGCGGCGGTGCGCGTAGTGTGCGAGGTCTCTAAAATTCTTTTCGCAACGAGTAAAACAAACGAAGTTTTGCGAGAATTTTAAATGTATGCACGAGAAATGTATATTGATGCACTTTTTTTTTGTTTTATTTTTTTTGTAAAATTAAAGAAAGTAAAGCATCCATGCACACACACGATAGTTAAAGAAAGGAGTAAAATGAAAGTTTGAACCTCATCATCGTTTTAAAAATCTTTTGTTTTTGTTTAAAGATTTTAAAACAAACGATCCCCATGAAGTCGCAATGAAATTACCAGGATGCAGAAATCCCGAAAGCAACGGCGATCGGCGCCCTAGGCATACGGCATTTCGCGAGGCCTTGCGGCGCTATTTTAGGTGTTGGAGGTGTCTCGTAGTGTTTTTTGCTTTGTAAAATTCGCCCACGTGGATTTTATTAAGCCCCAGAAACATTGAAAAAGGGCATCGGTTTAAAAAATAAAGTGTTTTGTTGTGTGATGAGATTTTTGAGTTCGGAGGTCGAGGATGACTCCATACAGAGGAAGAGAATATTAGAATCTTAGAAGCTGCTGAGAATCGCCTCGTAAATTAAAGCCTGTCTGCGAGTCTTTCGGATACCCATAACATTCTTTAAGCATTGTGTGCGTGTGTGTATGTGCTTTTAAAAATGCATGTTTGTGTCGGATGTCTACATTGTACCTTACTGCTTTATTGAAATGTATTAGAAATAGTGTAGGAAGGAAGCACTTACCAATGTTGGTTCGTGTCTTGTCTTCCGTAGGGGAATAGTGTTTGAGGTCGGAATGAGTGTTCCGTATGCAATTAGATTGCTTCGGGAAAGAGGCCGGTTGTATCTGCGGACGGAGTTTCGGCGTGCGTTAGGATCGCGGGGATCACTGGGGCGAGAGTTCGGCGTGCGTTGGAATCGTTGGTTAGATTCGGGAGGCGAGGTTTGGCGTGGTTTGGGATCGCGAGGATTACTCGTAGAGGCGAGGTTTCGTGCGTTGGAATGTCGTTAGTTGGATTCGAGGCGGAGGTTCGGCGTGGTTTAGGATGGCAGGTTTGACTCGGGAGGGAAAGAGCCGGGACGCCTCGGGAAAGACCGAGGCAAGGCCTCGGAGTGCCATGAGGGGCCTCGAGGAGGCCTCGAGAGTGCCTCGGGGCAGTATGGGGAGCGATCTCGGGAGCGCTCGAGAAGTAGGACGGAGCACCACGAGG